>CARXXK010000001.1:168867914-169087258 GCA_949089665.1 Macrosiphum euphorbiae | reverse complement strand
ATTCCATTCATCTTTTGGAATTATAAACTCCCCTTCTTTGATGTTACATTCATAATATTTTCCTTCAATGTTTAGAGGAGACACATTCTTAGAACCTTGTGGTAAAAGCTCCCCAGGGCTTTTATTAAAATGTTTTTCATTCAAACGTTTTAATGGACTCTTTATTGGACTAATAAATTTGTCTCTTGTTTTACCAGTGTTTCTTAGTAAATCAATTGAACTATTACATTCAAACAATGAACTTCCTGTTATATTGTCATGAAATAATTTTCTTCTTGGAGTTCCTGTGGTAAAATTTCTTTGAGTAGGTGTCACAAATACAAAATTTGACTCTTTAGGACTTTGTTCCAACAATACAGTATCATTAGAAGTGTCAAACATATTCTCCACACTAGACAAATAGATAGGTGCAACTTCCATAATGTCCTCATTTCTCTGTATCAACCTAAAATTGTATAAAGTTTCATCAACAACAGATAACTGTTCTACATTGGAACCACACATTACCTTTTTCTTAGGAGGATTTTCATCTGTAATTAAATTTTCCACCTGTGATATTTTCCCCTTAATATCGTTGTTGCAATTGCGTGTATTAATAGTTGATCGTTAACACATTCCACAATGCCAATAGCTTCATTTTGTTTTGTAGGAGTGATAAATTCATCAACAATCGACTCCTCGAGATTTGGTTTCAACAATAAAGATCCATGTTCAGGCATATCATTTATTGTTATACTTGTTTCCATTAACCTAGAACTTGACAAAAAATCATCACCAATAGACACCTGCCCAATATTTTCATATAACATACCTCTGTGCAAAAACCAATCGCATAGACTTCACATAGCTATTACCGCATGTAACATGAGAAGTTAAAAACTAGTGCCTTAGGCTGTCTCAGAGATATCGCACGGATGCCAAACGCCAGGTTGAGTGATGTTATAAATGAGATGTTAAAAGATTAAGTTTATAGGACTTCACAAATAACTTCTTACTCAACTTCTATCGGTTGTTTATTTAGATCGCTCAATAGTTAATAAACAAAACTTAGACTTCTATAGAGCATCAAAAATATACTACATCAAACTCACCCATATGTTAAATTAAACTGCTTTATTTACTTCACTTAGACTTCTCAGAGATATTATACCCTTTTATTATTAGTTTTTTACACTGCATTTATCAACTACTTTAAGTAGTTTGAAATTGATGTCAATGAGTAGTAACATTTATATCAAACATAATTACTCTATATAATTATAGCTCTATAGCTATTATATATAGGTATACGATACCGTATAATATTAGTATACCGCTATTATATTAGCTGTATAAAACTTGCAATAATAGAAGTTATATAATTAAAAATATTAAAAATATTATTCAGTGTACCTACTGGCTACTGGTGGAGCTCTAAGTGGTAAATATATGTAAATATTTTCTAATTTTTTTTTTAGTTATTGAGGGAGGAAAACGTTTAAATAATCGCCAGTAAATTGTTAAAACATTAAAGGTAGGTACCTTCATTTATTGTAACAAAAAAAATATATATTTATAATACTATGTACACCTTAAATAGGAAAAAATATAAAATTCACAATTGAGACATTGAGTTATTAAAATTATAACATAAGTATAGCTAGGTACATAATAATATAATAGCATTTAGATAGAAGCATTTAACTAGCACATAATATAATATATAATAATATAGTAAAAAAAAAAAAATGAACAACTTTTTTCTTATACAAAAATAAGTTTATCCAAATGCATTTTCATTTAAAAGTTAGCTACCTACCTATTGAATAAAACATAATATTAGCTACATACTACATACCTAATAATAATATAATATATAACATAATGTATCTGTATAATAATATAATGAGGCAACTACCTTTACATCATAAAAAGGTAGGTGCAAAATGTAAAATGTCCAATTGAGTTATTAAGTGAAGGTATATATATATATATATAATTATTATATATTTATAACATAAGTAGCTAGGCTCATAATAATATAGAATTTACAATTTACATACAAAATAACTAGCACATCATAAAATGAATAATATAATTAGAACCTACCTAATGAACAACTTTTCGTTTATACATAAATAAGTAGTTACAAAAATGCATTTGCATTTAAAAGTTAGCTATTGAATAAAATATAATAGTAGACATATTAATAAACATAATAATAGACATAATAGTAAACATAATAATAATAATATAATATATCTGTATAATAATAATGAGGCAACTGCCTTTACATAAAATTAGGTAAAAATTAAAATTCGCAATTAACATTTTTTACATTTATAACATAAGTAGCTAGTAACATAATTTAGCATTTAAATACAAAATAACTAATACATAATATAATATATAATAATATAGTACCTAATGAACAATTTTTCTTTTATAAAAAATAAGTAGGTACAAAAATTCATTTAAATTTAAAAGCTGGCTATTGAATAAATCATTAGTGCATAATAATAATGTACACAGCAAAATTTATGTATGTAATAATAATGAGGCAACTGCCTTTACATCAGAAATGGGTAAAAAAATGCATTTATATTTTAATGATAATAAGTTAATAATAAAAGAATTTGATACAGATATTGTATCTACATAAAAAGAGCCTACAATACTAGATAAAACTGGTGTCTCAAACATTAAGGTTAAATTATTATATTTAATAACTTCAAGAAAAATAGATCCATCTTCACGTTTACCAATTTTTTGGATATTTACAATTTCATTTGTTTCTAAAAAAAAATATTTATTACATATATTACTTCTACTGACAACAAATTTTTCCAGAATTATTTGATCATACAAAGTTACTGAAGGGTCCCTATGATATAGTGGGTCATAGTCTATTTCATTTTTCAGTACCTATAGGATAATTTGGTAAAGTTTTAATTTGGATGTTTTGAAGTTCAACAACTCTATTGTAAACATCTTGTAGTGGGTATCTGGCATTTTTACAGTTTTTTTTATTATTTGTAAACAGTTTTCATATTTAAATGCACTAAAATTATCAAGAGGACCGTGTTGAAGTGCAAAGTCAGCCAAATGAATTAATCCATGTACATTATATGTAACATATTCATAACCTTATAAAGTAGGATATTGAGAAACAAATGACATAAGTAAATTTTTTGCTATAGAATTATGTGTTATATACAAATCATTGCTAATCAATATTTTTATTGCACAATGTAATAACATAAAATGTTGAAAAAGTTGCTGTTTTGTAAATCTTCCTTTTAAAACAATTAACGACGTATATAAAAGAAAAGGCCTAAACTCTGTAGCTTTAAAAAATTCTAATTCGTCCAAACTCCGCGGTAATCTATTAAATTCTGAAGGGAAGTATGGTTTTATGTCAATGAGTTGTGAAGAAATTTCAGATACTATTTCAACACTTTTAAACCTAATAGGTTTTTTTCCTTTTACCCAAAAAGTAAGTAAACGTTTCATGACCCCAAGACAGACATTGTGCATATAGTCTAGAACGACAGTTGATACCAAATTAATGGGAAATTCTTCTAAAGGGCTAGGTCCTTTGTGGTAATCTTCATCCTTTTTTGAACGAAATGAATCGTCAGTTCTTAAAGGAGAAGACACTCCTAAAAATGACATCCGGCCATTAATAAATGTTCCTTCTTCGATACAAGAATTGCAGCTATGGTATGCGTTAAAGGATTTAACATTTAAAATAAATGCCTTTGCCGGAGCGTCACAAATTATTTGGCTTATAATAAAATTGTAAATTTTACCATTTAAGTATATTCCATTTGAAATAATACTTTTCATTTCAGTCATAAATGAGTTTAAATATTCAAAAATTGACCCTGGCTTTTTAAATCTACCATAATATATTCCCACAGGCATAACATATTTTGACAATATTGGAATATTTACTATAGAAATTAAAATTGGCCATAAATTTGATTTAGAGTTTCTAGAAATTGGCAATCCATCAATATTTATTCCCAATTGTATAATAGAAGTATTTTTAAGTTGTTCAACATAAGCTAGTAAAATAGGTGTAATCATAAATTCTATACCAATATGAATATATGTACCAGGAACCAGGATGAACATTAATTATTGCATGGTTCTTGGGGGTTTGAAATAGAGTTCTTACATCTTTTGGAAAATCAAGTCCTTCAGATCTAAGAATTTCCAAAAGTTTATTTACACAGTTATGCGAAATATGAAAGTCACAAAATTAACTGTCGTAATTTATCCTTAAGTGTTTTACTTTCAGCACTAATAGGTTGATTTGGAGGATTAATTAAGCCTGTAGCCAATTCATTTGACCGATTAAAATTGTCTGGTAAACTGGGGTACATTGTAGTTTGAATAGTTTGAGCATTTGATGGGGTACACACATTTATAAAATCTTGATGTTGCAACACTTCAACATACTCACAGTTTGTAGTACTTTCTTTCAGATGACTTGATAGCGCAGTAAAATTTAAGCTAGCTGCTTTCTTATCAGCTTCAAGACATCGTTTGAAATTTCTTTTGGACATATTATGCAACGGTTTTCTTTTTTTTAACTATAACAGAAATTGTAATGCAGAATTTAAACAATATATGTACTCAAACAAAAGTTAAATTTTGTAACTATTTTAAAAATTAAAGGTCAATATTATATATTTCAACTTTTAAGTACCGATGTATAAACTAAACTAGTATCTAACATCCTAACCTAACCATTTTAGAAAATTTATAGGCCAATATTATATAGGTATTTTAACTTGTAAGAATGTACGATGAACATGACCTAACCTAGATTTAGACTAACTTAATTAGTAGGTACCTACCTATATAATTTCCTGAATATTATCTAAAATATATATAATATTATTTAAAGACATTAATTTATTATACATAAATCATGTATATAATACTTACTATACAAATTATAATAGATGAGTATACGTTTATACTATTGTTTTCTTCTTATAATATAAATTAATAAATTATTGGAAAAAATATTATTTATTCTTAGTCTGTTGATCTCTTATTAATCGCTGTGAGCCATGACGAAACTAGTCTTTAACATGCAACTCGAAATCAAGGTCTGATGAGTTGAATTTTTCCCTAGATAAGTCTATAGAACAAATAAACAAACAAAAATGAGAATTCCCACTAAACGTTTGTAACACAAAAATATTTAAATTACCTTTCATGATGCTCATAAACCAAATATTTTCGAGCCTGTAGTTATTTCGAAAACCTGTCCACGAGCATTTTGAAGATAGCTCGTTACTAAAAATCCTTTGTGATACACGTTTAATGAAATTTTTGATATCAGTACCTCCTATTCTAGTAATAAAATTCGTCTGCAAAATGTTATTATGTCTTTAATAGGACTTTATTTAAAAGGGAATATGCATTAGTTAGGTATTTATAATGTAACAGGCATAAACATAATGTGATGATACGTCATGTGAAACGAATAGGTAAAAAAAAAAATTAAAAAAAATTAATATTCATACCACATGTAGTTTAAAATCTGAATCATTTGTGATACGAGCATCAAAATCTTTAAGTGAATCGATATCTTTTAAAGGAAACATGGTTAAAAATTTACTATCTATAGGATTATTATTATTATTTTGGGTACCAGCTGACATATTTTTTATGATTTGTTCAAGACAATCCAATCTTCCATCAATTCTTTTTAAATATGCATTGGTTTCAATGCCTTGTTCATATATAATATTTAATATATTTGACTGAACAGCATCTGAAGTAGAAAAATAGTTATTACTTATTATACAACTAAGTACTAAATACAATATTTTACATGATATTAGAATTCAGATAAATGTATATTTTTTAGTAAAAATAAACAGTTTTTAGTTTTTAGCAAAGCATAATTTAATGTAACATGTAAATAAATTGCACGAGTGCATCAATGTTTTTGCAATAGTTAAGTGGTCTTAAATTGTCATCTTTTAAATGTGATATACTCGTATTAACATTAAAAAAAAAAAAGGTGGGTAAGTGGATGTCGCTCTGCTGTACAGTAGGTTACAAGTGGGTCACTGTATAATGGATGCTATTAAATTTGAATTCAATGATACAATATCATTGTATAAGAAAAACGATTCTGAGCGAAGACGGTATGTCAGTCTAGGTTTAATACAAATTATATACATATCTATGGTATTAAAAAAAAAATTGACCTATAATAAATTCCAAATTATCATATCACATTATCACAATATCCATTAGGTACTTATAACACGCTATACATCAACATCAACAACAAACCCTGATACTATCATATATATATAATAGTACACTTTAGAAGTTTCAAGTAGATACCCACGAATAATATTATATAATCACAACATAATAACTAGGTTTTTTAATATGTAATTTCGTCCAAATTTGAACATAACATGACTATAAAAGTAAACTGTGATTGTATATTTTTTAGATTTTTCGGTAAGAGAATTAACTACTTACGTGGAATCTTGTTTTAAATTTTCAATCCTTAGCTATAAAAACTGAACATTTTATAATTTATTAATTACGATGATTAATAATTTTCGAGATTTTGAAAAATTCTATCAAAATTCGATGTTAAAATGCTTATAAAAAAAAATTGTGCCTATGTATTTTTAATATTTTTCAACTTATATTGTAACAATATATCAGGAGCCTTGTATTAAATTTTTACACTTTTTGGCCCAACAGATAAAACTTAATTGATATTTATAGAAAAAAAAAACTAAAAAAATTGAAAACTGAAAATGTCCGTAAACGGCTCAAAAAGTGTCAAAATATTTTCAAAATTGTAGGGTGTATAGGAAATGCTAATATAAACATTCAGTGAAATTTTCATGTATCTACAGTAATTCGTTTTTTAATTACAACAAAAAAAGGAAATTGCCACATGAGAAATCGAGTGAATATCCAATGTTGTAAAAATTTGAATTTCAAACGCTCATAAAAATTTAATTTGACTTTCCGGTAGAAATTTTTTTATTGATAAAGGTAGACAATCTTATGAGTAATCTTGTATTAGATTTTCAAATCTTAGATTTAAAAAGAAAAATTTTTACGAATTCTTAACTCAAAATAATTTGCTAATTTTCGTGATTTTTCCATATTTTGTCAATTTTTTAACTTTAAATGCTTATAAAAAAAAATTGTGACTAAGGATTTTTAATATTTTTCATCTGCCTTTGAAACAACATATTAGGAGCCTTCTATTAAATTTTCAAGCTTTCGCAACCAACAAATAAAATTTTATTGAAATTTTTAGAAAAAAAACTAAAAAAAATGGAAAATGAAAATGTCCCTAAAACAGTTCAAAATAAATCAAAATATTTTGAAAATGTTATCGTGTATAGAAAATGCAATATAAACAACCAGTGAAAATTTCATGTATATACGTTCATTTGTTTTAGAGTTACACCAATAACCAAAATCGATTTTTGGAAAATCAATTTTGCGTAAAAATTCCCGTTTTTCCTTAATTTTTATGTTGTTTTTCTCGGCGCTTGTGAAAACTACTGGGAAATTTAAATTTTGACCTCCCCAATGCACCAACGATATTCACTTTCCAATCGAACAAGATACTGAAGTCGAAAATCGAAGCATTATTTCGACTACTTATCGTGTACACAGATACAAAAAAAATAAAAAAGGTGGGCAAGTGGGTGTCGCTCTGCTGTACAGTAGGTTACAAGTGGGTCACTGTATAATGGATGATATTAAATTTGAATTCAACGATATAATATCATTGTATAAGAAAAACGATTCTGAGCGGAGACGGTATGTCAGTCTATGTATAAGACAAATTATATACAAATCTATGGTATTAAACAAAAAATTGAACTATAATAGGTACCTATAATAAATTAAAAATTAATCATATCACAATGTCCATTAGGTACTTATAACGCGTTATACATCAACAAAAACCGTGATACTATCATAGATATATAATAGTACACTTTAGAAGTTTCAAGTACCCTCGAATAATATTATTCAATCACAACAAAATAACTATATAATAGTTATTCTAGGTTTTTTTAATATGTAATTTCGTCCAAATTTGAATTTAAAATGTCTATAAAAAATAACTGTGTTCATATATTTTTTAGATTTTTTGGTTACAGTATGAACTATTTATGAGAACCTTTGTTTAAAATTTGCAATCCTTAGCTATAAAAACTGAACATTTTATAATTTATTAATTACAATGATTGATAATTTTCGAGATTTTGATAAATTTTGTCAAAATTTGATCTTTAAATGCTTATAAAAAAAAACTGTGCCAATGTATTTTTAATATTTTTCAACTGCTATTGTAACAATATATCAGGAGCCTTGTATTAAATTTTTCCACTTTTTGGCCCAACAGATAAAACTTTATTGATATTTATAGAAAAAAAAACTAAAAAAAATTGAAAGCTGTAAATGTCCATAAACAGCTCAAAAAGAGTCAAAATATTTTCAAAATTGTATGGTGTATAGGAAATGCCAATATAAACATTCAGTGAAATTTTCATGTATCTACAGTTATTCGTTTTGAATTACAACAAAATAAGGAAATCGCTACATGAGAAATCGAGTGAAAATCCAATGTTGTAAAAATTTGAATTTCAAACGCTCATAAAAATTTAATTTAACTGTCCGGTAGAGATTTTTTTATTGATAAAGGTAGATAATCTTATAAGGAATCTTGTGTTTCATTTTCAAATCTTAGATTTAAAAAGAAAAATTTTTACGAATTCTTAACTCAAAATAATTTGCTAATTTTCGTGATTTTTCCATATTTTGTCAATTTTTGAACTTTCAATGCTTATAAAAAAAAATTGTGACTAAGGATTTTTAATATTTTTCATCTGCCTTTGAAACAATATATTAGGAGCCTTCTATTAAATTTTCAAGCTTTCGCAACCAACAAATAAAATTTTATTGAAATTTTTAGAAAAAAAACTAAAAAAAATGGAAAATGAAAATGTCCCTAAAAACAGTTCAAAATAAATCCAAATATTTTGAAAATGTTATCGTGTATAGAAAATGCAATTATAAACAACCAGTTAAAATTTCATGTATATACGTTCATTTGTTTTAGAGTTACACCAAAAACCAAAAATTTTTGGAAAACCAATTTTGCGTAAAAATTCCCGTTTTTCCTTAATTTTTATGTTGTTTTTCTCGGCGCTTGTGAAAACTACTGGGAAATTTATACTTTTGACCCCCCAAAGTACTAACTAGATTCACTTTCCTATCAGAAAAGCGACTGATGAAGAAAATCCAAGCACTTTTACTGTCCTAAAACGTGATGACAGACACAAAAATAAAAAAAAAAATAAAAAAATAAAAAAAAAACACACATCATTGTAAAATCAATACATTCATCGTTTCACTCAGAATCTAAAATAAAAAAATAAAAAAACACACATCATTGTAAAATCAATACATTCATCGTTTCACTCAGAATCCAAAACTAAAAACATCGAATAAAACATTATTACACGATATTTTACTTGAGCAATAAATTGTTCTGTGAATGATGACATATCAAGTATGGCAGACGAATGCTTTATTTTGTTTTTAAGTTTTACAGTATTTTAATAAAACTTTTTTAAAAAAATAGAGAGAAAATGAGTAATGACTTATGACTATATTAAGAACTTAAGAAAAAAAAGTTTAGTGGGTTTAGTTAGGTTAGTGGGTAACGCTCTGCTATAGGTATACGCTTTTTGGCTCAACAAATACAATTGTATTGATATTTATAGAAAAAAAAAACTAAAAAATGGAAATTTGAAATTGTCCATACACAGCTCAAAAAGAGTCAAAATATTTTCAAAATTGTATGATAAATAGAAAATGAAAATATAAACATTCAGACAAATTTTCATGAATTTACAGTGGTTTGTTTTTTGTTTACAACAAAAAAAAAAATCGCTATATAGGTACATGAGAAATCCAGTAAATATCCAATGTTGTAAAAATATGAACTTTAAACGCTCATAAAATTTGAATTTGACTTTCTTGTAGATATTTTTTTTAATATAAAGGAAGACATACTTATGAAGAATCTTCTATAATATTTTAAAATCTTAGATTTAAAAAAGACAATTTTTATGAATTTCTAACTCAAAATAATTTGCTAGTTTTCGTGTTTTTTTCGTATTTTGTCAAGATTTGAACTTTTAAATGCTTATAAAAAAAAACTGTGAAAAAAGATTTTTAATATTTTTTAAATGTCATTGTAACATTATAGTAGGAGCATTATATTACATTTTCAAGCTTTTTTACCCAACAAATAAAGTTTTATTGACATTCATAGAAAAAAAAACCTAAAAATATTGGAAACTGAGTTTATCCGTAAACAGCTCAAAATAAGTCAAAATATTTTAAAAATTTGTTCATGTATAGAAAAGGCAAATATAAACATTCAGTGGAAATTTCATATATTTACGATCATTTTTTTTTAGAGTTACACCAATAACCAAGACCGATTTTGAGTTAAAATTCCCGTTTTTCCTTAATTTGTTTTTTGTTTTTCCGGGCGCTTTTGAAAACTATTGGGAATTTTAAATTTTCTCCCCTCAAAAGTACCAACTAAATTATCTTTCCCATCGAACAAGATACTGAAGTTGAAATCGAATCATTATTTCGACTACTAATCGTGTACACAGACATAAAAATAAAAAATAACTTTCACATCACTGTAAAACCGCAATACATTCATTGCTCCGCTCAGAATCAAAAATCTTATATTAAATAATAAAAAACAATTAGTTATAATAATACTGAAAGCTGTGACCATCTACAAACAAAAATTTCGATCGAAAATCTCAAAATCCTTTGTAAATATGTTCAGTAAAAAAATGTAAGGGCTTTTTATCGATATAACAACTACCTATTATATATTTTAGGTTGGATAAAATCATAATACCTATTGAGCCTTAGGTATCTTATCAAAATCGGTTGTCTAGTTTTGGAGTGCATTGCACGTAAACTCGTTGTATACGTGATTTGTATATTATATCCAATTACAAACTATAATTGTATTATTCAATCATTCATTTATACATTTATGAACAAAAAACTGTGGTACTGTACTAACGTATTATATGGTATTAATATATGTACTATAATTGTGTTGCATTTGGATGTCACTATCAGATACATATGGTGATTATCCTCAAATGAATATGTATTGCTGAGGAAAATTCTGAGGAAAATTCTAGTGGCACCTACAAAGATTAATTAGAAAATACAAACCACCAATAATCAATCAGTGGATCACATAGTTTTATTAATTTTTGAGCGATATCGAAATATAATTTATCTAATAATTTTTTTTTAAAACAAATCTTTATATTTATAAATTAGTTACAAAATATACAATAATTCTAATAGAAACAACTATTTTTTTAAAGGAAAAAACAAATATAATAGACAATTATTAAGAAATGGAAAAAAGTAAAACAACGTTAATGTTACTTAGGTATTAAACAGCTGGAAGGAGCTTATTTTGACGCCTAAAACTACGCTATACTATTTATTTAAATGGCGATCTATACGTTGATAGCAAAAAAATTTGAAAAATGTTAGTTTTTTCGAACTTACGTGTTGGCGATATACCTGTTGATGGCTTTTTTAATACAAATTTTACTTTAAGTGAATTGTGTTCCCGGGACAAGTGGACAACGGTGGAAAAATTAGCGGTAGGAATACCATTTTTACTAAGTTGTATGGTTTTGACCAAATATAATATACAGGTCTAAAATTATCTATTTTCAATCATAACCTTACAATAAACAAAAATATATTATTACTACTCTTGTATTTTATACATCCAAATTTCCTATTTTCCGTTGGATTTTGCCAAAATTTTCTTTCAAATAAACCTTGTCGTGGCAATTATTACGAACACAACAGAAAAAAAATCAGCTAAATCGGTTAATGTGGTCTCAAGTGATGCCATGACAAAGGATTAGGGTCCGTTTTTATATAAATAGATTATATGTTAGATATTATATTAATTTTAATTGGTATTTGAAAATACATTGATGTACTATAATAATTGCATTCTATCAGGATACCAATTTCACAGTTCAAATTATTTAGATTAATGAATTAGGGAACTGATTAAAATATTTTTAGTCCAAATGTCCTTAAGTAGGTACATACGTCGTATACCTCTTATACCCGTCATATATTTTGTAGAAACTGATGTATAAGTATTTTGAAATTTTGAATACAAATTTTAATAGTTAATTCATACTTTATTTAATAACTAAAAAAATGTATAACAATATTAATGGATTATAGAACGTAGATGATAATGTAATTAATTTACTAATAAATACTAGAACTATACACGATGGATAGACGATAAAGTGCGTTATCGTGTAGTTTGTGTTTCCTAAACGCGCGTTATACAGGCGTTATTTGGCTGAGGAGATGTCGTAACATCGATTTTGTAGTAAAAAATTAAAACAACCGTACGGAATATAGTAAAAACTGAACACTTGTTTTAAAGTGATTTTAGAGTAAAAAACTAACCAATTATCAGCACTCATAGTGAACAATATTTCGGAGACAACCTGTAATCATTTTTGTTTCAAAATAGTATAGGTATAAGAAAAAAGTTACAGTAGTCTAAAAAAAAGTAAAGCAAATGTTGTATTTAGTTTAGATTCAACAAGAAATACTTTAAAAGTTCAAAAACTTAAAAAGTATGAAAGCCTGTTTTGTGAATAATATACTGAACTTAAGGCTTTATTCCTTTTCTCTTCTTATTTTGGTATATAATTTCATGTCGTATTGTTTTGTCAAATTAAAATTAACAATAAATAATATATTAGCGTTTTTATACGATATTTTTCAGTTATAATTATATTGCGTTATTTGTTATGGACCAGGGTCATGTTCAAGGGGAATGAGTCATGTAATACCCCACACTACTTTAAAATAAAAGCTGAACACGCTACTGTTATGGATATTTTAAATTTGAACCTTTTTCAAAACGTAAACGAAAGGAGAATTTTTGAATTACAATTGACATATCACACCAGTGGTGGATATAAGGGGGGTATGGGGGATAGATCCCCCCAGTGTCCCGTGGGTTAAAAATCTTTAGACATAGTTTTTTTTTATAAGTATTTAAAGTTCAAAAATTGAAAAAATCACGAAAATTAGCAAATTAATTTGAGTTAAGAATTAATAAAAACTTTGCTTTTTAAATCTAAGATTTTAAAATGTAATACAAGACTCCTTATAAGATTATCTACCTTTATCAAAAAAAAAATGTCTATAAGAAAGTCAAATTAAATTTTTATAAGCGTTTGAAATTCAAATTTTTACAACATTGGATATTCACTCGATTTCTCATGTAGTGATTTCCTTATTTGTTGTAATTCAAAAACGAATAACTGTAGATACATGAAAATTTCGCGGAATGTTTATTTTATCAATTCTTATACTTGATATAATTTTCAAAATATTTTGACTTGTTTTGAGCTATTTACGGACAATTTTATTAATTATTTTTCTATTAATAAAGTTTTATCCGTTGGGCCACAAAGTGTAAACATTTAATACAAGGCTCCTGCAGATACATTGTTACAATAACAGTTGAAAAATATTAAAAATACATAGGCTCAATTTTTTTTTATAAGCATTTGAAAATCGAATTTTGACAAAATGTATCAAATTTAAATTTGAGTAATTTTTTTGTAGTTAAAAATGTATAAAATGTTTAACTTTTATATCTAAGGATTGTAAATGTAAAACAAGATTCCACGTAAGTAGTTAATTCTGTTACTAAAAAATCTAAAAAATACATAAACACAGTTTATTTTTATAATCATTTTAAGTTTAAATTTGGACAAAATTACATATTACTATTTATAAAATAACTATTTTAGGTATTTTTTTGTGATTATATAATATTATTCATGGATACTTAAAACTTCTAAACTAAACTATTATATATCTATGATAGTATCACGGTTTGTTGTTGATGTATAAAGCGTTATAAGTAGGTACCTAATGGATATTGTGATATGATTAATTTGGAATTTATTATATAGGTACCTATTATAGGTCAATTTTTTTTAAATACCATAAGTATATAATATGTCTCATACTTAGACTGACATACCGTCTCCGCTCAGAACAGGGACGTAATTTGGGGGTGGGCAGGGTGTGCGACGGCACCACTAATATAATAGAATAAATAATTGGCACTCCATTAATGCTCCTATGCGCCGGTATGATTATTATTAAAAATTAATAAAATATTTTTGGCCCAGTGGCGATGAAGTCCAAAATTTTAACTATGACATTAGACACCTCCAAATAAAATGTTGACGCCCGCATATTTATTATAATTACCTTACCATATACCAAGTAAATATATATTTTGTCGCCACTGATTCATGCATGTAATTTAAATTTATTTTTTTTATCAGCTTTATCAGCTTTATTATCAAATGTATCCCTATTTGATAACCTTGTGAAACTAGTCTTACTCTGTAGTTTTATTATGTAAGACAGTTCGTGTCAGCCTGCTGATCGCTGGTATCAGCTATATTGGAATTAGCATAGCAAAGCTGATAACATATTAGGACATGTAGAAAAATAACTAATAATGTGTTATTTGGTATGAATATTGAATATTGTTTAATTTTTGAATTACATTTATTAAAAGTAATTCCTCAAACCGTATTTGCTTTTAATTCTCCAAATAGTAGTAAAATGGCATCTGTTGGCCGCTAGTTGCTACTTGTTTTAGTTTCTTATATGCTTTTATTAGAAGCCTTCTAATACATTGAACTGCTTGCTATTTGAAAATTACAATATAAATTAGTTGATATGAGATTTTTTATTAGGATTATAAAAGAGACAGAGATAATATTAACATACATAAATACTTTAAGCGGTATGGTTATTGTTTAGATATTAATGATAAAGTTGGCCTGGTTAAATGTTCAAATTGGCCTGCCTAAAATCTTGCTCACTCTGAAAAACAACTGAAATGACGCCCCTGGCTCAGAATAGTTTTTCTTAAACAATGATATTTTATCATTGAATTCAAATTTAATACCATCCATCATTAATCATTATACAGTGACCCACTTGTAATCTACTGTACAGTAGAGTAACATCCACTTGCCCACCTATTTTATTTTATTTTTCAATTTAATATAGTTTTTTTCTAGCTTTCCTTTCCCTTTATTTTTCGATTGGCAGTGTTGCCTGTCCATGGGACAATACAAGTAAAACCCGATGAATTCATTGATGCAATGGCACAGTCATCAAGAAAATTAAATCTAGTTTTGTAAATTTAGTATAGAATAAAACTTATATACCTATACATATTATGTACTAAAGTATTTTATATCCCCCCCCCCATGAGAAACTCTTAGATCCGAGGCCGTTCTATAAGTGAACTTATAAGTGACTTAAAAAGAGTCAACATATTTTGATAATGATATCATATATTGAAAGTGATAAAATAAACATTTGGTTAAAGTTTCAAGAATCTACAGTTGTTCGCTTTTGATTACAATAAAATATTAAAAACCTATTAAGGAGAAATAGTTAATTTATGGGTGGATATCCAATATTAAGAAATTTGAACTTCAAACGGTCAGAGAAAATGAATGTCGCCATCAACTAAACTTTTTTTGTTATAAGTAGAAAACTTATGAGGATTCTTGTATTTCATTTTCAAACCTTTTGAGGAGAGAAAAACATTTTTATCGAAATGAATGAAAAACGAAAAAATCAAACTTATAAAATAGCTCAAGGAATGTCAAAAATCTTGTGATAATTTCAAGTAGTATCTACGGTTATACGTTTTTAAATTATAACAACCAAAATAACAATATTTGGCGTCAAACATAACTATGATACATAATTATTTAAAATTATAATATTAGTATTATTGTCATTCAAGTTCCATTTAATAAGCATAATTATTTACCTGAACTAAATGAAAAGCAGTTAGAGACTAGAGTTGTATTCTAAAAATGTATTTTTAGAATCTGTCTTATATTCTAATAAGTGTTATAATTTATAATTGAATAGTTTATTGATGTACACGTATTGTAAAGAATACAAGAAGTAGTCATCATTGAATATTTAACAAAACAAAAAATAATATAAACAAATAATTTGTCAAGAATTATTCTTGAAAAAATTAAGGAGTTTTGGGTATGCAATTTATTGACTTATTATTGTACGGCGCAAATTATAACTATTATAAACGTAATTAATGTTCGTTGAACCTTGATCGAATTTATTTAGTGTCACTCACGATGTAGAGAAGATATCTCTGCCTCACGTTGTCACTCTTAGTTCGAATTGTTGTAGAGTGCATTTTTATTATCAATAAATAATAATCATATTTTAAAAACCGGAGTTATTTGATATTTATGCTGTATAGTGATTATAATTAAATAAATGAAATAATTTTTTTTTTAATGTGAATGAATTTGAGGTTTTTTAATTTGAAAAATTAAATAAATAAATAAATGAATTTAAAAAAAAACCTTAAATTCGATGACATTTTTTTTTTTTTTAATTATTTCATCAATTTGTTATGAATTATGATAAACGGTGATAAGATTAAGATAGCTTGTTGCTAAAAATTGTTTGGTTAAAATTAAAGAAAATGTTGATATTGATAATATTACACATAATATAGGTACAAACTAAAAAGTATGCAGATATAAACTAAAAAGTAAGAGTTACTGTTTAATTTGTATTTTTACCTATTATAGTATTATGTGGAGGCTAGATACATATTTGGGGGGCTAATTAGATAAATAAATACTTTGGCAGTTTCATATTTTTATTTAAACTCAACTATTAGTCTGTAATTTTGTATAACTACTTATTTTTCTGATTAAATTAATAATATATTTGTAGAGCCGTGTTAAGGGGCAGCAAAGGGGGCAATTGCCCCGGGCGCCTTAGTTTTTAAAAGTAAGGGGGCGCCTTTATTTGCACTTAATATGATACCTGTCACCCCAAAAGAAATTTAGCCCCAGGGCTCTGAATTGCTTGACATGGCTCTGAAGTCTGAATATATGCAATTATATTTATATTCTTAAACAGTTAAACCCAAAGTTTGCAAATGCCAAATGGTATGAATAAAAATAAAATAATAAAATTTAACGGAAAAAAGTGATACAATAATAATATAAAATAACAATTTTTCATAATTTATTGTTAAATTTTCATTAAATTCTTTTGGAATATTTACCTTGTTCTATTTCAGGCTTCACTGTTTCAGGGAGTAGATTAAAGCTGTATAGCTTCAACGCTCTGTACTTGCGTACAGTCTCTCAGATGACAAATCGAATTCTCAAATCGAATTTAGATTGTAAAATAACCGAATAATAGTAATATAATAATAGATAATACGATTGTTTATGTTACAGTGTATAGTTTATTTTAATTAGTCTTTGAAAATATAATTTTGGTCGATTTAAACCTGATTATTAGGGCTCGGAAGTTGATGATGCATTTTGCATTTTTTGGCTTTTTTTACTTTTTAAGTAATTTTTCCACACTTCTAGTCATTTTTACTGATTTCCCACTAGTTCACTTATTCTTATCGTTTCTTTTCTAGGCCGATACTTACTTAAAACTTGGAAATTATAAATTAGTAACTATGCGATTTTATCTCGAAGATTACATTCGATCGTTGTTGGCGTGTTGTAGTGAATTGTGAATATTATATCTACCTAAATTTTATTGTTTTTTCATAATATACTAAATAACAAAAAAAATTGTGTTTTATGCAATTTAGTTTTATAATTCTGGATCAACAATTTAATTAATTCGCTATATTATCAAAAATTGAATAAATTATATTATTTTTAGTTATTTAACTGGTAATTTGTAATAAATTAAAAAATAATAATTCAGTAAAAATGTACAGGCCAGTATAGGAAACTTTTAGAACTTATTTATATATAATTTATGTATATTTTATATAATAATATATATATATATATAACTTCTTTACTACGCTCATAAATCGTATTAAGTCATTAAGATATGAGTACCTAAACCTAAATATAGAATATTATATTGAGCATAGTCGCATAGACTATATTATACTAATATAGTACTATAAACACTAAGTGTCTAGGTACCTATATATAGTATATATTATTATATACAATGCATTTTGTCATCCATTAGATATTGAACAAGTACCTATAGCAGATTGCTGTTTCCACTTTCGGCTTTCCGTTTACACAAGTACGCAACACAATATTATGTAGAATATTACATGCTATATATAAACGACATCCCTTAAATATTCACATCTATTGAAATAGAAGAAAGTGAAACAATACTATAGTTTTAGATTAAATTTGAGGATAAAAAAAAATGTTTTGAGCATGTGTAACGCATTCTATACCTACTTAGTAAATTTGTAACTTTGCCCTCTGGTACCTACTAGTTTACTACACGTAGTACAATCATAACATTAAGTCCATATAGATAAATACGTAACACAAAACCATTTTTACTGACCATAGTTTTTTTCTTATACCTACTACCAGCACACTTCACTCCTATATTTTTGGCTCTAGAATCTAATGGTGAGGTGTACCTATATTCGTCGCAACTTTTATCATGTAAACCTGTTACATTTTGATCAAATCCACCAGCTACATAATTCTTTTATTTTTATTTTCGTAAAAATAAACTGTCAATAGATCTATCAAAGACAATAGAATAAAAATTGTAAATACCAAATACTTAGGACAAATTTTCTAAATGGGTAGGTATGGGGGAAAAAACTAAAAAGGGTGCTAGAAAATTTTGAAAATAGATTAGCGCATTCTTGAAAGTAACACGCTACATTCAGTTATTGTTTGATACCGTTTTAAAAAACTAAGGATAATATTTTGGTAGGCTACGTAAAATTGGTCCACCCATCCGTATTTCAACTGTATCTCACAAATAATAAAACCAGATTTTCGAATTCCCCCAAATAATTCGCAAAATATGTACTTATGTATGAACATTTTGAGTAAATACTCCAAAGTGGATGGCCAACGTCTATTTTCTACGATATTTCAATAATAAAATGTTCTAAATCAATACTTAAATCATGATTATATATCAAGTAAAAATCGTTTGTAATTTAAAAATTAGAAATGTGAGCAATTTCCAAAGGATGATAAAAAGGTCACCAAGAACGACAAGGACTTCATATACCAGTATACCACCACTAAATAAAAATAATCACGGACATCTGCTATTCCGCTCAGTGTGAATAGACGATATTAAAAGTGCAATGCGTACGCGTAGAATGTTTGCCTACAATAGTATTAATCGCAGCTCGGTCGATCGCGGACGCTGACGAATTTTATCTGCTAAGTTGCTTCAGTTTACATAGGTAGTGTAAATGGTCTAATCTAAAATAGGCTATTTAATTATAAGCAAATATTCGTGGTGATTTAAAATCAAGAATATTCATTCCAACTAACGAGTTAATGAATTAATTTGAATTATTATCGTTCTACAACATGGGTATTAAAGACATAGTAATAACTAATAAGATTCATCAGTAATCTTTGTCCTTAAACTTTAAATTTTCAGATAAATCTAATTTACTAATAACTAATAATTAACTAAACTTTAAAACATTTATCACGATTAAAATGTTTCAACTAATTCCTACTAATTTCGTCTACAGTGCCCGTCAAAATCAAGGAGTACCTACCATATTGCCCGGGCAATAATGTACACATTGGCCGATAGTCCACTTTGTCCATAAAATATTATAATATATTAATATAATACTATTAATACTACCTGCAGTACTACCACAGTACCACGGTTCACTATTATAATTTATATTATACTGGTTATACAAATTGCAAGATCGTTAATATAATGTTAAATATAATATATTGTGTAGGTACTAATGTACAATTTAAATACTATAATTTGTGTAATAACGTATATATAGGTATTTTATTATTGTGTACCTATATTTTAAATTTTATTGGAAATAATCAAATTAACAAAACAATTTCCATTACAATTTATGTAATACAATTATCTATTATCTCTACATGACTATACACTATGAGTTATGACTATATACGTCTATACAGTATACAAATATACAATATACATGTTATGGATATAAATTATAAATACAATGCATACCTATATAAATACATTTATTATTAACTAGGTATTAATATGAATAATATAGGTAGTTAAGGCGTGGAATTCTTACAAACTAAGATCAGTATTAAGATTATAATTGCTTTTATTGATTTATCGATACAACTTTGAGGCTAGCATTTGTGAGTAAAATAAAAGGCTTCAGACATTCAGTGTTCGTGCAATCGTGCGTCAAGTGTCAACCAGGGGCGGCTACAGGCAAAAAAAAATCGTCATTTTCCGAAAATTATGGTTCATTAATGTCAATGATCAATATCAATATATTAATTCTACAAATTATACATACAAATCACAACCATTTTATATTGATAATAATAAAATAAAAAAAATTTCCTTTTTATGAGGTATACAGTATACACAGAGCATGAGGTACGTTTAACTTTAAATCGAAATACACTTATACACCGATCGCCATTCGTATCTTATAATTGTTCTTTTTTTCCAGGACAGTCTGATAACACAGCTCGTACATATTATATTATAAAAACCAGAATGAAATAACAGTTCATTCAACAGCGTAGTATACGATATTTTCTGATCCGCAAGAGCGTCTGCAGATATCATTTTTTTTTTTTTTTTATCATAATATTATAAATGCCATAACCTGTGTAGTGTGTATATACACGAATGCTTCTCATTGATAAAATCGAATCTTGTAAATATAATATTATATAGAATGCGATATGACCAGTAAACGAAATTGAATGTAGCGTGTCCTGTGGACGAATGGTACGCCGCCGTTTTCGACAAGAGAGTGCCGGAAAGAAATTACCGGATTCTCCGAAAAACATTTATAAATCGGGGACGCCCAACATAATTGTACAGTTTATAATGTCCCTAAACGTCGGACTACCGGAGTACATTAAATACGTACTATAATAAGCCACGGCGTTGAAAAACGAGTAGTGACTAATGAATGCAATGCATTAAAAACGTGTGTGCGTCGTTCGCAGGCATATACAATTATCATCGGAACTAGACGGAACTAGGTACATTATAATTGTATTCAACGGTGTATGTGCCCCATGTACCGTATGCAGCACCTATACCACCGTCGAATAAAATTATGGGTTAAAACCAAATTTATTTTGGAGAGAGGCTGCAGAGGGTGAATTTCAGTGAGTCTCGTAGCGGAGATAAATCGTATAAAACTAGGTAGGCAGAGCACGTGGAACCGTCTATGTGTATTGTGTAATGTGTATGCGTACATGGTACACGTGTTTGTTATAACTTATAAATTATACTTGTAATACTACGATCGGTTGCTCACCATTACCGACTTCGCGAGGATGCGATTGAATTAATTGTTGTCGTCTACTGTAATTTCTATAAGATCGAATTCGTATTATTTCCGATCCGTACTACAAACTACACAATATATCATCATTTACGGATAGCTTCAGCCGTTTCAGGAATATCTTAACAAATTCAGAGTATTACTCTATGAGTTATACGGACATAATATAACGTTCTAATGGTTGAGTCTTATTCTTATAACTTATTGCAGGAATAAATTATGGGAAATAAAGTTCTTGAGTATTCTTGAATATCGAAATGAGGATTACCTCAGTCTCAATGAGGTGCAAACACTTAAGCTAGTAATACACTAATACATATATTTGTTATTACTTTGAACTGTACGTTGTAAGTAGGTATATAGTTTAATAATTACACACAAGCAATACGTTTATTATTATTTATTTGTAATCCGTAACGGACCTGTAGTAAAACACGAAGGATTTTCTTCGTATTCTGGACAACGCTTGGCTGAAAAACTGGTGTAAGGGATGTCTTCAACTCTGAACATAGTGATTAGTGAACATATTATACTATCTTGGAACACATTATACATGCGGATATATACACATTTAAGTATCTATACATGGATAATTCGGCATGTTCATTGCCGATTTCGAATTTACATACTTTGTGTGTCTATTAATGATATTTAATTACCCACACCCCTTCATAGGTAAAAGTAGAAATAATCATTAATTTGCTCGTAAATCCATTTGGCTAGTATTTCTAGTGACTGTAAAGTAATTTAAGTCTTTTGGACTTGGACATGACTAACATTTTCCAATGTACATACACATTTTTAGTTTTTACTATATTTGACCAACGCTTTGGCACCCTTAAAACGATGGTGATCGGCACCCTTTGTCGACCTCCCCCACAAATTAGGCACCACTGTTCGTTGCCGATGGATTTCTGAACGGTCTCTCCTCAATAACCATTGTGGTTTCGCGCCGGTCGGCAGTACCGAGGACGATAATGGCGAAACGAACGACGATTCGAACCAAACCGTAAGTGGAATGAAAAAACCCAGAGCGGCGGCGGTGTCGTTGTCGTTGTTGTCGTTCACGGTTTAACGCTCCGCGTGTGGGTCGCCGTCGTCCGTTCGGGTGCCAACAACGACGGGCGAGGAGGGTCGGGCGAACTGGTTGGCACTACGGCAGCAGGGGGCAAGCGGGCGGCCGGCGTGTTTCGACGTTACACACGCACACATATATATAATAACGCTGGCGTACATAATATTACACGTACGCAACGTGCAGAGTAATATTATTATTATTATTATTATTATTTACAGTCGGGCGACGGCGGCGGCCGTGTCCAAGGGCAAGCGTCTCGTCTGCTGCTGTGGCTGGTTCGCTCGGTCGCGGAGCGCGCGCACGCACTCGCACGCCACGACGACCCGCCGGCGGCACGCACGCACCGCAGCAACATGGCGGCCGACCGACCGAAACGCCGCCGCTCCCCCCCGAAACCAGCCATCCACCCACCCACCCATGAGGCGTTCGCGTGCAGCTGCCTGCCTGTGCCGCCGCCGCCGAGAACCGAACGCGCTCCGTGACGCCGTGACGGCGCGGCGGCGGCAGCCCTTCGTCGCGGTCGCCGCGCCGCCACGGCCACCAGTTGTCATCCATGCCGTCGCCAGCGAGCACGCCAAGCGCGCAACGACGAAAACGCCGCCGCCGTGAGCATCAACCACTGCATCAACAACCTTATCACTATCCTTGCCCCGGCGCCGTCGTATCTCTACCGGCGGACACCACTACCACGTCGCTGTCACCTGTGGCTCTAGCTACCGCAGCCGCCTTAGCTTCGAACGCCGCCATCACGGCATCGAGCACGGCGTCCGTCGTGGCCGCCGCAATGGCGATCGCCAACGAGACCAACATCGATCTGATAATGATCAACAAGATCAAGGAGCACCAAGTACTGTACGACACGGACGAGGACCAGTACAAGTACATAGACAAGAGGGACAAAGCCTGGAAAGAAGTGGCTGACGAACTTGGCATGCCGGGTAAATTGATTAATAATAATATTGTTGCGCAGCGTATTGTATGATAGACAACTATAGAAATTAAATTATAATTTCGATCGAAAATATTAATATTAATTTTAATTAAGGAGCCTTGTGCGAATTTTTGTGAGAACGTTGTTTCAACCCTGCGAAGGTTATAAAATTATTTGCGCGAGGATATGTGTTTTCGCTGTTCGCCGTTTGGCCGGAGAAAAATGCGCGTTTGCGATCCGTCGGCGGTGGTGGTGGGAGAAACACATGTTGCAGGGGTTGTTTTGTAAGAGAAATAATAATAATAATAACAACAGTTATAGCAATGTACCCCCACTGAGACGCGCCGCCCTCGCCCACCCGTGCAACAACAAAATAAGAGCGGCGCGGGTATATAACACGGATGGGATTTTCGATGCGCGCCGTAGCCGTCGCGAGTCTCCTTTGTTCGGCGTATGTGCGTGTGCAAACGTCGACGACGGCGCGTCCGTCCGTCGTCGGCCGAGCGGTACGTGCGAGCGAGCGAACATGCGGTGTTGAGCCTGCAGTACTCGTCGCCGTGTAGGGGGAAGGAGAAATACCACAACGAAACCGGATGGGCCGACTGGCCGAGCGGTTTGATGACCGCCGCGCACGTATTTATTATTACGCCCGCACGACGGCTGCGGTGGCGGACCGGCGCGCTCGCTCGCCAGCAGTGTCGCCAATCTCTTGACGCGCGGTGTTCAGCGTATACGGTGTGCGGGAAGCGGTGGCGTCGCTGGCAGTGGCGTCCGCCGCCGGCGAAGGGTGAAAACTCCACCGGTTGCCGCATCGACTGCTCGGCGGCGGCGATGCGCGCCGGCAACGTCGTTGTGCCGGAACGCCACTGCCGCCGCCGCATCACTCGCGGTTCTCGCTTAGGACCGCCCGCCGCCTATAATACGTATTACATTTCCCATGCCGCCGCCTTAGTTCTGGTTCTGGTCGAGCCATACCCCCCCGCAGAATTGTTGTTCGAAAACCCCTTCACGTCCCTCCGACCGACACCTCTGGCCGCCCAACTCGTACTGACCGACAATAAAGACGGCGGCGGATTGGCTTCCCAACAGAGTTTACCACTGAGACAGAAGTTGTCGATATATTATGTTGTTTTTATTTTCACCAATAACCGGACAACGGCCTAGAACGACATAACAATATTATTATTACTACGGCGTGACACGTTCATTATTTTTGTCCGCTGGCGGTTTCAATGCCGACGAACGAAAATCGTCGTGATATGACAAAAACAAAAGATTTAATATCATGTCTTATGTCTATGTTGCTATTTCATTGTTAATAACGAAGAGGTTTTTTTCATTAGATTCGACTTATCGCATTTATCTAAACGGAGAGTTGAGGAAGGTCGTGATATACATATATTATAATATTATGTATTATTATTATAATAGACGTTAAGATACGTATGAGAAAATATAAATCGTTTCGTCTGTATCAATGCGTGTGTAAAAATAACGATAACGAAACAGATTACTATGTTATTATAACTTACAAGTTATAGGTATCACAACATTTTAAAAAAACATTAATAAAATTAATTACTAAATAACTAAATGTCTGAACAGGTATACAATATATATAGAACAAATAGATAAATTATTTATATACTTAATGTATTTAACTTGACTTACTATTAAACTAAAACAAAAAATTAAACTAATCACTGTCCACTGCACAGATATCAAATGAGTAATTATAGGTGTATAATATAATATATAGGAGTGTGAGTGTAACGAACACGTGTAAAACGTTTGAATGAACTTCGAACAGAATAACAGAGATTTACATTCTTAAATTGATTACGAATTTACGACCGGTTAATAAATAATAATATTTACATTTTTAATGCATAAATTATATCCGTAATTAATTATCATTCTGATTTTAGTGGTTGTCTGCGTATTATAAAATATAAATTGTATACGAATACAATATATCGTACACAGTTAAGTTATATTAATATGCAATTGAGATTTAGGAGCGAGTATTCGGGTGAACGTGGGATAATGGGATCGAAAGATAATATTAAACTAAATGAAAATCGTAGCAAATAATAAAATATTATTTCGATATTGTGTTACATCTACTACGTCTGATAATATTGTATTTTCGTTAAGTTTGATATTATAATATGTATTAATGCAAAAATGTAATACATTACAAAAAAGGAAATGTGATGAATTTCGTAAATAATATTTACATAACACAATAATATAAATTCCACACAAGTGTATCGCTATATCGGTAGGTATAATAATATAATGTACCTGTATAGCATAATGTACAAATCACCTAATGAAATGACGTGTATACACAGAACAGATTAATCGGCGATATCGTATTTTTTTACTAAATTTTAGTGTAACACAAACAAACAAAAATATACAACTACCGCAAAATACAGTATAATTCTTTTAATGCGTATTTAATTTCCGCAATATTTCACGTTCATAATGCCGTATTGCTATTACAACCTAAGTTTGCATAAGTTGCCTAACCCTCTTTATGAGGTCGAAGGCTCCAATAACTATATATTATAATATCATAGAATATTTTGTTACTGTGGATCAAAAAATACGGTGTCGGCGTGAGTGCTCTTTCGGGCATCACACCTTTCATTAGCAAAAAGACAATAGAAAATAATAAATATTTAATTTAATTTAAACGATTTCGGATTTTTAATTTTCGAACGGGCGTGGATATTGTGCAAATACATTTAAATTTTTTCGATTTTTCAAATATTTGCGTATGTACACCGATTTGCGTTAAGAAATAATATGTATCTATTGTGCACACATACAGACAACAGTACCTATAATACTTATGCGGACATTTTGAAATAGGTAATAAACAAATATTTACCTTACGTCACCCACTCTTTCGTTGCGTACGCGTGCGCAAAAAATGTGTCGTGGCTATAATATAATATATTGTTGCCCGCGCGTCGGTATTTAAGAAATAAAATGTTGATCCGGTTCTTAATATGAGCCGAGGACGCGTATGGGTATTATAATATTTTCATCTACCTACTTATACGTTTAATTTCTAAAATATTCATATCATTTCTCGCTTTCTAGATAGGGTGGAAGGTTCAATAAAATCTGTAGGGGTAACGGTATCCTCAAAGATTTTGTGACTATCGTATAGATAATTGTTATTCTTTATTAACGATTTTCGCAGTCAGCGATTAATTTGTAAATGAGAAAATTTACATCGACAGACATTAGAGAAATTTCGAGTTCGGTTGCGTGAGGTCGTATGGGCAAAATCAAATCAAACCATTTCAACGATCAAAAACTTCTTTAAAGGAAAAAACGAGAGAGAATATTCAGATTTTTATGATGATGTTTTAACTTGAAATAGAAAAACTTTATTCATATTGGACTCTGATTTTTTAATTAATTTTGAATAAAGCCAGAAAAATTTATTTCAAAACACTCAACAACTCGTGATTATATTTAGACGTTTAGTACAACTTCTAAAAATGGAGTTCAAAATCGCGAAGCCCAATGCGACCTGTATATAATTTTCATCTTTTAAATAAACAAAAATAAATTATTGAAATCTGACGAGGCGTGAAGAAATTCCTGCCTTTGAAGTTCTTGGAGATACCATAAATTATTAAGTCCGCTCCGACACCCCTATTAAATTATTAGATGGCGAGATTGCGGGTGGGTGGGGGAAACAAAATATAGATAAAACCGCACTACGCATGAACTTTTTTAGCGTAATGACATGCTGGAAATCAAAGGTGGGTATTAACTAGTTAGTTAATTTTCTAATCAACTTATGAGCATAACTGGTTTAATTGACAGTTGAAATAACTTTGCTCAATTTATTTAAAAATAATCCATTAACAAGGATATGACCTTAAATTGCTATTTGTTATAAAAAAAATTAATTTTTTTTAAATTATCGTTTGGGATGTGTTGGTATATTTTAAAATTTTAAATATTTAGTAATCATGTAAAGTAAAATAGACAAGTACATATAGTGTATACACTGTAAGTTACTATGAAAGTTCAATAAAATTGTTAATTATAATCTACGACATTAGAAAGAACGCAGTCACTCTCTTAATGTGACCCATAGACTAATGAAAAAAAGTAGATTTACTTTTTTTAAACTTTCCGTTATAACTTTTAACTTGTCGAGTTAAATTTATAATTTGTCAACTGTTAACCTATCGATCTTGTGTCCTCCTAATTTTACTTTACTCGAGTTAATTATTTTCATCAACTTGTTGCCTACCATATTGCATTAGAAATGTATATATAATATCATACTGGCGTAATGTATTGTATAGGTTCATATTTTCGAAAATGCTTTCTACGGAACGGAATTTAAGGTAATTTTTTTCTCGTTGCGTCAAACGAAACATAACCGGTCGTTTTATATCTTATACATGAATATGGGCACCTAAGCAGATTACGCAGTCATACAAATTTCACGTTATAGATTTGGTGAAGTTTCCGCGAGAACTTATTGGAGATGCAATGCCCATACATTTTATCGGTATCGTAAAATTTGGAAGACCTTGCAGTATTATTATATACACTGTCCGTCAGTGTATACGTTATTTTCTTATTTATGGATTACTGTATAGAGTCTTATGACTTATGACGCTGCATATATTGTTCGTCCATACTCTATAGTCTATAGTACCTGGCGTACTGCAGACGGAGCGCGGAGAATGTTCTTCATTATTATACGATACCGTTTGCATAATATATGAGGTACCGTTTATTTTATTTTGTCTATTACCTCTACACGACCTACGCCAATATTTATCAAGTATACAATAATATATTATTAATATGTGATCTTGTGGTACGCAGAGAAAACCACACGCAATAAGGTATTATTACGGACCGTCGGACTGTTTGCCAGAATTTTTCTTAGGGGGGTGTTTTAATTTTATATTAGGTTGTCGGGGCTTTATACGCCCTCTATTTTATTCACAAATCTCCATATAAGTAATATCAAATAGAACCAAATAACAATCTAATATAGTCAAAGTCAAGGTAGTAATATCTATCATATTGTAATTTGTAATACTGCCTTGTATTTGTTTATTAAGTTATAAGCGGACAAACAAATATAATATAGGAATAAAACAGTTTTTGAATCCTATAATATGTATAAAACAAGAGGGACGATTAATGGTAATTTAGAATTAATCAAACCCTGCAATGCATCTTTGATGGGTAATTATTATATAAACAGAGGGATAAAACTAATTAATCGAATGCCAATAAATATCAAATTGATTGATAACGATTAACGTTATCAAATTTAAAACAATGATAAAAAAATGTTTATATGCAATCCTTTCAATATCTTGTTTAATATCCCTATATAGTATATTGTATGACAGTTGTGTTTATTATTTAGAAATAGTTTTAGTATATTATATTGTTTTCATTTTTATCAATATTATGTACTATATAAAATTGTGTATAATTACCTAATTAATTGATATTGTAACAGACTCTCCCGGTCTATCTATTGCTTATAGAGAGTAGGCAGGTTTCAACTTTAAATGTTAATTTAAATGTAAATATTATTATGAAGAAGTTGAATTAAATTATTATTATTAAACAGTATAATACTATTTTATATAATTTGGTGTATTGACTAGCATAATAATGTTATCACTAACGAACCCAAAAATAAATACGATCGATCACAAGCGAAAATAAAATATGATCTACATATATATACCGGGTGATTCTTTTATCAAACAACACTCATTATTTCAAAAAGTGTAAATTTTTTGAAGATATTTTTTTACATAGTTTCAAGTCGCTTATAAAACAACGTTTTTATTAAAAAATTATTTTTTTAATTATTTTTTATCCTTATAATTTTTAAGTTTTTTACTTTTTTGAATGACAACATACAGTTATAATTTCATATTCCAAAGCAGAATATTTGACTAAGTATTTTGAAACATAAAAATTGAACTTAGGTCTAGTAGCTTATGAGTTATAAGTATTTAAAGTTTAGACGAGCGGTGAAGTGGACAAACATTTCGCGGGGTAACCCCGAACCACTCCACTCCGCTCGTCTAAACTTTAAATACTTATAACTCATAAACTACTCGCCCCACATTCAATTTTCATGTATCAAAATACTAAGAAAAATATTCTACTTTAGAATATACAATTAAAACCCTATGTTGTCATTCAAAAAAGTAAAAAACTTAAAAAATTATAAGGATAAAAAATAATTAAAAAAATAATTTTTTAATAAAAACGTTGTTTTATAAGCGACTTGAAACTATGTAAAAAAATATCTTCAAAAAAATTTACACTTTTTGAAATAATGAGTGTTGTTTGATAAAAGAATCACCCAGTATATAATATATATAGTGTACTAATGTTTATGTTATACTTAAATACTTATAGTACACGATTTGAATGAAGGAACCTCGCTGCAGCTCGTTCTGAGGTTTTACCCTTAAGATCGCATTTACCCAATACATAAATTACCGCATAAAAAATCCTAACCTATTATTGTGTCCGATTCGTATTTAAGCCGAAAAATAATTAATTCGATAAGGGCCGTTCTTACGATATCCAGTTAAAGTTAACACTTAACACTCAATTCTGTCGGTGATAAAATCTGTTATCGGTCAGACTTAACCGGGCATTGTAAGAGCATTGTGTTAGAACATTGTATTAGAGTGTTAATAGTACCGTATTTAATAGTATTTAGTAGTACCGACAGTATTTCAGCTAATATGATGATAATATATGTATAATATAATTTTTCTATTATAGTAAAGATATGAGTTTGTCCCATCCTCCATTTTAAAGAAAGTTTATATTTATAAATATATTCTCATAATGCATCAATAATAATGGAAAGCCATGGAAAAATACAGACGGTATGTGAAAAAACGTAACAAATTAAACTCGTGAAAATGGTTGCAAACGAATTATGATTAACGACCAATTATTATGTTTATATCGATATAGTATATATTTTACCTAATAGACAGTGGTCATTATACATAGATACCGTCGTACTTACCGAGTTATTCATCTGTAGTTATAAATGCTATTTTATCATTGAGAACATCGAAATAAAATTGCAATTTCACGTGCCGGTATTTGGCTGTATAGCTATAGAGTACCTAATGGTAGACATTTACCATAATATTATTGTAGGTGACGGTGGTATAATGATTAGGGCTGTGAATTTAATTATTTTCCACATCAATAAATTTAATTTTGAATTCATAATGAGTGGGATGCACATTTAGTTCAGGACATAATAATCATTCTAATTACAAAATGTTATCTTGCATATTACATTATAGTTATATAACTATTTAAAAAACATAAGTTAATATTATATATAAATGTAAATATGTGATCATTGTAAGGGAGTGCATAAAGAAACCTAATGTATAATATTTTTTGTATAAAATACCGTCTGCTGGAACATTGTGGGTCAAAATATTGTAGGCTTATATTTATACCTCCCCCCACTGTACTACCTATAAAAGAAATTAAATACCCGAGGAAGACGCTCGCCGAGGTGAACCGTATCCGTCGTGAGTCACGCATTTTTAGGTTCTTATTTTTTGACAGTAGTTCATATAGCGTAAAATTATATACATTTTAATGTTTGGTTGATATTTTATTTAGACTAACTATCATGATGTCAGCCTGGCACGATTTTATCACCTGTGATACCTACCTAAATTACCAATGCTGTGTGTGCACAATATTGTTATTATTACTTATTAAATATTATGTTATTGTCCACAGTTAACGATGTCAAATTGCGCTGGAAACGTTTACGCGACAATTTCCGAGTGTCCATCAAACGCACCAAAGGATTGAATCTCAAACCCGGCCTACCGTTCGTCGAGGGCAAGCCCTGGAAGTATCAAAAAGAAATGGAATTTCTCTTACCTTTCATGCAAATCGGAGGGTTAGTTATTATTACTTATTACTATTTATATACATATATATATAACGCTTAGCCCTTAGGTAGTGGCTAAATACGTACCGTGGTTTAACTTTGACTTGGGCGGCTCGGAGCCCGAGTATAACGCGACTGTAAAGAGTATCTCCATTTGTAGTATTGCCACCAAAAGTGACACCCGTGGTATATAGCTTAAAAAACAGAAAGAAAAACGATAACTACCAAAACAAGTCTGTTGTTTTTGAAGGCATTGAATACGTGAGAAAACAAAATAGCGGGCGCCGACTAATAATCTTACGAACAATATAATGTCTCGGTCTGTGACTTTGGGGCGCGTCCTGCCCCCCCTCCCGAATTAGCCATAAGCGTACATAATAATAAACGTGTTACCATAATACAGTAAGAATAATGTTATATAGGTAGCTGTTACACAACTGTACGTCTGTACGTTTATACGTTTACAGGCAAATTGTAATTTGTAATTCTGTACTAAATAGAACTATAGAAGGCACTATACTTTATGATCAAATATCAAAACATCCGAAAAAGACAACCGAATGTTAAAAAATGCATTCCATGTAAAGCATTCTTATATTAGCTACTAGCCATATATACATTATGCTATTAAAAAACTATATTTTGTTTCAAGAGTTATTTTTTTTCATCCGCGCAACACCCGCCATGTATGATCGTGTTGTTTGACACACGGAATGTTTAGGTACCGGTGGTACATTTTATACATATTTTATTGTATCCACATGGAACGTATTCGTACCTACATGAATACGTTTGTTAACTGAAATTACTCGACAATAATCGTTTTAAAGTTTAAAAGAGCAGATAGTTTATATCATATTCAGATAAAAATGACACCTTTGTAGGATTTGTGTACGGATTACTCGAACGTTGGACTCGACCGCCTATGTCGGTTTTTTTTTTGTTCTGGTTGGTAGTTGGGTGGGTGGGTATTTAGACGGAAGACTAAGAACCTCTGAGCGCCACACGATCTTGCTGGCATAAATGCAGCACGAGCACGTACCTACCTGTTGCTGCACCCGACCGAGGATCAGCTTCGACACTGCGCACACGTATAGCGTTGAGCTTAAAACATTGCACGCAAAGCAACAAATTCGCATTTTGAGAAGATAATAATATTGAGTACGAATCTATTACGGTTCGTTCTGGTCGGTATCTCATTAATGTATAAAACCGGTTAAAAATTCGTTTTTATATTACTATACAATAATGAACTCTTCGTTGACGACAATATAATATAGATTAGTGTTTGTTGTTGTTGTTGTTGGTATCGGTATGTATTTATCGCATTAAAATACTTAATTATATAGATTTTCGGTATTTTTTTTTTACCACCTCGTTAATATCCAGCATATTTTTGACAGAAAAAAACAATTTATAATTGGTGTATTATAACAAAATAGGAAAAACTATTTGAACAAAGAAAATGAAACATATTAAACAAGCTATTAATTATTCTTTCGTCCATAATATGTAGGTATTACCCTACATACTTTTATTGATAATATACATTGATTAAAATGTATTTGAATTTTTAGTGGGCTTAGCTAAATTAATTTATAATGTCATCATATTTAAATTCTCTGGTGAGATATTTTCCGATATATGGTCAATACCCATACTATATATCAATGCTGGTCTTTCGTCACTTGAAAGTGCCACCTTGGACAACTACAGCTCCCCGCTCTCACCATAGCCACCACCAAATAAGTATTTGAATAGTTATTGATTACAGGTATATAATTGAATTGATTCGCTTTAAAATGAGGGATACACAACATAACTTCATAAATAATAAAGTTTTACCATAGTGGTCGTAAAAAAAATTCAGCTAGGGGTACGTTTCTGTAATATAAACAACTGTGTAGGTACCTAATTGTGATGTACGCGCGTTGAACGTAGCTTTCGAGTTTTTTTTCTCCTTAAATTTAATAAATTAAAATATATAATAACTAGCTGATCCCGTGCACTTCGTCGCCCGTTAAATGGATCAACTCAATACTACCTACTCAAACTTTGTTCAATTCATTATTCAATATTCGGTGTATGGTGTTCAAAATTTATCTTATCTTTCCCGTTGCCCTGAATAAAAATTCTGAATCGCAGCAGTACATTATCAGGTAGGCAATCTACCTGCGGTAGATCGCGGACCCCGTGCTGTTTGTACGGAAGTGTATGATTTAACTCTAAAGTATCAAAGTTATACCAAGTTTATTTTGATGTAATACTGTGGATTAATATAATAAATTTGGTTGCTCGTAAAAAATCGCAACTCTTAAAAAAATTATGATTGTTGAACTCCTTTTGGGTGTAATTTTCTGCGGTAAGTGCAACTCTGCCACCCTGGTAAGCATTGTTCAATAATTCGATTTGATGCAAGCTTGTACCTGATCTGCCCGAATAACCAATGGCAACCAATAAATAAATGCTAATTTCTAATGTAGACTGTAACCAATGGCAACTATAAATAAATAAAAATAAAATTTCCAATTTCTATCGTGAATCTCAATGTCCCTGTTTCAGCACCTATTTAAAATGCGAATTTTGGCAAATCCTTTCTTAGCGCACGTCTATATTATAATAGCTATCTGTATGCCAAATTTCAGCCAGATCCGTCCAATGGTTTGAGCTGTGCGTTGATAGCAGTCAATCAGCTTACTGTTTTTTATATACAGATATGGTTGCCATGGTAATATGGACACACACACACACACACACACACACACACTGACATACATTCATTTTTATATATATAGATTGATATGAAATCTTGGTAACCTTAGTAACCATGGCAACCTTGGTAACCATGGTAACATGGACACACAGACACACAGATACACTGACACACTGACATACATTCATTTTTATATATATAGATATGGTTTGTGTTGTCCGTCACCGATTACTTATTTGTTCCGTTTGCGCAGGTATTCCCTGAAGAAAATGCTGAACTTGGAACACTCTCCTACCCAGGACTACGCGGGCGTGTATGACGACAGAGAGACGGACGGGTCGTCCAGTCCGTACAACAACATGTCGTATGACTACGACGAGATGCCCGAGCCCCGAGTGGAGATGAAAGAGATGTCGGGCAACTACTCGAACGACGAGGGGGGCGTGGACGACGAGCTGCTGTACCCGGACGTGGAGATCCTGAGCAACGGCAAGCACGAGCCCCTGCACCGGGTCGCGAAGCGCGTGAAGCGGTCGGCAGAAGCCGCGGCGGCGGCCGCCAAGGAGGCCGACTCGTCCGCCCAGCTCAAGCTCAACCAACACCACATGAACCACTATTACCACATACAACAGCAACAGCACAGTCACGCCAAGGTGCACCCCGTCGACCTGTTCTTCTACAGCATGGCCGAGACGACCAAGGGCCTGCCTCAAGCGTACCAGGCGGAGATCAAGCGCCGAGTGCTCGAGATCGTGATCAAGGCCGAAGAAGAGATGAACAAAAATAAAAACTACGAATGAGGGTCGTACAGTCGATGTATCCCTCTCTTGCTCTCTCCTCTCTCTCTCTCTACGAATAAGCCTTTTCGTTTTTGTACCACTTCTTTATTTTATATACATTATGTACTTTTTAGCATTTTTTATGTCACCAACTCGGATGTTTCTGGTCGAGATATTGATCGTTTATCGTTCTCATATTTATTTTACAATCAAATCGCTTAATTTATTATTATTATTATTATATGATTATTATTTTGTTCGGTGAATTCCAACGAATTAAGTGTTGCAGTTATCGAACGGTCATGATACGATTTTTTGAAACGTCCAACCCCAATTATTATTACTACACATCACTTAGAAATAAGGCATAATTATTAATATTATTATTTTTTGACTCGTGGAGATGAATGACGGGTATATATTATTATATTTTTTATACTAAATAACGTGAATGCAGGAAACCACTCAAGAACGTTTTTGTAATATAAACATTCCGAATTTCGCCACCAAACTGGCTTTGTGATAACAATAATGTGTTAAATATATAGTACCTATGACTATATTATAAAAATTATGCATTCCATTGTAGTGTATTTATACAGTGTAATTCAATATTGTTAGTGTAAGTCTGAATACTTAATACCTATTAAGCTCATGTAAAGATAATTATATATTTGCTCAAACATTCTCTGCCTGTGCAGAGAATGTGTGTACCAATTTTTTGTGTACAAAATCAATAAATTTACTTGTATTGTAAACTTAATAAGTACGAACATTATGAAAATAGTGTATACACTTTATACCATGACAGTCTTATTATTATTATTTTTTTTTTTTATGTATAAATGTGGCAGAAATTGCAATCATTGTAAATAAAAAAAAAAAAAAAACTATTAATACGAGAGTACTTATTTCCTTTATCACTCTCGTGTGTTTGTAATGATTTCAAGTATTTATAAAGAATAACTTATGAAGGACATTAACCACCTAACATAATATGTATATTGTACACATTTAGATTTAAAATTATAAATGTTCAAGGAACCATTTTTTATTACTAGGTAGTCTGCGTTGTGTATATTACGTAGATATCGCTTGCTGTTGTATAAATCCATGACGTATAGGTAGCTGGTATACAACTTTTAGAGCAATATTACTCTATGGTACCTATATACAAGATGTAAAATAGAATGACATGATAAATCAAATCATATTTGTTCTAATCAGTATTTAATATTATTTTATTTATATAATTTACAGACCTGCGCTACAATTACAGTGTAATTTTTAATTTAAAATTTTTTAATAGCGAAAATAAACAATTTTTTGGGGAGAAATTATAAAATAACCAACTTGTAAATCAATAGTATGATGGTAAGAAAGTTTATTTAAGTCAAATTGTTCATTTTTTTAAATATCAATATTTTTTTGGAGTAAATTAGTTTTGAAATGAGTAGGTAGTACAATATGTATTTTATTGGGATTTTTATTCAAATATTCTTCTTCACAATATTAAATTAAAAATTTATCCCGTCATTCAAAAAATTAAAACTAACGAAAACAATAACAATAATTATGTATATTTAAAAAAAAAGGGGTCGAATGTTTTTGGGTAATAATTATTGTACCTATATTGTATTTAGAATTTATACTGTGTGCTTTCAAAATGTTTTATGTATCTTGTATTCTTGCTATTTAAATTCTAAATACTATATTGTTATTATTTTTATTAGGTAATTATTAGTCTTGAAGTTATATTAATGTCTGCTTCGAATTTCGATTGCTAAGGCCATTGGCATAACGTTTGTACATACATTGCTTCAAATAATCAAATGTACAGAGGATAAAAAAAAATTTGAAAAAAATAAGTTTTAAATTAAATATTTAGATAATTACGTAGGTACTCTTTATTATTATGTACCTACCTACTTAGTATTAATTATTTTTAAAATACTTAGTTTTTCGCAATCAACCTATTACCACTGATTAAGACGCATTTCATTTGTTTCAATATAGGTACAAGGACTTAGGACCGGTTGAATAAAACATGTTAAACTACCAACTCTGGCACACGCACCTCGATCTGCAGCGATCTGTATTTCTGGTACTTTTATAATAAATTATTATATAGGTGTAGTAATTTTTGGCGGAAATATTGTACGTTTGTAGGCAGAACCGAATGGAAAAAAAAATCCAAAACAATAATTGAATAACAACAAAGACAAAAATAATGTTATTATAAAATATAATGTGTAATTTTTTAATGTAATTTGTTGCGAAAATGCTGGCGCCTTATTTGTATTGTCGGTTATTTTATTAACGGTATTCGCTCTCAAATAATACGAATAAGCATGGATGTGCCCAAGTGGGGGCTTAGGTGGTTCAACCTCCCCCTATGGACACTTTATGAATATAATATGTGTATTTATATATAATTATAATAATTTATTGGCAAGAAATCTAGTTGGCACCCACGCTATTTTAATTTTTTTTGTTCGGAAACCTATGTACCTATAACCTATTACAAGTAGTTTCCTCGGCTCAGTGCTCACCGTCGTATGTAATAGGTTTCAAATGTACCCTCTATACCGTGACCGCTTTAATTAGGAAGGTACTTTGGATCGACTAGAACAATAAAATTATCGGTCTCCGCAAAAAAATGATGTACGTACTATGAGGACAATAGTTATTACGGTCCCCGTCATAAAAGTTTAATACAAAATATTTTTTTAAACATAAACATTCTTACATTCAATATAATTTAGTAAGAAAAAAAATATTCAAACGTTCTTCAATGTTTAATAGAAATACTTGGACTATAAAAATTATTTAAAATTCATCTCTGAAAAGTTAATATATTTAAATCACAGCTATACTCTATAGATACCTATCAGATCTATTATAATATCTATTATAATAGCCGTGTTTTTTCCTTTAACGTTTATAGGTTTCATAACATTATTTTTAACAGCACTATAATTATAATTATAAGATATGGGTGTTCACGTCTCAAACACGCTGTTATTCAAATTATTTTAATTTTTAATTTTTTATAGTATTCGCCTCCACACGTCTTTCCATGTGATAAACATTATCAGATATCGGTGATCATCATTTATCACATAGTTGTTAATAATATTGTTATCAAAACGTGGTCACATTATACTCGTATTCAAGTTTCGAATTCAAAAATAAATCCTTTCAGATTTGAACGGACTAACGAAGAAAGCTTCTTTTTTTCAAAATTCAAAGTGAGGACGGTAAATCCTGATTCCTGATGGCTATATAATTTAATCGGAACACGTATTGATGCCAGTAGAAAACGTTCGCTCGTTTACCACCAATTTTCGGAGCTTTGACGGATTCTGCCCCCTAGTGCCGTCATGACGACTGCAACGTGGGAATGGACTACTCTGAAACGACTGCAGTCCACTGACTTGACAGCCGAGAAGTTTTGGAGTGCAACGAACGTGTGGAACGCCAAACCACACCTGTTGATCAAGCACTTGATGGGCGCTGAGCTGCTCGTATCCGAATCGCTAGCTGGTGAATTTGGTGACGTGTTGTCCTCGGTGGCAACTAAAGACCTACCACCCGCCACCTGGGTAAGAGACCCTACTGAAACCTTTTGGTGTCTGGGCTTGAGTGGCGGTCAGGATATCCATGCGGAAGTCTGGAAGCTGTTCACCAAGAAGCCCGTTGACTGGAATGATTATTTTCGACTAAGTCTCTTTGGTAAGAGTTCACCAATACTTGAAAAGATTAAACATAAGATATAATACTGTATCATGGTTTTATAGACAGGCTAAATAACACTGCCGTGTTCTACGACTGTACGCCTAAGAAGAATGGGGACGACATCAAATATGCCTATGGTATTCATTATGTGGACGACTGGTTGGAGTTACGTCTCGCCATGCCGTCAAACCAATCTTTGGACGACAAGAAAACGCTGCACTGGATGACCGACATATTTTTTCCTAAATTTTTCAACTGGACCATCAATGATAAAGGGTCTAAACCCACAATTTCATCTTTGTCACACGTTTGTGTTCAAATGTACTGTAATTTGTATAGTCGGTTGAAAGAAAAATATGCCAAATCGCTAATGAATGTAGGTACAACAATTTTTGTTTTTCATTCAAAAATATAAAAATCTAATTACATCTTGTATGTTTAGGTTTGGACAGAAGTAACTGATCCTAAGAAGTATATTCATAAAGATATTGCAACAGCCACATACCTTATGCTGTTATGGGGCGACACCAAACCATGTTTTATTGATATGGGATGTGGTAACGGTTTACTTGTACATGTGTTAAATAGTGAAGGATATAGCGGAGTCGGATTGGACGTTAGATCTCGGAAAATGTGGGCTCAATATCCACAATCTACAGTTTTAAAGGTATTGTAGGTATTGCGTGGGGTTATATAGTTTTAAACAAACAAATTTTGAATTCACTTAAATACCTATAAATTATTATTTTTTTATTGTAATTTGCAGGTAACTAGTGTTGATCCATCGTCGTCTGACTGTAAATTTCCACAAGCTGATTGGATCATAGGCAATCATTCAGATGAGCTGTCGCCCTGGGTACCAGTAATTGCCTCTCGTAGCAATTACAACTGCAAATTTTTTCTCCTTCCATGTTGCCCTTTTGAATTCAATGGTTCCCGCTACCAACGCATAGATTCATCCCTTAGTCAATACCATGATTATCTAAAATACTTGGAAAAAACAAGTACTAACGTGTTCAAGTTCAACGTTAAAACCGACCGTCTACGAATACCTTCAACAAAACGGACATGCATCATTGGCTGGTCGAAAAATTATTTGCCACAGGAAGTGGATCAAGTTGTGCAAGACATCGAAAAGTTTGCAAATTCTAAATTCAATGAAAATGTTCAATTTGTGCCCAGGCCATCCGAAGAGAGAGTCAGGAATTGCACCAAATTAGATAAAGACTTGTTACGCAGTGTGGTCGATACAGTAGCTGATGTATTGATAAAAAGTTCAGATGGATGGAAGTGTCGCGTCACTTTAGGTGAATTAGCAAAACAAATTGGTGAAGAGAGGCTGAAAAAATTGAAGAAAGAATGTGGTGGTTTGCAGACATTGTTAAGGAATCACAGGTATATTTTTGTGGTTGAGAAAGGAACTGTTGGATTCAGGAAACCAGTAAAAGACTGTGGCAAAGTTTGGAAGAAACATAAGTGTTGGTTTTATCATAACTATCCTGACAAGTGTCCGTTAAATGAAGACGAGTGCTGTAATATACATTAATAACAGCAACTAATTGTATGTAATATTAATATTTTATTATTACAAGTTTTTGTAAGTAATATGTTTATACACAAAATAATAAATATTATATATTTTTTTCATGGATGTAGGAACTCTAACCTCGTTTAAACTTGACTATCAGAATATGTGATCCTTTCGCAATGTCTTATTGACTAAAAAGGAATAACATTGATAATGGAAACATTCAACACCCAAATCACATAATTGAAAAATATAAATATAATTATAACGAAGAATAATATGCCACAAAATTAATTTAGCAATTACCAAATACCAATACACTTATTTTAGATATGTGTTGATGCATGTATACCTGAGATCCTACAACAAAATAAATTTTCAATTTTCAAAATATACTTATACCTATAAAAAATATAGCTATACCGCATTTATATATTTAAAATATGTAGGAAATCTGAGGGAATGATGATTGTTAAATGTTTATGGTACATACATTATTTTTTATACATACATGTTAAGTTTAGTAAAACAACTAAATGGATACTGAAATGAAATAAATTATTTTTATAAGTATTTTCTGAAATAAACGTTTTAATATTGGTTTTGTTAACAGCTGTGTAATAACACTCAACTGTCAAATTATATTGTCTGTATTTACTCAAAACAAAATACTGATATTTCATTAAAATAATCATAGAAAGCAAAATATTGGATGGTAAATGATTCTGATGATTAGTTAATTACTGATTGCCGATTATAAAATTAATGTTTATTAAATATGGTGTTTGAGCTTATAATGATAAAATGTTTAATGTATTATCATTAACTTTTCACAGTAGTCAGTAAATAATAATTTAAAAACATGTGGAAAATAAATTATGGTTATTTATTATTCAAAAATAAAAATTATTATTTCTGATTTAGCCAAATTTAAGATATAATGCAACAGGTCATTATCCCGACCTAACCAACCTGATACGGGCAAATTGTTCAATCAATTTAAGCACATTATTTGAAATAATTTTAAACTTTCATATTTATATATTTTTTTTTTTTTTTAGTTTATTAGTAATTACTAAGTAGTATAACACGAATAGTATAATTTTTCAAAAAATAGTTCAACAACTTAAAACAAATAATTACTAGTTTTATGATTACATAAATAATGTACAGCCAGTGTACGTGATTCAAAATAATTGTCAATTAATAATAATTAACCTATCAACTGGTATTGAATTAAATATAATATAAAATATTGAAGAAAAATAAATAGACAAATGTTCTTAACACACAAATTGTGTGAATATAATATATAAAACTAGAACATGAGCATAATATTCTATTAAACTAATTTACTATAGTAATCAGATAAAATTATTGTCCTAAAATGTTTAAAAGTAACTTAGGGTGCCAAGTATATATTATTATACTATACATAAAAATAACTTACAAATAAAAAGAATACTTGTATAGTTATCATATCACCGTCACTACACAAAATGTATGAGTGTTATCAAAAAAGAGTAACTAAATTACATAAATTAATTAAATAAAATGATAAAAACTGATATCTATTATAAATAGTATTAAAAATTAAAATTATTAAAATTTTTAATATTAATAACAATACTGTTGTCGTATAATGGACACGAAAAATTACATTCCAAATTAAATTTCATCAAAAATGTTTGGCATTAATTACAAGTAAATAATATAGTATAATGTGAAACATACATTTTTTGAAAAGCTTAAAGCTATAAATTATTGCTGGAAAAAGATTGTTGAAGAAAATTGGTAACAAACCAAAATATACAATTGTATATTTTATTATATACATTATTCATATTTGATCACTTGATTGTGTTTAATAATAGTACCTAATATAAAGAAATAAATTAACGAATACTTATGACTGTATCGCAATGCTAGAAACTGGTCGCGACAACTGAGTAATATCTCTGTACTGGGTAAACACGCAGATCTAATATAAAAATTAAATATAAATTATTATAACAAATTGGCATGTTTACAAGTTGAATAATTACCTTGTCTTTGAGTTGCTGGGCTAGCTGTAAAGCAACTGTGAAAAGGACGAGGACTTCATTCAACCACGGTACTGTACATTCAGCTTGATACGTGTCGTACTTCATTGCACCGTGAGAGTTGGATAATTGGTAAACAGCAAATATTAGCTTATGACTTTGTATGTAAAAACTAATTGCTAAATCTTCTGGTAAGTTAGGCGTCAAACACTTCTGAAACAAACGTAACCATTGGCTTAGCAATTTCAATGCATGGTGGATTTTTTATACCAGTTGGGGCGACTTACCATGTTTCTGCTTTTAATCAAATCATCAATTGTTCGTTTACGTGGAACTATCAGACTCGTCCGACCTCTTTGCAAGCATCCTAATAAATTTCTCAGAATGTGCAATACTTCTTCCGAGGAACTATACAAATTAATAAAAATGGAATTATATAGGTAAAGCCAAATATTTAAAAAAAAAAATTACAATATAAAAGATAAAATTTAAGTACTTGAAAATAGTTTCCTTGTCTATTTTTTCAATTTGTAAAATAGCTTGTCTTAGATGATTGCCTGCATCTTGAACTTGATGCAATTTCCATGGGCAGTCGTGACGAATGTTGGTCCGGTACATTATTTGCTGCTGATGTCTCTGTACTTTAAATTGTATGTCCTGTAATCAGTTGTATATAATTAAAATAGACTTATGCACTTATGTGAAAGAAATTCAGAAACTTTTATTTTCAATCATACTATAACTACTGCAGTAAAACAGATGACCACGTAATTACCGACTTATTTATTTTTATTAGATGAGATTTAAACAAGAATGCTCAAATAAGAAAAAATGTTGATGTATTTATAGAGAAAACATAAATATATTTTGACTTTGATATAATATACTTAAGGTTTATAAACTATCGGTCAGACGTGCTCACGTGTAACATACATACTATACAAATTTTGAAATAATTGAATTATTATATAAAAGTTTTAAGTACTTTAAAGGCCTAGTCAAACAGAGAGCGGGCTGCCATGGTGTACGGGTACGCTGAACGCTGCGGGCAGCGGTCGGTTGTGTTATTTTACAGTGTCCGCGCGGCAGACCGCTTTCTGTTTGACTGAGCCTTAATAAAAAGGTAGTTAAGAGTTTCAATGCAATTTTAAGAATATTAGTAATATAATATATAGTACTAAATCTAAAGTATGTACTATGTTGGAATAAATAAATTTATGATTTTGGTATCATTGCAATAATACACAATACTACAGAACGAATTGTCAAATAATATGACCTTGATAAGCCATATTACTAGCAAAACTATCAAGACACTAAACCTATGATCGGCATACAGTGGCAGTTAAGATACAGTAGATAGTAATGACGGACAATTGTAGCTAGGAGAGTAGACCTGAAGAATAACATTTACCGCCTGCAGTATGGTGTCACCAGATATGGATACGATGCTTTTTAACTGGTCTGGTGATGTGGACAGGACAAATTTTTCCTGTTTGACTTGGACGTCACTGTCCCACGACGGAAAACGTCGGACGCATTCCTACAACGAAACGAGTTTATGAACAATTACATGGCGAATGTGGAGGTCGACCCATTACTTACGTTGAGTATGATGTTCAGCTGGTGCAATATCGAGTGCACCTCTTCATTCAGCACCCACTCGAATTCTTTTTGCTAGAATAAAGAAAACGACGTTAAAACAAAATTTCTCCCATCCAGTATAAAATTTGTTTCTTTTTAGATTAATCTCGTTGCATCAAGTCGAGTAATGGACAAACACTTACCAGGCACTGGTGCTCCAGTTTGTCACCTTCTGCCATTATTGTTGACGTCGAGCGGTCTTCTGCGTGCCAGTCTAAACCCGATGGTTCTTGCCGACACCGATCAGCTGCCACTGTTGTCCGCGGACGTCAGTTGTCGACGCATGCAGTCCATTACAATAATATCGATCGAGGTCGGCTCAGTACTTCAGTACTCGGTTGCCGATATCCGGTAACGCGCGAGAATAGATTACCGACGTAGGTTCATACCACCCCTGTCGGGGGTCGTCGACTTTTGGCGAGGAATCGCGAAGTCGATAAAATTGTGAATGTGATAATATTGTGGCGGACGGAAGAGAAAACAATATTTTACGACGTCGTGACTCGCGAAACGCGAAAATCCTGATGATTGATCGGTCTCGGTCGACAGTCGATAATATGGATTACGGTCGACTGTCAAGTGCGAAGCGAGTGATAAGGGACGAGATGAGCGCCGCGTGAAACAGCTGCTGCTGTAGACTAGTGGTGATAAGTGATAAGGATAACCGCGCCCGTATACCTAGTACCTACCTATTTTTCGCATTTCACGTTTCGCATTTCGCACGAATCACGAACTCCGTGCCCCGTGGACTGTGTGGTGTCGGTCATGAGTCAGTCAGTCAGCGATACCAGGCGTGGATATAGAAATTAAAAAGGAGGGAGTGGGTTGGATGAAAACATTTTCGATTATCAATCACTTCTAAAATGAATGTCAATAAGCAATATAATATTAAATATACCTTATATGTGTTATGTATACTCTGCTCCTCTAAAGGCTTAACCTCTCTACTTTAGTTAATAAACTGAATATTTAGGTAGTATTTGAAATATTTTAAGTACTAAAGGCCTAGGGGGGGCTTCATTGCTTCAGCCCCCATATCCCCTCCTTCTATCCATGCCTGAGTGGCACGAATTAAATGGGCAAGAATTAGGAGGAAGTCTCAACCGCGTATATTATTATTGTCTCTGTTCTACCCAAGAACAACATAACAAATTTAAGCTCAGCAGTTCCAATTTTGTGTTGTTAGATTTAATATTAGAGTGAAGGTGAACTGACTATTATCAAACTTAAAGATAAGAACATAATCTGTGTTCTCTAGTTAGTTTTTACAATGTTTTGATTTTTAAGGGATTTATAAGAATATTTAAATTTTAGTATATTATATTATTATGTACTTACACAAGAACTTGTTATGAGAACTTGCTTAAAAATTAAAATATCGAAACAACTAATGAGAGAACACAAATAATGTTCCCACAATACCTAATCGGTTATTGGTTAATGTATTTACTCTTATATTTAGCATAAAATTGGTACTACTTAATTTAGGTTTTGGTATATTATACATTACTGCTTTATTAAGATTTAAGACGGACACAAAACAAGCGGATACGACATCCTCTTTTTAAGGTATATAGATTATTTACTTATGGATCATGGCGTTTGTTGGTTATGTACTTAAAGCTGTTAGGACGATTTCCAGATTTCCACAACACTAGTCGATTAGTGGGTACCTTTCAACTCTTATACTTCAACCCTCCTCTTTGCAACATGTTTTTCTAGTATATATATAAATATATAATACAGAATTACAGTGGCGGATCCAGGAGGGGGGGATTTCCCCCCAGCATGCCAATCACCTTAGTTGCCCTATGTTTTACACTGTGGTGTTTGGCCAATTTTGTAACTTTTTTGTACCTTTGGTCCCCAAAACTAAGCACTGGATTCGTCACTGTTATAATAAAACATGTATTTAATTATGTACCTTGTAATTGTATTATTATTCATTTTGTACCATTAAAAAAAAAATAATATGAATATGAATAGTGAAACATATTATAATATTAGTAAAGTAACCTACTAGGGGTAATAGATAGTCGCCTAAACTTCCATAATATTATCTAACAACATTTTATTTTAAGTGTTAGACACTAATATAAAATATTGTTACCTCACGAAATATGTCAAATGCAAATTTATTGATAATTTAGCATTAATTATCGAATAATATAATTCAATAATAAAATTACATTCAAGAGGACGCTACACCCGCATGTGTTGTCTCCGTCTTACAAATGTACAACGTAGAAAAAACTACGAGGAAACGTAGGAAAGAACCGAGAATTCTACAGTTGTAACTAATAAACTAGATTTGCACCACGTGAAAAGGAGAGCTTTGGCTGTGAAACGTTGTCTTTTTTTTTTTAGATATCATTTGTGTGAAAAAAGTTTGAAAGTTTGAAAAACACAAACAATAATGATTTTTGAAACAGTAAGAACTTTTTTCATATAAGTGATATCAAAAAAATAAAAACAACTTCGCACAGCCAAAGTTCCCCTTCTTACGTGGTGCAGTGCAAATCTTGTTTCTTAGTTATGACTGTACAAGGTTTATAGATTATAATCTATAAACCTTGATGACTGTAGCCTTCTCTGTTCTTTCCCGCGCAAAACAGTTTTTTCTATGTTGTACATTTGTAAGACGGATGTCTCTACACATGCGAGTGTAGCGTCCTCTTAATATTATGGTAATACCACGCATTTACATTACCGAATGTCGCTCGCTTTCATCGGTAGATGACGCTGCAACTTACGGGTTTTATTAAGGATGAAGTGGTACCCCGCATGTGTACATCCGTCTTACGACATAACACAGGGCCTAAAATTGTGTGCAGTAGCACACACTATGTGCAGTAGCTAATATTAAATGTGCAGTAGCAAATTTAAAAGTGTGCAGTACTCATTTTTGGTTTTATACATTTTTATTTGATTAATATTCAATATTGATTATTGAAAATTGGTAATTAGCATAATATTGTATTCGTTTAAAATCCTTAACACTAAAAATAATACCTACTACATCATATTCTGGGCGGCTTATAATATAATAATTATATTAACCTAAGCTATTTCGTTTTTAATTTTAAAATGTTCAGTCATATAGCCATATAGGTTTCAAGGAATTATATAGAAGATTGTTTTAGATTGTATTTATTATAACTAATTATTAATGAATAACAAAAACAATTATGCAATGAAGTTATATATGTGGCATGTGGCATGTGTACTACTAGGTGCATTATATTAAAATATTTTGGTGTGGAATAAGGTGTGCAGTAGCAAAATATCTTAAGGGGGCTGGAGCGTGATTCATTTTCGGTCAAAAACATAGCTCACGACTTCAATCACTACGCCCAATATAATGTTTTGATTTTAATTTTGAAAGCAGATTTGAATTCGTCACTAAATTATCTATGCTTTGACAATTTTATTTTTCTGATTTTTATTTTTTTTTACTTAGGAATTTACTAACAAAAAGAGTAAAAATTAATCATTTTTATAATTCAAATTTAAATCCATTGATATTGAATATGAAAAATGTACGACAGTCAAAGCATAGTAAATTTAGAGGAGAATTCAAATCTGCTTTCTAAATTTAAATCGGAACATTCTACTAAGCGTAGTGATTGAAGTCATTGGCCGTATTTTTTGAAAAAAAAAATGTTATTAATTTTATAAGCCAATATGTGGTTGACATGTGCATGCGCGTAGGTAAAATCACAGCCGTACATATCCGGTCACTATGATGCCCCTATACAACGTAATCGGTATTATTCGGGGAATCACACACAATTATTTAATGATTATTATTTATTAATACCTATTGTAATGTTATGTACAGAATATATTATATAAAGGTATAGGTAATAGGTTTTATTTCCGTGGTATTATAATATTCATTATGATTATTCAATAAAATTATATTTTACATTATACAGGTATACCTGTTTAAAAATGTTTGTCTAGACACTCGATGTATTGATATTGATATTTTTATATTTATATTTTTATTTTATAATATATGGTATAACTTTCAAAATATTTTGATCTTTTTGAGCAATTTATCATACTGAAAGTTTACAAATTATTTAGCAGTTAAAAATGTTCAATTTTTTTAGCTAAGGAAAAAATATATTTAAAAATTTAAAAAAGATTCTACGTAAGTAGTTCATACTGTAACCAACAAATTTAAAAAATATATAAAAACAGTTTTTTTTTTACAATTATTTGAAGTTCAAGGTTGGTCGAAATTAAGTATACCTATGTAGTGCAGTAATTAAAAAAAACCATTTACTATAAAGTATTATCTATTATTTATTACCATTTAATTAAGTACAATAATATTATTATTATGTTATCGTAATTAGGTAATAGTTATTGTAAATTCGGTGAATTGCAGCATGTCTAATGACAATGGCTATTATGTTAAACCAGTTTTTGAACGGATAGTGAGTTCGGAGAGTACACAATTACGAATTACACACACTAATGTTCATTTACTTCCAACACATTGACATGGACCCATATGCACTGCAATATAAATTGCCTAGTTTTTACTCCTTAGAATGGACTACGCTCCAGCCCCCTTAATTTTAGGCCCTGACATAACATATTATAGCAGATCTACGCTCAGCAGATCACGTTTAGCTCCGTTGGTTTAAAAATTAGAGTGTATTCACCTCTTATAATATTTAAAGATAAGATTATTATCGAGGCAACCTCATCGGCTTTTTATTATATTTTAATTTTAAAACGAGTTCTGAGTATTTTAAAATTGTAAATTGCTTGTACATCTTAAAATACTCATAACTCGCTTCAAAATTAATATATAATAAAAAGCCTAAGTGATTGCCTAGATAATAAATTACCTTTACATTTTATAGGTGGTCAATTCACTCTAATTTTTAAACCAACAGAGCTAAACGTGATCGGTTGAGCGTAAAATTTGCTTTGTTACTCACTTGTAAGAAGGAGACAACCCATGCGGGTATAACGTCCTCTTGAAATGAACTTCTTAACCCCTAAAGCCACCAATCCACTATTTGCACCTATGCACAACGCATAGGAAAGAACTTTATCTGTGTCGTAGTGTTTTCAATGACAATTTTTTTAGAAGCATTTAAAGTTTGAATTTTGAAAAAATTTAATAATTATTTTGTAGTTAACAATTTATAAAATGTTCAACTTTCATATCTAAGGATTAAAAATTCGAAACAAGATTCCACGTAAATAGGTTATATATAAATTACTTTATTCACAAAAATATCATCAAATATTCTTAGTATAATATCATATGCTGACTGCCCGTCTTCAGTCTTCACTCTTCGCTCAGAATCGTTTTTTTATACATTGATATTATATCATTTAATTCAAATTTAACACCATCCATTACAGTGATCCACTTGTAACCTACTGCACAGCAGAGCGACACCCACTTGCCCACCTTTTTAAATTTATAATAGTATATTACATATTTAACATTATATACTACAATCTACAAAAAGAATCCAACTATTAGGGATACTTAAATTAGCATGGGATGAAAAGGTTAATTAAGAAAATTAAGTCAGAAGATCGCAACGCCAATTTTTTTGTCGAGTTTGTGACGAGTATTTCCAGGAAATGTAGCTTATTTGTGAGTGGAATGTGTTGGTTTTCTAGTATAGAAAAAAAGGTTTGTAAAAAAGTTCAGGTTAATTCTCAATTGCAGGTTTAATGCCAAGGTCATTATGAAGGGTTAATATAACAACTAAGGTGGAAGTGTTTGTTATTTTGCGGGATTTTATGTTTTAGTCTTCAGATTTCTATTATAATATTATAATTTGAATTTTGCACTGTTGTATGTTGGGTATAAAAAGGCTGCAAGAGGAAGTATGTTTGATTAATCACACATTCAAGCTCTATAAATATAATATATTTTTTTAAATATTATAATCTATTATTACGTGTTGATATAATTGGTTTATTATTACGATGACTATAGATACTGACTTGTAATAAAAACCATTTTAATTTGATAACAAAATCTGCTAACATATGTCCACTGACATCAATCACGTTCTAGTTCTGTGTCTGAAATATTTGATAGATTTTCAATGAATACGTACATATTATATAGGTATTAAAGGTACCTATATAATATTTATTAATATCATATTTATACAAGTCCACATAATACGCTCCACGCCTGCACCTCTCCTTCGTGATCTATCATTTATAGGTGGTATAAATGCAATAAAATTCATTGTATCAAAAATCCAAGTGGTAACTGCAGGAACAGTGGTATGAAATTTCCCGTTGCTATTTTTTCGTTTTTTTCGTTTCTTTAAGGAGCTTTGATTGTCTATGATAAATTACATTGTTCATATTAATTAGGGTCTGGAGTGGGTATAAATTAAATATATTAACTATTAGGTATGTATCACCCAACCTAAACCTAATAAGATACATTATGTTGCTCACTTACAGGTCTGGATTTACCAGAGTAAGTAAATTGAGTCCTCGAAAAAATGTCACTGCAGCTGTCATATACTGCGAAAATGACGGCCTAGTTATTTTTGAAACGTTAGCAAATTGTGTCCTGGAACATTTAAAAAAAAACATAAAAACATACTATATTAGTTTGAATAAAAAACAAATGAAAAGTAGAAAAATAATGGTAGAAGAAAAATAAAATAAAAATCGAAAGAATTAAAAAAGATAAAAAATATGGTTGGCTCAAATATAAATATGTGCAGGAATTATCTCACCTAAATTCACACACATTTTTACCAATTACCTACTCAATTACTAATTATTTATTCTGAGCTGAGCGATGAGTGTATTCATTTTAGAATGATGTGAGTTTTTTTTTTTGTGTCAGTAATCTGATTTTAGGACAGTAAAAGTGTTTAGATTTTCTTCAAAAGTATCTTTTCTGATAGGAAAGTGAATCTAGTTGGTACTTTGGGGGGTCAAAATAAAAATTACCCAGTAGTTTTCAAAAGCGCCTTGAAAAACAAAAGAAAAATTAAGGAAAAACGTTAATTTTTACACAAAATCTGTTTTCGAAAAAATCGATTTTGGTTTTTAGTGTAACTCTTAAAAAAATTACAGTAGATACATGAAATTTTGACTAAATGTTTAAAATAACATTTTATATAAGGCTCTTAGTATATTGTTTCAAAGGCAGATGAAAAATATTAAAAATCCATAGCCACAATTTTTTTTTTATAAGCATTTAGTGTTCAAAAATTGACAACATATGGAAAAATCATGAAAATTAGCAAATTATTTTGAGTTAAGAATTCGAAAAATTTTTCTTTTTAAACCTAAGATTTTAAAATGTAATACAAGATTCCTCATAAGTTTGCCTATACCTTTATCAAAAAATAAATTCAACATCCCTAGAGTATAGATGGAAATAGAACTAAACAATTTAAAATGTCCAATGTATATTGTGTTCACTAATTCATTATATTTACATAAAAATAGTTTATTTGAATTTATATTCGTTTTATTTAAAATCATATTATTTAGGTAGATCATTAAAAAAAAAAAAAAAATGTGTTAGTACAGTTTTGTCTGTTTTCCGAGCACTCAAGATAGTCTAAAGGGACCAACAATTAAAAAATATTGTGACATACAAATATACAGAATAAAATATTTGCGTGTACAACTTGATACAATAGTATCTAAAGTACTTACAATATTTCGTCAAATTCGAATATATCTTTCTTTTAAAAATTATTAATATTTATCTAATAATTAGGTATGCAATCATCAATTAGGATAATATATGAATTTGATCATGTTGAAGAGTCATGTATCTTTTTTAACTAAATGGTAGGCAAATAGCGGGGTGTAAATTATTTAAATATTGTAAAAATAAAAAAAAAATTGGGTTAGGCTAGTTCTAAATATGACCCAATCAATGCATTTTAATATAAATTATATTATTATAATTCATAATACTAGTGCTGCAACTGTTCAGTTTCTATATATATTATACTTGTGAGACCCGAGCATGAGTAAGACCCGCTGCGGTGGTCTAACGCAAGGGGAAATATAATACAATTGATTGGTGAAAACAAAAGACTTATGAAATGGTTTTGATGAATCGGTCTCGCAGAGGTTTACGCCGATATACACCGTGGTATACGTTTGTATGGCGTAGGTAGGTACATCATTATGATGATGATGTATTGTAATATATTACGTGCACCTAACCTATAACCATTATGCTGCAGCTGCAGGTCGCTATAGGTACCTATTTAGAAATATAAAATATGCAAGCGCGTGTGTTTGTCGTTTGATCTGAAATTTCGTCAATCATATTATATTCTTTCTGATTTGTTTTTGTTGTTGTTTTGTTCTTGTATCCAATAATCTTATTATAACTATAATATATTAATATGGTATATGTATATGATTACTTTATAATGTATTTGTAGTTTATTTCATTTACATAACGATAACATACATTTACTTCAGCGGAACAACAAGAACATATTCAAACGAACATTACACTTTTCGAAATTCGAACAACATAATATAATATACACACACAGAGTTCTAGTGTCTACGCATAATTTGTTTGTATTATATTTTTTAACATATATACTACCGTGTCCGTGTGTCCGCGGAAACTGGGTACACTCGAATATTCCATAACTCAGTTATTTTCATTACCTACTCAGTACCCTATAATTATTTAAAAATTCTGTCTGCGGTAGTTTGATTATCGAATAGTCTAGTTTCACGTCCCACAAACAGAATTCAAAAATATGTATAGGGTACTGATAGTAATATGGGTGATTTCATTATACAGTGTATATCCTATTTTCGAGGACACACCTAATTATGCATTATACATTTATACGATATAATTTTATCACAGTCTACAAGGTGAAGAGCGGAATCGATGTTTGGCGTTTGTAATAATTACATATATCCGATTTTTGTTCTCTGGTCCCCAAAAACACAGTTATAGACTAAGGCTATAGATACTAGTGGTGGGCATATCCGGATTTCACGGATTATCCGGAGTATCCGGATTATTCAACTCGATTTTGCTGTTCAATGACTCATATACGAACTTTGATATAATATTAAATTTTGTTAAATTTTCATTATAATAAAATAATTTATTTTACCACACATTATAGTACCTATTATAGGTACGCCTAATACTTTGTATAACCGTTATAGTCCGTTTCAAAAGTTTTATATCACGAATCAGCAAACTAATCGTAAAATCGTAGGTATAATAGAAACAATAAATACAGTTCTTACTTTTTAAGTTTCTTACTTAGAATTATCAAAATTGGAACTTTTAAGTCTGTAAAAATCTCTTTTTGTATTATAAATTATACATTTTGACGAATTCTTAACTCAAAATAATTTGCTAATTTTCGTGATTTTTCCATATTTTGTAATTTTTTTTAACTTAAAATGCTTACAAAAAAAAAAACTGTGAGTAAGGATTTTTAATACTTTTCATCTGCCTTTGTAACAATATACTAGGAGCCTTCTATTAAATTTTCAAGCTTTTTAAACCAACAAATAAAATTTTATTGATATTTTTAGAAAAAAACCAAAAAAAAAAATGGAAAATGAAAATGTCCCTAAACAGTTTAAAATAAATCAAAATATTTTGAAAATGTTATCGTGTATAGAAAATGCAAATATAAACAACTAGTGAAAATTTCATATATCTATGGTCATTTGTTTTAAAGTTACACCAAAATCCTAATTCAATTTTGTGAAAAATCGATTTTGCGTATAAATTCCCGTTTTTCCTTAATTTGTATATTGTTTTTCCCTGCGCATTTGAAAACTATTGGGAATTTTAAATTTTGACCTCCCAAATGCACCAACAATATTCACTTTCAGATACTGAAGTTGAAAATCGAAGCATTATTTCGACTACTTATCGTGTACACAGACACAAAAAAAAATAAAAAAAAAAAAACACACATCATTGTAAAATCAATACATTCTAAAATCTAAAATGGTAGTTTTGAAATGCTTATAAGAATCTTTCCTGTTTATAACAACGTAGGTACCTATACCGTTCTATATGAGTTCCACTTATAACACAAGTAGGGGTACTTTAAGATATCTCGACTATTTCTAAGATATAGTTATATGGTAATCCAATGTTGTCTCGATTCAGTGTATCTTGTTTCAACAATGCTTTGACATACTGAAGGCCTTTCGTATGGAGATGAATCGCATTGTAAATATAGTCACCGCCGCTTTCAACATAGAAAAACCGTTTATTTTAGGTAGGCATGATAAGAGTAAGCATTGATAAAATATACGCTTATGAACTTTGTTTTTCATTGTAATATAATTATTGACTAGGTATTAAGCTCGAAATTCTATAAATTTGAAATTGTTTACATTTATGGGTACTTACACCGTTTACTTAAACGCGTTTCAAAAACATTACAAACTTGAACATCCATACTGATATTTCCGTACGTAGGCAGTAGTTTAGCACCGTTTGAAAGGTTTTCGTATATTATCAACCTACCTTATCTCCTATGCGACAATTATTTTATTATAATATTATATAACTACATAAGTATTATAAATTATAATGCGATAAATCTACAGACTATTCTTTTCATCACAGTTGCTACCACACTATGTTCCCTACAAGGCCTACATGCACCTGTAGATTGTTTTTGATGAAATAAAAAAAAAAAAATATTATTTAAAAACTTTAATTTTTAACGTGTACAATTAATGAGTTGTTGAGTTGCAGGTAAAAATATTATAAAAGTGTGCAAACGAGCTGAGTTGAAGGTAAAAAAACGAGTTTCACGGAATATTTATCAACTATTTGTGTATTGATTTAAGATGGTAAACGTCCATTTTGAATTATGACTGTATTTTAGGACAACAAAGGTCAGGGGTCTGTAATAATAAAAATAAAATAACAATAACAATAATAATAATAATAACATTCTATAATATAGTATTATATACCTATACTATACAATCCTAATATTATAAAACCTGTACCATGTTATTAATATGTACCACATACCATTATTAATTATTAGTTAATAGTTAATAATTATTATATACAAGTGTCCTGGGTATAACTGTATAAGTATAATATATTATAATATATACGTATACATGTGTGCTGCACAGGAGGTGAATTTGTAGTTTGACTCTCAAGTCTCAAGTCTCACTAGTCTCAGGGTTCATACAAGAGCATTTCGAATGTAACTTTTTTTGCGTAAAAATGAATTTACGGGAAGAAAAAATTGAGACAATTTATATGGGATGTAATACCTACATTACACCTACGGGTATACTGCTCCGAGGCAATTGCAGTATAATGTAGTTGCTTTAGAATTTATATGTGTACAATATAGTCTTTACCATCATATAGTAGGTATTTCCTGGTTTATCCGTATATTTTTAATATAACATGTGGTGGGATTGGGGGATTTACACACTGTCCATTGCAGTCATTAATCTTCATACTAATAATAACATAAAATATGAAAATAGAACCATATGACAACATAAAATATGAAATGGAACCATATGACAACATATTTTGTAGAAATTTGAATCATATAGTAGGCATAGGAACATGTTTTTTGTATAAATACAGCTGGGGTGTCTTAACATTGAAAACACACCCTGGCTACTCCCGCGCCACAGCGTCTTACGGAATACCTTATAATAGAATTATAATTTTATTGATAAGTTCTTAAATTGATATTTTTTTATAAAAAATGGATTCCCCTAGGAGACTTCTCATCCCCTAAAATCTCTATTTTGACGTGTCACACTGTCACACGCGATGTTTTATATATTTTCAGACGACTGGCGTCATGCCACGTGATACCGGCATTTGAAAATCTAAAACATCGCGTGTGACAGCATGTGACACATCAAAATAAGGTTTCGGGGGACCAAAATTCTAGCGGTATTCTCATTATTGAGATATGTTTAAAATTAAACGAGGAAATTCGTGAAACGCAAAATAGGTTTTCCATTCCATTCAATAACGTGCACAAGGGCATTGTCAAAGTTAGTACGGAAAACTCTCAAATACATAGTGAAACACCACATAGTACCTATTATATACCCATACAATATTAGTGTGCCCATATAAGTATTAAATATGTATTGAGTATATATTACAATGCTATGTCATTGCAGTATTGCCTACCTATATAATATTATGAGCATTATATAATATTAGCTATTGCGTTTGTTCCGATGTGTATATAGGTATGCACATATTAATCATATTATTATGATATTATGTATCCACAATAAATTCGTTTGTCCCCACACAATAACAACGATACTTCCGTACACTTAACAACAAAGTTTCTCGGGTAACGGACGGCGGCGGCAGGGTTCGAAAAAAAAATCGTCAAACCGAGAATTTTCCACCCCCTTTCACCCGCCGTTCGTCCTGGCCATGCCTTTGTATTATAATCGCATTTACGCGGTTCGTGTGCGCAAACCACACTATATGTACTCGCTGCGGTATAATAATAAATTCACGTCACGAATACATGTATATATTGTATACATATTATATTACAGTATTTCCCATATATATACTCGTGCTTACTGCAGAGTATACATATATATTGTATATACCTATACGGCATACGCAGAAAACAGTCGACCTAAACACATTTTTTGAATTCTCCGAGAAAACAAAAGACGGTGTCGTCTCTCTCTCCCTCGTCTGCTCCCTCAATCACACTCGCTACCACCGTTGCGGCCTTTCTGCGCGGGGGATGATTATCCTCATATTTTGTCCAAGGTCTGTGTGGTAAAGATCTTTTTACACTTGACGACAACCCACGTCTCTGACCACCACGGAGATCGTTTGTTTGACCCGTGCACATACACACACACACACACACACACAATACTAGACCAAATATATACATATAATATAGTCTGAAAGAAGCTGTTGTCTGCAAGTGCGCAGTAGAAACCAGTTTAACAGTAGTTAAATGGAATAATAGTCACTTAAACAAGTTCAAAATCCTAGACAGCCAGCAAATCTAGTGGACCTCGGTGGTATATACCTCCCTCTATCCCTCTCACAGGCAAATCCACCAATGGCTATATACTGCAGGTAATCATGTAATATTCACCGATATGCCGTAGTTATAGATCCGTTTTTTATACTGTAGCATGGGCAGGTACCAGCTACTGTACATTTATAAGCAAGGGCTCCGCGAGGGGGGATGCAAGGTGGTGCAATTTCACCTCCCTGGCTTTTCAAAAAAAAAAAAAAAATTGAATGATATTGAAAATATTTTATTTTGGATAATTATCTATTAAAAATTATAATAATTATTCAACATAATTATTGTTCATCTATTATAAATTATAATATTATCTAATACTTATTTTTTAAATAATAACTTTAAACGCCTATGTTTTTTCCAAATTCTTCAATTGAATTTTCAATGAATTTGGTATCCTCTTCTAGTCTCTTTTTATGTACAGTGTACACTCATCATACTCAATCCGGAAAATAGGTCATCACCCATACTGGCTCTGTTCCAGGTCTTGACACGTATCAAAGTACTAAATGAACGTTCAATGCTGCAGGTTGTTGTTGGAAGAGTTAGTTCGACCGCGATTGCGTCGGCCACAGCTGGATAATATTCTTTTGAAATTTCGATCAAATTTAAGTAGGTATTCAATAGAGTCGAATGGATTTGTATAATTTTTCCACATTTCATACCATGTGTGGCTTCAGCTGTAAAATTTTATGGAAAAATGTTTCTTCACTCACGTTTTTCATAGGGATCAAGATACATTAGAGAAAATGATTGATTGTGAGTTATAGAAAGAGGATAAGATATAAAGATTTTAAATTCATTTCAATAATGATAAGATATAACGATTTTAATTTTAGATTTCATTTATAAATAGGTGTATAATATAGGTATGTGTATTAATCCAATTGTACAGTGATGAGTGAAATAGTGAATTATTAGTTATAAATTATTATGTTCATACATAATGCACTTATAAAATATGTATAAATATAAATAACATATTTCGTAGTACCTAGGAAAGTATAATAGCAACAAAATAATATTAACAAATATAATAGGTAAGGTACTTGTAATATAATATTAGCAGACGGACATTTCTAGATCGAGGCACATAACTAGGTTTGCACGTTGATACTGTGATGATTATATAATATGTGATATGTGCGTCAGCGGAACAGTACGTTACGCGAGAACGTTTGGAAGTGATGAGGCACAAGAACGGGAGGGCCCGCGTGGTCGTCAGGCGGCGATCTGAGCGTGGAGTACATCTTGACGGTGGTCCGGTGCCGCGGCAGGACAGCCGTCAGAAGCGCGCAATCGACGGTTACCCGGGCCCGAAGGTCAGTGAACCCGTGAAGATGACACGCACCCGTATCGCTGTCGTAGTGCACCGTGCCCGCGGTGTACGTGTAGCCGTTGACCCGCGGTTCCGTCGCCCATGGTTCCGACGTCAATTCTTCCACCGTACGCGACACGTACGCCGTTTCGGACGCGTAGTACTCGCCGTCCGCCTCGTACGCTGACGGCACGGTCATCAGGCGAACTTGCATCCGTCTGGACTCGGCCACCGCCGCCGTGACCGCTCCGCCACCGTTTGCCGACCACCGCCGAAGTAGACACCTCAACCGCAGCCCCCGCATCGTATCGGCAGCCGGCGCAACCCGTTCGGCCAGACACAGCCGGACGTTGGAGGCCACCGCGTCATGGTCCACCGACACCGCCGCCGCCGTTGGCCGCACGTCTTCGGACAACGATCGCAACACATTTTCGCACACCGGCCAATCGCAGTCGACGTCATCTCCGTTGTCCACACTATCCGCTGCAGGTCGCTGCATCGTGCTTCGCGCCGCCAACGCGGTTCTGCAAAAACAAACAACTATTTTAATCGTTTATTTTTTTCTACGGTCGTGTTTGAATGAAATCAAAAAAAATTATCACGATGCATACAATAGTAAGGTGTTTTATGCATGATTAAAAAACATGGTAATAAAACATGGCAACTTTATGATACCATCATACAAAGCTATATATCTAGTTCACCGCTTTTCGTTGGTTGTCATGATAGTTATATTTCTATAGTGCATTGCGAGGCAAACTTGATACGATAACTGCGCTAACTCCGATGGGCGATGGTATTCAGTTCGTTGCCATCATATACCTTGTTATTTTATCATGGTTTAATGTATCGTAACGAAATTTCAGATCTATTAAAATAATTTATACTATATTATAGGTAAGAGGTACCTGTATACATTGATCAATAATATATTATACTCTACGGTGTAGCCAAACCAAACTCAAAGTGTATAATAGCGAAAGTCACTTCCTCTTAGTCAATGCTTAAATACCTTATATTCACTATATATTTATTATTAAAGTGTTACGCTTGTATCGTGATGGTGGGCGCAAATTAATAAACATAAATTTCGGCCTGGCACACCAAAGGCCCATGGATCAGTTTTTTTAAGGAGCCCCATAATGAAATACAAAGGCCCCAAAAAATGTAGGTACTTAACAATGTACATATTTTTGAAAATTATCACAATGTTTGCCAGTGGCGTGTAACATAGGGTCCAAGTGTTGCTCAGGCAACACCTTAAATATGGGTGGGTGGGTATTGATAGACGAAAAATAGAAAATTGTATAGGTCGGTATAACAGTATTATAAGGGGTAGGTCACCTAAAATTATTTGAGCAACACCAATTTTTCTTATGATACACGCCACTGATGTTTGCCTTGAAAAATATATGTATTCAAATTCTGATTTTTAGAATTTTTAAGTATACCTAAAACCATATTTTCAAATTCCTGATATTTTTTCTACTAATTAACGACTGTTCTGTTGCGATACATACTTCTATTTTTTAAATGATAACTACCCTTTTTACTGAAAATTATTTAGCAAGTGATTTTATTGAAAATGTTCATGTATCTTAATAAAAATTATAATAAGTAGTTGCTGAATTATTAAAATGTTTATATTAAGGATAATAATCCTTGAACATGGTTATATACTTATAATTTATATACATCAATATTATACACAATACACTTTATGTAATATAAGATGTAGTATTCATTATACTTAGATCATTTTTAAAAATTATTTATATTAATAGATCAATAGTAATCACTAAAATTTGCAAATAATCTAAGACCCCAAATCTACTTAACCCATTTCCGCATAGACATGTTATCCTTACTACACAAAGTTATATAACTCAAAAACTACTAGGTAGTTCGAATTTTGGTTTAGATTCATCAAAATACAAAAAAAAAAAAATACAAAAGGGGGGATTCCAATTTGAAAAACAGAAGTTTGTATTAGTACAGAGAATCTCAAATATTCAAAAATCTTCAAATGTATTTAAAAATTCCAAAAATCAGAATTTGAATATAATATATTACATTATATTATGTGTAATTTAAACATTAAAATAGTATGAGCATGCTTAAAAAAATTACCCTGTAAACGGGTAAACTGACGCGGGGAATCATTTGTTCCATAATAAACTATGAAACTATTGATAAATTTGAAACTACAAAATAATTATTATTCATTACATAGAATACAGAAACGAAATTACGAAAAACGAAATTATATTTCTGATATAGAATTTTAGCTTTGAAGACAAATTCATAAGTAATAAGCATAATATTATATTTAAGTAAGATTTCAAAAGTATGCGATACTTGGATGATCGCTGAATCAACTGGGCCGCGGGCAAGTGGAGCTGTCGTATAGCCTCGTTCGAGCCCGCATTGTTTTTAAGACGAGAGATAAGTTCGGTTTCAGCTACAGTAGCTCAATTAACCCAAAAAAACCTATTCCTAATTGTTAATATTGACACTTGTACTATTATGCCCTTCTCACACACTATATATAATATAGGTAAGCATCTGGGACCTGTAAACCAAAATTACGTAAGGTTAAATATTTCGATAAAAACTTTACGGAGTCCCTACTCCCTATACATAACACAGATACGCCAAGCAAATAAAAAATTTACGAGACCCTAAAAAAGGAGGATCCCCAGGCGCTTTCACGGCCCAGCGGCCATGGCCATTCTGACACTGTAAATGATAAATATTTCGACCGAAAATATATAGTGGGGCGGAATTTATAATTTCGTTGGGTTCAATAGTTATATATTGACATACATTTTCACTTTCTGCAGTAGGTATACATCATCGCATAAGACTACAGAAAAACGTAAGTATAAACAATTCTATGACCATCATATAGGATAGTATTATATTATATTATAACCCAAGGCGGAGTGAATATAATGATATTTTGCAGGTTTAGAAAAACGTAACATAATTAAATATATCTCAAAATGTGTTCAATAGCAGTTTGGCTACATATTGTATGTTATATGTGTGTATAATATAACACAATGTCATTCTCACTATATCTTTATACTCGTGTATATAAACCAATATACCTATGTATATTAGGTTGGTATATATAATGGCTTTGCGTTTTTTGTCTTATCCCTGAAAAAACACCCTAAATCCAGTACCGAGGATTACACGTAGGTACACACTATACATAGAATGTAAAGCCATGTACCTTCCAATACTTGTTATCTATGGTTTTAAACGAACGCTATATATTATATTATGTACATATATATATATATATAAGTCGTATAGGTACAGTGTGAGAAGTGAGAACGGTAAGCTTTGCGGTCTTTTGTCGAGTTGATTTTTAATAATTTGCTAGTATACCTACGAAAACAATATAACGGTGATGTATATAGGATAATAATTTATTAATATTTTCAACTCATCGCACCTATATTTAATTAAAAATATTTTCTCTTTTATCAGCGCTATAATACGACCCATAAGTGGATATATTATAGTTATTTGATTTCTTTAATTCCTGGATAATTATCTTATTTTTTCTCCAAATTTTATACCATTGCGGGATTAATTTCGTCGGTCGGGGCATGCCGAATATAATAAGGAGTTTGCGTTCTATTGTAAACCGTAATATATAAGTGTACAATAATAATGGACGGTATTATTCTCGGGGTGTAAAAATGTACACGATACCTTGCGAGACCGCGCCCAACGAACAAGTATGGCCTCGCAATTTTTGCTCGGTATTCGCGGTCTATATGGTTATATTATAATATACCAAATTCTTAGGACGTATACCGTGTACAACGCACTCGGCGAATCGATATAATTCCTTCAACCATCGAGTATATATTATATACAGCACACCAGGGCAGATCGCTTTATTAATCGATTACCTAGGTTACCTACGTATATAACCAATATACCCGCAGTATGGTTATTTCAACGACGATAGTTTGTAGGCGTTACGATAATATTATTACATAGGTAATGATTAAAATATCTTTCTTATAGAAATGAGTGTTAAAACGCGTAGACTATAATACATATATAATATACATTATGTATTAAAATTAACATAGGTATATATATATTATATAACACGATAAATTCATTATGCCGATATCGCAGTTAAGCTCGCCGAGTCATTAATATCGAATCACCATAAACCACGCATAATAGGTAAAACTAGACGTCTGGGTTATCTCATTAATAAACTCAATGAAACGAGTCGGTAATTTATAATGAAAGTTTACGGACCGGGAAATATTCACGAAACAACAACTACTACCTATTTTGCCGAATGCGTTTGTGTACCGAATAATATACTTATAACAATCTCTTGTTCAGGTATAGGACGACAAGTACTGTGTATAATAATATCATATAGTTTCTAATAATTATTCGTGTAAGCGTTTTTTGACGAAATTGACGTCAATCGGCGCACAAACACGTTCGAGTGGAGCAAGTTACGATATAGGTACAAAATATTATACATATTAGGTGCAGTCTACATAATATTATTCACAATGAATGAATCGAGACCATATAGTCTAATTCATAATTCGATCTTTATATTAGGACCAACCTGTATAAAATAGATGGTTATAAACGCTTATATTACCTTACCAGCTGACTATCAAACCTACTTGTGACGATTTTTAAGACTTTTGATAATAATAATGTTGTATCGATGATGGCTTCAATAACGATTTCCAATTATACTCGCGTTTAACGATATGCACTCGAGAAATCCACTCGTCGCGGTCGTATAATATTATAATATATTATGACATGAATTTTTCAATCGATGTGTTGGTTAGCTTCGTGGCTGTAATGCTATATTATTTTGTATTTTATTTTTTATTAATATCATAATATGGTTGAAGGTAGTACACATAGAACGTCAAGTGGAGTATATTGTACATACCTATATTATAAACACAACGTGAATTATTGCAAAGAGTTAATGCAAAACGTACGCAATTATTATATGACAAGTGTTATCGTAACGTTTCGATCGAGTTAGTTATAAATTATAATAGTATAGCAAAGGCGACCGCGAAACGTATTAAAAAAATAAATAATAATGATCTCATACATAGTGTAATGCGGTATAAATAATATTACATATTAATTACTTCTATAGTTATAAATATAGATGCGTGTGTCGCGAGGTGCAAGGGTTTATAGGTTTTATATTATTTGTATATGTGTGTAACTATATTATGTATGCTTGTGAAATTTTAATGATCGATATAGGTAGGTACATATTTTTACTATACATATGGATGACAATATAATTTTATGAATATCGACTGGGGGTATTTTGAAAGTGTATACTTGTGGTAGGTATATATAATAATAATACTCTCGGTATATATGATATGTTTATGTATATATATATATATATACGATCATTATAATATGTTTCCCGAACGCAAACAATATAAATATCTACCACCCGGTCCTTTTCCTAAAGATTTTTCCCCGTTACAGCCCTGCAAAGTATAATATAGAATGTCGACGTCTGACACTGCCTTATGCTTGTAACGGTGGGCAGGGCGAGGAAGGGTAGTAGAATTGATTTTCGTGGTCAACAAATATTTATTATTTTGATGCTTTATAGACGACGATATTATACACGATGCAAGCAGAAGAAAGTTGCCAGAGCTGAAAAGAATACAATAATAATATATCATAGCATATGATTATTTTATTCTATAAAACTGCCAGGCAAATAGTCAACTTACTGCGCTTTTGATATAATTCCTACATATAATATTATTATAGTGCCTTGCAACTTGAATGGTTCTACCACCACCACTTAGATTAAGGCGTGTTACCACCTACTTCTAAAGATTATAGGTAGATACAGCGGGGCGAGGTTAATTTTTGGCTTAAATGGAATGTTGACCGGAATGGTCCAATTAGGGTTGGCTTTTGGAAAAAACTATTTAAGCGGATTTTGCCGAAAAGTTTCAAACGGACACACAAATAGGATCGGATAACGCGCGGCATTATAATTTTACATGTATATTGTATTATAATGTAGTGGGAAAATACTCGTTTGAATTCTGTGCTGCAGTTATACTATGGAGTCCGGTTGACGGGTTTTTTTTCTTCCTCTCGGTCCCTAAAAGGAAATAGCTGTACATAAATAACACAGATTTGAATCAAGGGTAGTATAATAAATTATAAAATTTTAGCCAAACGCGATGCCACGTGGTTAATGATCGAACGAATTTGGTACTGCCTGCGATCCAATATAATTTTTGAATCCGTTTTTGGACGAATATCGTTTTAAAATTTCACACGCCGTTTAAAATAGTTGTCTATGTTTTTACATAACAATATAAAATATATTATATACCTAGTTTATTTTTATATATTTTGCACACCGTTATAGGTTATGCGTTTACCATATATATATCTATGCAAATTGTCGTATATCTATAGTTCCTTTAAATAGAAAAAAAAGGGGATTGTGCAAAAGACCTCGAACTGACAACGACCATAATATATGCCGCCACGAGGACGAGACGAGATCGATAATTTTACCGTACGTTCTGTGGCTTTATAATGTGAGTATATAGCACCTACCTTCTTATACTACATTATATATTATATGTGGCATGTGCCTAATGATATAATATAATATAATGTTATTATACCATGATAATATATTGTATATTTGTGAGTGATAATATATATTATAATATTATAATGTATAGTATAATATATATGAGTGATATGGTGAGAGAGAGAGAGAGTGAGAGAGCAGTGCCGTAGACAGGAATTTTATATGGGGGGGGGGGGTTTATTATAATAATAACATGTTATAGTACTGTTACATGCAACAGTAGCTTTTCTGATAGGAAAGTGAATCTACTTTAGGTACTTTGGGGGGTCAAAAGTAAAAATTTCCCAGTAGTTTTCACAAGCGCCGGGAAAAACAACATAAAAATTATGGAAGAACGGGAATTTTTACGCTAAATCGGTTTTCCGAAAAATCGACTTTGGTTTTTAGTGTAACTCTAAAACAAATAAACGTATATACATGAAATTTTCACTGGTTGTTTATATTTGCATTTTCTATACACGATAACATTTTCAAAATATTTTGATTTACTTTGAACTGTTTAGGCACATTTTTATTTTCCATTTTTTTTAGTTTTTTTTCTAAAAATATCAATAAAATTTTATTTGTTGTTTGCGAAAGCTTGAAAATTTAATAGAAGGCTCCTAGTATATTGTTTCAAAGGCAGATGAAAAATATTAAAAATCCTTAGTCACAATTTTTTTTTATAAGCATTTAAAGTTCAAAAATTGACAAAATATGGAAAAATCATGAAAATTAGGAAATTATTTTGAGTTAAGAATTCGTAAAAATTTTTCTTTTTAAATCTAAGATTTGAAAATGTAATACAAGATTCCTCATAAGATTATCTACATTTATCAAAAAAAAAATGTCTATAAGAAAGTCAAATTAAATTTTTAAGAGCGTTTGAAATTCAAATTTTTACAACATTGGATATTCACTCGATTTCTCATGTAGCGATTTCCTTATTTTGTTGTAATACAAAAACGAATAACTGTAGATACATGAAAATTTCACTGAATGTTTATATTAGAATTTCCTATACACCATACAATTTTGAAAATATTTTGACTCTTTTTCAGCTGTTTGACTGATATTTCAAAGTCTAACATCTGAGGCAATCTCTATTTAAAAATATAATTATAGTTAAAAAAATGAACATTAAAATTGAATTTAAGGCATTCATTACTTGAGCTTCTTTGAACATTTTTTTAAATTCATGATCTACATTTTCCCTTAAATTGTCAAGAACCTTGATACTGATATTGGCCAAACTGATCATTTCTCTCAAATCTATGTTTTTTTTTAGCACGGTTTTAACTTTTAAAGTTTTAACTATAATACTGATAATACCTTATTAATATGTTATCTTAAATTTCAGTATTATCAACATAAACATATAATAAGATTATCAATTATCACAGTAACAAAACGGTTTTGGTAATGGTGATTTGTCATTGCGACCATTAGACGATACACAAAATACCTTACTTATAACCCTTATAACAACACAAACATCTAAAATATTATTAATAACTATTATTGATAAAATTTTTTTTTTTAATATATAAGATATATTAGTAGTTTTAAATATTTGAAATAAATTTATAAACTTTCCAAGGGGGGGGGGTTTGAACCCCCTAAACCCCCCCCGTGTCTACGGCCCTGTGAGAGAGGAAGCATAGAGGTACAGATAGGTAATAATTATTATCGTCAACATTTTTCGTTTGGCCCTTATCGAACTGACGAATATTATATAGAGCTGCGTATTATTAAAATCGTTTATATTTTCTTTCGTTTTTTATCTTGCCATACCATCGCGTTGTATATACATGAAGAAAAAACACTTTAAGTAGTTTTACGTGAACTACGAGCGAAGAGTGACGAGAGTTGTGATGTATTAAATTTATAATTAAAAATAAAAAGTTCCAATCATTAAATGCTTATCAGCCCTCGAAATAATGAATGAACCCTAATTAGTATTTTTAACGCGATGCACGTGATTATTATGAGAACTAATAACTTACTGTTTTAACTTTATACCTACATTTATGCGAATTGCGAGCCTATTTATAGGATCCGTTTACACCTTCCGCGGAAAATTATCGAAAACGAACGATCCAAAAACTTTATTACAATAATAATATAATAATATATATATCTCATAGTCTTAAATAAATACAAAACTGTTAATTATTACAATAGTTTTTTCGCGCCACTTAAATAAATACCTATAAGATTAATATTAGCGTCATTTTACTTTTCAATTTAGATTTTGTTAAGATGTCATAATTATTCTACATTTTTTTCGCGTTATCAGAATTTATTTTTTTTTAAATTTTTATTGAGAACAAAACCTTTAACTAGGTCATTATAACCTGCAGTATTTACATTCAAATTAACAATATAATAAACTATTAGTTATGGTTATTGGTTTAACAGTTTAACTACATATTATTATCATTATTTATATAGAGTTTGCAATGTGGAGCTTACATAAATACAATTTTTTTTTAAAACTTATTTATATCGTTCTGACTTATTTTAAGATTTTGGTATTAATGCCGATGGTTTTGAAAAATCTATTAACTAGATGATGAGTGTTTTGTTTTCTGAGTGCTTTTTCTATTGTAGTAGAATGGTTAAGGATGCTTCTTGCAGTGGTGGATAACGGGTATCTAACGATGAATTACCTATGTGTTTTATTGTGAGGGGTACTAGGGGGTTGTAGTAGGGTTAATATTCGTGCTTTATTATACAGTATGATTGACCAAGCATGCTCTCCCTCTTTTTCTTCTTCAATAATTCAGTTATTCAAAATTTGATTTTCGGAATTTTCAAATATACTTATGAGTATGTTAGACTATATTTTAAAATTCTTGAGATTTTTTTGTACTACCTATTTAAGAAGTGTCCTATGAAGATACAAACTTTGTTTTTCAAATGAGAACTCCCAATTTGAACTGAAAATTATTCAGTGGAATAAATTTTCTGAAACATTTTGAGTATCAGAATCAAAATTCATACAGGTAGTTTTTGAGTTGATTAACTGTGTGTTCTAAGGATTAGTAATGGGCTTATAAGATATTGGAGTTATGGTGGTTTGTAAATGTTAGTCATTAATATTAATCCATGAACATAAATAATTTGTAAAAATGGGCCAGGTATAATAAATACTAGTTCTAATATTACGTAGGTATATTTAAAATGTTTTAAAACTATATTGAAGGACTAATTAGGCTTAGTACACACATTTTAATAACTAAGAAACTACTCATTCGAATTTTGAATAAGGTATACTTTACATTTTCAAAAAAATTATCCATTAAATAATTACAGAAAAAAAGGGGGGCTCTTATTTTAAAAACAGAAGTTTGCTTAACCACAACACAGGACACTCCTTAAGTAGTAAAAAATAATTTATGAATTTAAAAAAATTGTCTTATACTTAAAAATTCCGAAAATCAGAATTTGAATAAATTCATTATTAAAGGACAAAGTTGTGATGAATCTACCGTGTGTAGTATATTAATATATTTTTTTATATCTTTGTACGAAACTACAGAAGTGCGATTATCATTGTTGTCGTAGGCAAAGTGATTGCCTAGTTAGCTTATTTTTCAAATTTTTCACTGTCGTTGATTGCATGTTATCAGAAATTGTTATCACTATATTATTATATCCTAGCACATTCGGCACGTATGAGTGCGTACAATTATTAGCACGCATTGTATACGTCAGAACACTGCGCGATGGTCTTATAGAATATTGTTTTCATTCGTGTTGACGTTGGCATTATAACAATAACCACATTCAACCAGTATCGATCGGAAGTAGTCTATCAAAAATGTAATAAGGGAAAAATTAAAGATTTTAAATTCCAAGCGGAGTTGGTGTTTTTAATTTTTACCATTTATTATTATTAACGTGTCTGGCGTAACCTTTATAGGAGCAGTAAAAATGTACCTAATGATTTTCTATTTTAAGGATGGCTCTTGGTAGAAAATAGTTGGTACTTGAGGGGCTCAAAAAGTAAAATAATACATAATATGTAATGTTAGCATTTTTATAAAATTGGACATTTAAACAAAAAAATATCGATTTTAGTTATTTTGTTGTAATTTGAAAAATCACATATTGATTATAATTTTTCACCAAATTTTTTATTAGTATTTTCTAGACATGATACAATTTCGAAAATATTTAGATTCATTTTAAAGTATTTATGAAACGAACATAATATTTACACCGTTTTATGGTATGTTGGTAAAATTAAATTTAGCTATTCTAGCTATAGTAATATTGTAATAATAGTAATTATATTATATAATAATATGTGATTTGTTTTTGGCATAATTCAGTTCAACCTACCGTATTAGTACAATAGAAAAATAAAATAATGAAATAAACTATTTAAAAAAAAAACTGTATTAATTTATTAATTTATTATAACAATACGGGCAGTGGCCCAATTTAGATTAATAATTCACAAATACAGTTGGCGGTTTACGAAATATTAAATATTTGGTTTGTTTTGCCTAAATTGTTTAATCATTATAGGTATAGGACAGTTTTTGTATTTTATAATCCATTAATTATTCGAATAATTTATGCACACGTATTGTTATACATATATATGGCATAATTATTAATTATATGTGATTTTTAAGCATCTGTTGACTGTTAAGTTCAATGTTCATGCATAAACGATAAACGGAAAATAATTTATTTTAATTTAAAATTGTATTATAATAATAATATGGCCTATGACCACTGTAGATACTAATTAGATTATACTCGTACACTACTTGGGATACAAGCTACAATGGCACATATTCAATTATAATTATTATTGTCGTTATCGGGAATTAAAACATTTTTAACAATTTTAAACAGATTAAATGGCAATAGTATTTGTGACGACCAGCGGGATGACTTGGCCTCTCTATACGATTTTACTTTTTAGCCCTCCCCTGGCAGGGGAGGGGCGTTTTTCTCTATGTCTCTATGGTTAATTTTAAACTTTGATTTTACAGTACTCCCTAGGCTCGGTGACTTCTAAACTCTATTGACGCACAAGAGGGGGGGGGGGGAGTAGGGCTTTGGATAGAAAATGCATTAAAAATAATATATCTCCTTCAAATGATTTGTATTAATTGTAATTAACATTTAATTGGTATTTATCTACGAATTAATGATCACTGCGATAAGTTATCAGTACTCATTGGGTGGTAGTTAAAAATTAGACTCAGTATAATATATCTACCCGATAGACTGCAATGAATAAAAACGTAGTTAGTAACTTTTTATTTACTTCGGTTTTTAAAGTTGAAGATATAAACACAACATATTATTAATATAGTTATATAAGCTAAATAAAAGATTTGAACATTAAGGTTATTGTGGTCTAGTATTTATTGCATATTATGTTGATATATTGTAGTCAATAATAATAAGTTGGCAAAATAAATTGTTTTGTTTTACAACGACTACCTTACCTAATAAAATAAAAATAAATATTCAGGCGCTGAATATCAAGTGGGCCCCTCAACCTTGCGAGCTCATCGGTCACAGTTCCCCCTTTTAATCCACACTTGAGGGTCTCAAGCTTTTTTCAACACAACACACCTAATTTATATTGAAGTTCATGGCAAAACGCTCTTCATAGACTAAATTGAACGCTGTTTATAGTATTATTATTGTGTTTATTACCTATATATCTCCTATACCTTATCATTTATTCATTTTTTCACTGAAAAACAAAGGCTGTTCTTAAAAACAAATGTAACTGTTAAATTTTTACGGTTTCATATCAAATGTTGTGACCACTAGGGGGATACACTGGTTGGAATTAATTGCATCTCTGCATAGTAGAACTAAATGAAATATAAAATTTGTTAATTTTGTTTTTAGAAAAGCTGAAAATATGACAACATTTAATCAACTATATATAATATAATTTGATGTCATTATACTTAGGTATCTAATTTATATCCGAATTCCTCATCTTCTGATATTAAAAATTAAAATACCTAGGCACTATAACTTTGTTATTGGAAATAAATCTGCAAACTAAAATTATTTTAAAAATTTAAATATCGGCCACGGATTTTTTTAGATCGTTTTTATAAATTCTCTAATTTATGATTATGATAATATAATATTAATTATTATGTTGTTATTAATATAAAACTTAAATATTGGTTCTTTTTGCTGAGCATTTTTTGTATTAGGTAAGTTAAATTATCATTTTGATACTTTTGAAACATGTGTATCCGTTATACTTGTATTATTGTGTAATAGTTACATGGAAAAGATTGTAAAAATCAAAGCTCGTTAGTATGATTTGAACATTAGGTTTTGCATAAAATAATGTTGCAGGTGTATAAACTTTAGTTTTATTTTTACGATGAATTGCACATTGTAAAGTTTTCGAGTAGAGTTGGCTGTGAAGTAATGTTTCTATTTGCATAAATAATTTGTTTAAACCTTCAAACTTAAAAGTTAAAATTGTTTAAAATTAAAATAACCATATTAAATATGAAATTTTATTTTTTTACGTGTACAATATTCTTCTACCATGGATAATATACATAATAACATATTAAAACATTAAATATTTATATCCAAACAACAAACTAAGATTTGTATGTAATACAATTTTAAGTTATCACTAGCAGTAAGGCACTAGAACCTATATTGTAGTCTATTACATTTACCTATTATTTTTCAGATATTTAATATTTATAGTGTCAAATATCAATACATACAAATAAAAAGTTAATAATTAGGTATGTATATAAACTGTGCACTCATATCCTAATTATTAAATATTATTTCAGTTGTTTGTTTAATACATAAATACATTTTTTGGCATTAGTGTCTTCAATTTAGTTTAATTTTGTCAGTGCATATTATATTTTTTTTTCAGTGCATAATTTATATTTTTAATACATATAATTTTGCATAATATTTAGATATTTATTATTGCATATTTAACTAGTTTTTATAATGCATACAAATCCAAAAATACGTACAGTATAGGGGTGGTTTAATTTTGATTATTTTATCTCTGAATTTCTTGAAACATTTTAAATAATAAACAAAATATGCTTTTTGTTGAAAACCATCAATTTATACCCAAGTCCCAAACAGATAAAAACAAGTAGGTAGTACAAACCGTAAAAAAATTCATTAGAACTAAAAATTCCAATATACACTGAATAGAATTTTATTTGAACGCGCAACATTATATGAAACATATTTTGAACCTACTTACGTCTTACATAGTATATTATTGCCATACAAAGAATAAAGACTGTTATTACTATAAATAACTAACACAATAATAATATTAGGTCGTATATAGTGATAAAATTAAAACTATATTAAAAATGTGTTTTCCTTTGGGAACCGATATACTAAAAAGTATCAGTTTTAACTCCAGTAGTATATAAATCAAAACCTAAGCGAGAACCCTAATACACAAGGAATCGACAGTCACTGATCTTCAGAATTTCTCTCTACAGCAGTTTCAACATAATATAATATCATCAGTTGACCTCAGATTTTCGTTTTCCGCCAGGCCCCGAAGACGGACATCGAAAATATAGTTTAGGTATACGGTGAAAAAGTTCATGGTATAATAAATCCACGAACAATTTCAACAATTTTATAATAATGAACAAGATATAATACCTATAGGCTATAAGACTATAAGACTGTCTAGTGTCTATACGACTGTGCACCGAGGTCGACGAGAACATAAATAAATATTTGACGAAAATATACGTATGACTTCCACGACAGCACACATACGCAGTATTATTGTGACTTATACGAGTATAAAAGAACGTCGAAATCATCCCAGTGAAATTGATGACGAAACATGGTCAATGTAATAGGATACTCCCGTTCACTGCAGAGCCCGTTCCGGGAGAGAAAAAATAAAAATGCTAATATATTATGTAACACACAAAAACTATTTATATTGCGTCAAAAGACTATAATATACGACCCGACATAATATATACCGCACTATTTTGTTTAGATTTCGCGCGGCATCATAAAGTCTATACATATATATATTGTCGCTGGAGTCAAAAGCTAATATTATATATACAATTCCTATTGTGTTCATCCGCGATCCATCTGCACGAACACCCTTGGGATTAGTTACGAGAAGAAAAACCGTCACATATTATACGAGTCTATAATATGGTATTCGGAACTTACAATACGCGTGTTCTATATATATTATAGAATAATATATGATGCAGATAGGTACACTAGAACAGTACACACCTATTCTGATTTCAAACAAATATTTCACGTACCTACTAAAATGTGTATCCATATAATGTTGTTTTTATATCCAGCATTATATTCAAAGGATTTTTCCCCATTGGCCATTGTCCATAGTATATATAGGATGTCATATGTCATGCTATAATTTATTATGATAAATAACGTATCGTGATTGTCAAAGAATGTATTTTTGGTAAAATTTTTGTTAACGATTTGTCTTGCTCCACCTCTTTTATGAATAGTAGGTAATAGGTGTTCACAATAAAATAAAATAAATTATTAAATTTACAATTAATGTTTTGAATGTGGAGTGCTAACTTTATACACATGTGACCACGAATGTAAACTTACGGTCTTACCTATCTACTAAAATATAATATAATAGGTTATTTTCACAGCAATTTCCGATCGGGATTTAAGAAATTCGTGTACCAAGGAACCAACAACGAAACAAACATTCTTGGAATATTTTAGGTATAACACTACCAGTATGCAAGAGCTCCTAAATTACAAGATTTTTGACGAGGTAAAGCACAGCAACTTTACATTAATTACACGTCTTTTCTAACACATGTCGATCAACTGCGACCGAGTTTATCAAACAATTTGAGGGGGCTGGAGCATTGCAGCGTGTTTTCTAGGAGTAGAATTTAGGCATTTTAAATACGATAATATTATATTGACATATTATATGTATATTGTGTAATGGTTTGCGTCGGCGTGTGCAAATACGAAACTCTAGGTAGATATCTATAAAAAGTGTTTGAATGTCATATTATTATAATCACGATAGTCACTCATTTCTATATAGCAGTGTGCACACTCTATGCTGCTCCACAAGAAGGTTAGTGGTATTCGTCATTTCAAAAATAAATAAAAACAAAATATCAATATTAAAAACAAAGCCGGTCACTTTATAAATTCAATTTGGCCACACACAGATGGACCGGGTGTGTTATGCAACCGAGGTTGCGTTATAATTACATTTTCAAACGATGAAATATTATTTACTAAAATCCAAAAAAAGCATTCCGGACGGTAGTTTTTTATTTTATTATATTATGATCACGGAAAAAATATGAAATGTTCATTAATCACCAAACCGAATACGATCCTTCGAGTGATTGTTTAAGGATGTACTATAAATTATAATAAAGTTCGATGAGAGTGTTCTGCAGTGAATCGATTATATTTTGTAGCCCATTAAAATATTATGAACACTCGACTTGACGATAAAACGTTTGAGATTATTTCACGTTATCAGAACAAATATTTTTGGAGTTTCGGCAGCCCAGTTGTCTACAAAGTACAAACATATACCATTTTATGTATAATTGCTTTTGATTTTTATTCAGTAATCTCACAAACCGATAATATACAAATTACAAAATTAATACGATTGATGGATCTGAAAATGTCACTAGGATTTATCATTTTTTTTATTTAAAAAACAATATATTTACAATCTATACAAAACATGGTATGATAAATACCTAAGTCTGATTAAAGATTTGAGAATGGCATTTAGGTAGGAATAGGAAAGCTCCCAGCGATAACCACCTGACAATCACCTTAAGTTAATATTATTATGCTAGGATTTAGCATAAGTACATATTAATGGAGAAATTGTATTAACGTATAACGTTTTGAAAACAACTATAATATTCTTTTTAAAATAATTTATGCTATTATTTTTTTTCTATTGTTCTAAATAACTTTTTTTACTATTTCAGTAAATTTTACTTTAATACTAACACACTAAAAATAACGGATACATTAGCTAATATGATACCCAATAAGTAGTATACAAAATATTTTGCTTGAAATGAAAATCAACAGTTTAAAAAATATATTTTTTTTGAATTGATACGTTCATTGTATTGTAGAGCCGAGGAAAAGCGTTTGGAAATTGTTTATACTGAATGCGTATACTTTTAAAATACTTAATAAATATAATATATGGTTTAGTTTTGCCCTTAAAGAGAATACCCTTTATCCCGGGGCTTGGGAGTTGCAGGGTACCAAGCCTGGATTAAGAGCTTATTTCAGGCCCTGAGCGGATAAAATTATACGTATGAGCTCAAATAAATACGTTATTGTGACAAACCATTGTACGATAACAACATCGTATATGATAACAATACGATGAGCAATTATTATAAACCGTTTGTTATCATTTTTAACAAAAAATTCAGTCGACCGGTATAAAAGTATAACTGTATAAGTACCTATTTAATTATCCACTGTTTGAAAACTGGACAGCAATAGCTAATAATAATACATATTTATACGAAACAAGAGGCCATTATTCGTTTTGTCATTGGATTTTGGTCGGACGATCACTGCAGAAGAAGCACGTTCGGGGTCAAGGTGTATAGGTACATATTATTAGATTTGAAACTTTGAAAGCGATCAACTCAATATTCTAAAACGATTCTGAGTTGAGTTTATATGAATTCACATGTTTGTTTTAATTTACAGCAAAGTTAAATTTATTTGCGATATTTTCGATGTGTTTTTTTTCCTTTAAACATAATAAAAAATAGACTGACTATTGTTTGTAAAATATTTAAACATTTAAGATGTCAATAAAAATTTATCACACATAGGAATATTTATTAGAAAATTTAATATTTTCATCTGAATAAATTATGATGTATTGATATATACATATTATTTTACCAGAACAATTATGACTTATATATTAAACATAAGACATACATATTTTTTGCCTTACTTTTATTATTTTGATTTATCTGTTTTCACTTTTACCATTGATAAAGAAGGGGGAATGTAATATGCAATTTTTTAAGCACGTTTAGAGCCTTAAAAATCGTTTCCAAAATAAGAACTCATTATTGTTAAATCAATATATAGTTTCTTCCCTACCACTATCGTTTATCACAATATTAATCTTCTTAAAATCCTGCAGCAAATCCCCGAAATACGGGATCTCAATTCTGGAAAATTTTGTCACTGAAAAAGTCAACCGTAACATCCAACCACAACGATGTATTAACTTTTGTTAATAAATAATAATAAGCGGGGGACGGAGCGGCCGACGCTGGCTCGATACCTCGGTCATGGGCGGCATTTTTCTTCGGGCAAGTCACGATGTCCGGAGAACAAGTGCCGCCATCCCCCACCCGGGCATGGCAGATACCTACGGGTGTCCAATCAAAAATTCTGCCAAACCAACACACACGTGCCCCCCCCCCTACCGACATAAAAAACCTACAAAACCATACAGCTAATGGCCATAGTCGCCGGGCTTAATATCAATTAAAAACAAAATTAAAAAAATAATAAGCATACTATACTTAAATATATATATATATATATATATATCAATGGAGAAGAGTGATACAATTATCAACTTTTAAATATAACCTAATTCAGAATAAAAATAGCTAAAGATATAGTGCGTTATATACCGTTAATTATTAAGGGGCCTGGTCGCGATTTTTCAAATTTTCCGCAATTCTATAAAATTTGAAAATTAAATTTTATATTTTAGTTGCCACCTCAACTATAAGACTTTTCCACTAATCTACTACCCAATACCTATTTAGGGGGGGTTGATAGGGTGTATTATATCGGTCAAAACACAGTTTACAGGAAAAACTCTCACCCCTCGTGGATTGGTCCGATTTTCGTAATTTTTTTTTTGTTAGATAGAGGAATATTTTTTACAGGGCGCATTGGACTTCGATTTTTGATTACGTCGCTAAAAACAAAAAATAATACAAAAACTAAAAAGTTGTAAAAATTGATTAAATTCAAACTTGTAACATAAGACTTAGAAAAATAATTTTGAAAATCCAAGTCCAATGCGCCCTGTAAGAAGTCTTCCTCTATCTAACAAAAAAAAAATTATAGAAATCGGACCAATCTACGAGGCGTGAGAGTTTTTCCTGTAAGGCATGTTTTTGAGCAAAAAACAGGTCGCGTGCAGGCCCCTTAATATAAAATACAAATATTATGAGAATCATGTATATTGTACAATCTACAGTTTTAACCGTAACGAATTATAAACCACATAATTCGTGGTTATAGCTAGTAATGTCTTCAGTATTGGATCCAACACGAAAGTAACTATGGTCAAACTTTGGAATAATTTCTCATTTCCTTCGTAATATATTTGTAGAATTTCTGTGTTTCTATGTAGAAGAGCTGTATAGAACAGATTTATTTATTTTATTTTTGGTCGATTGTCTAGGAGACACCTACATTTTTTTTTGCGTTAACTGGGAGGATCATCAGAACAGACAATAACGTTAAGATATTAGAGGTAAATGGATTTGAACGAGATTTAAGTTACGTTAATGACAATTCCTCAGCTGAAGTAAGAATTGTATGTACCTGACTGTTGGAAATCTGTATTTTCCTATTCGTACCCTCGTATTTGTAGTAGTTAACGCGTCTATATTGTAAGGAAAGAACTTGGAAACTTGAAACTTTAATTAATAATCCATTAGTCCACAAATCCAATTATTATTTTATTTCATGTCATATTAATTACATTTTTAGACTTTTGAAATGGTTTTTAAATGACTCTTACTGATTTCAAATAATTAAAAATGTAAAATATTTTTTTATATTAGGCTAAACAGTTTTTTTAGTATTTAGGACGAATATTGGTATATTAATGTCATGTACATCAAACCGATTTGTATAAATGTATACCTTTTAAATCCAAGCATAGGTACCTATATAGTTAAGCAATGAGTACATAATATGCATAAACCACGTATCTACTTCACACGATAATTGTAAGCGCTATGAAAGTTTTTAAGAACACTCGAACCTCACGAATTAGGTCACAATACGACCTAATTATCAGCAAATGTGCTGAGCTTTCAAACATTTCTGAATATGCACAACATTTACAAATTTATTCCATGACCTAAGAAATTGTATATTAATTAGAGCATTGTTTAAAATCTTTACATTTTCATACTTTTACAACCGAAATAATCAAATTAAAAGCGTAAAAAATTATCCTAGTCAATTTTAATTTAATAATTCCGTAGAAATCTTGATACAAATAAATTTAATGAATTACCTATGTCCAATGTTTTATACACGTGACATAAATAACAATTTGGAAATTTGGAAATTGACTTAGTTTTATTTATTTTGTTCGTATTTACAAGAAAATTTATAATGTAAGTTATTGTTTAAATACAAATTGTTCAATACATATATCCAGTAGGTACCTTTGTCCATACATTTATATAATTTTCGGTAGTCATAGGTAAACTGAAAAGCAGTGTTCAATGGCGACTTCACACTTCACCATAATAACGTGAACCATGATTTCCAAAAAAATTAAAAAATTGTAGGTTGTTATATATATATAACATATTATATACCTATACACATACTATATACGGTAATAATGTTAATAAATAATGAACGTAGTATATTGCTGCTTATACTAGTAGGCAGTAAGTATTATAAAATCTTACTCCAGTCGTATATTAAACCAAACTATTCAACCAGTTATCACTTACAATTCAGTTGGTCATTACAAGTAAATCTAAATCACTTCATCATATTAAAACAAATAAAAAACAACATTAAACACTATATATTTATAAAAAGGTGGGCTGGTGGATGCGCTCTGTTGTACAGTAGGTTATTACAAGTGAGTCACTGTATAATAGATGGTATTAACTTTGAATTCATTGATATAATATCATTGTATAATAAAAACGATTCTGAGCGGAGACGGTATGTCAGTCTAGGTATAAGACATACTATATTCTTATCTATGATATTAAAAAAAAAAATTACCTATAATAGGTACCTATAATAAATTCTAAATTAATCATATCACAATATCCATTAGGTACTTTTAAAGCTTTATACATCAACAACAAACCGTGATACTATCATAGATATATAATAGTATACTTTAGAAGTTTCAAGTACCCACGAATAATATTAAGCAATCATAACTAAATAACTAAAATAGTAACAGACACAAAAAAAAAAAATTTAAAAAAAAACACACACATCATTGTAAAATCAATACATTCATAGTTCCACTCAGAATCTAAAATTATTATTTGTCAAAAATCATGGTTCACGTTCGGGGCCACAACTAGGATTTTTGAAGCTCCGGACACAATGAATTTATGGGGCACTGAGCAAAAAGCCCTAAGGACGTGATATTTTTTCATAGGCCCATAAATTATCAGTTACCTACTTACCTATATAATTTTAGGATGATTTATGATTTTTTAGCTATCTTATAGTAAAATCACCAATATTACCAAAATTATAGAATATAATATTGTTGAGGGTTTGACATTAGGATTATTTTTAAAGGTTTTATATTTTATTAATAATTGACTTTCAAATTTTGTAAATTTAAATGATGTTTAAATTGTTTTGAGACAATATTTAGACAAATCGATATGTCATAGGTATCCACAAAAAATTAATTCCCTATTATTTTATTTTATTTATTATTATATTATTTTATTAATAGGTGATTTTACTCTATAAGATTACTCAAAAACATAAAAAAAAAATAATTCTGCGTAAATGCGTTTTGTCTATATTGCGTGTGGACCAAGATTGAAAACAAACAGTGCGCTGACATCCTATTGAGTTGTAAGTTGAAAGTCGTAAAAACTATGGATATTAACTCTTTGAGGGGCCGTGGTTAGTATGCTAACCACTTTTTTTTTTACCGTTCAGGTGCGGTGGTTACTATTTTAACCACTTTTAAAATTATTTTTAATATTTTTTTGATGATGGTCAGCATACTTATCACCTTATTATCATCTTATACATGCATCAAACAATATCACTGCCGCTGGTCTGATATCATTTCTCGCGTTTTTCATCATTTATTATCATTATCGATATTTTGATATACGTACTAAATGTTATGGTAAAGAGACATATTGCCCACATGGGTCTTTTTTCTAAAGGAAATTTTCGCCCCTCAAAGAGTTAAGAGTGCGACGGAGGAGACAACTTTCCTGTAAAATGTTCCGCTCTCACGAGATCTTCCGTCAAAGTACTTATAAAATACGGTTTTTTAAAAATATTTCTAGTATGCAATCTCAAAATAGTAAGTAATACTATAATATCGTATATGTTTTTAATTATAGCTGATAAGACAGCTTCAACTGCGTGGTTACTGCCTTTACTGGTTTGTCCTGTTACAATAACGACTTTTCATACGGTAGCCCGTTAATCTTTTATCTATGCGGTATAGCCGTAGCCAGTAGCTAACCGCAATCGGTCCTTAAATCCTACAAATGTATTGAACAAATAAGAACGATAAATGTGAAGGACAAATAAAATGGTTTACTTGTTGTGATAGACAGAATATTTTTCTTAGTATCTTCTATCCTCCCCTGTCAAGAAGACTTACACACACTTATTGTCTGCAGTATATCGTCAAACACTCAGAAGCGCAATGGCCGTATTACAAATTCGAGGATCCCAATCGTATACATAAAAATATCTCATTGAACAATATAGTAATGTTATTATTACAATATTATAGCTTTAAACTTGTAAATTATAATATACCTATATGTAATCCAGAGGGCCCCGTTCTAATAAAATAGTAAAATCATAAAAATTAATGTATTCATCGATAACTTTTATATAATTTAACTTGAACATGATACGAACATAATTCAAAGACCTAGATGGTGGAGGGGCCCCGGAACCAACAACAAGTGGCCCCTGCGGTTTTTGTGGCACTGTTCACGTTACCTATCACAGTGGGATATGAAGTCTCTTTAAAAACGTTTAATTAGGAAAAAAAATTGTTCACTTAAACTAATATAATATACCTACATATTATATATTATTATATATTTACGTGAATACGTTATGATAAAATATTCAGCGGAATTACCATTTCAGAGCATTTTTGTTTTCATAATAATCGTATATAAGTCTGAGGCCTTACCAAGGGTATACGAGCGACTCAGCATATTAAAGTGTACAGAACGAACAGCGTTAATACAATAATACCTAATATAAAGAAATAATAATCAGCCAACGTCGAGCAAGAGAGTAATTAGCTCTCAGAGGGAAATATAATAAACGAGAAGAGTTTCGTACAAAACCATATATATATATACATAAATGCGACCCCACTGCATTTTTCTCCCTAATAATCCTCAGTTTTCCTGGTGATTCTATGTCCAGGCGTCCTGCTGTAATATGTATACTATGTCTATATTATATGGTCTCGCTCCGTGGAGACGAGGTAAGAGCTTATATCATTATAACATTTTAACGGTCGGGTTAGTTTAACTTAAATAATTACGGTATAAAGCGATTAGGAGGCGGTTTTATGTAATTAATTAGTTTACGTTTTTTTCTTTCGATTCCCGGACAGTTTCGATTAGGAGGTACGCTGTGCGCCTTTGTGTCGAGCCTATAATGTTATATTATAAGACCGTCTCGATCGTACGCGAGTTGCTATGTTCTCCTCAATAGAGTACCTTTAGTAGTAAAATATTGTCAATCGTTTAAAATTGCAGATTGAAATGATTGAAAAATACGTATTGTAGAGCAATTTCACAAATTCAACAAAAAAGATTAACTCTTCTATTGTTTGGATGATTAAAATACAGTGATAAAATAAGATCCAAAGGGACATTTCGGCTATACATATAATATATATAATTACATCATAATGAACTTTTTTAAAACTTTTATATACCATGTGTGAAATGAAATATAAATATCTACTAATTAAAAATATAATATATGATACTTATTAAATAATTATACTTTAAAAGTACTGCCTGGCAGCCAAATACATCGTATCTAACTGTTTGTTAACTCATTGTTCTATGTATTTTAAGCCCTGAGCGAAGTGAAGGGAACTATATTATATTGTAAGTACCTATAACGCTTGTATACTATATATATTTAGATGTAAAGACATAGGAAAGAATGAAAGATATAGGAATATTTTCTATGAGAATTGTACTCACCAACGACAATTTGGGACGGATTTTGTAATGCAGACAAGTACGGAGATACCCAAAACCGCTATTCGTCTATTTTTTTCCGTAAGCCTAAAATCCCAAAATTTATTTGTGCTATTGTAGTGGGTTGAGAGCGTAAAAATAAATTTTACTACCTGGTATTTAATATTGTACTCGTTGCACTATATAAGTTCCAGTTAAAAATAATTTGACGCTCATTAGTCATTTTATTGAGTTCTTAAATACCTACAGTTTACTCTTCTATTTGAACAACAACTGCAGTGATCGAGTTTAGTTGCAATTTAATTTTATGGCATCGTATTTTATTCAAACAAATTTCAATGAAGGTTGATAATCATTTTATATAGCTATACAATATATAACTAATATAAACTTACATCAAATGGGATTTTCGATAACTATAGCTATATAATATAGCTTATTTTTTGACTCCACCATTAGTCGATTTATTTTCAAATTGAGGTATGTTTGAAATTCGAGTAAAATGTTTTAAATCACAAAAAAATTAACCAGATAGTACAGATAATACACAAATCCAACATTTACGTTATAATAATTTTATTCTAATAAGATAACCTAAATTATTTACGTACTATTTAAAAGTTGACAAAGTTGTAATACTTGTGATATGTACCTAGTAGGTATATGACTTTTTAATGTAGGTATACTAAAAATATAATAAATAATGATTTTAAACATGTACAAGTTCTTCATTATTTTATTAATATTTCAATAATTAAAATTATTCAATTGACTTGGGATGGCTCAAAAAAATGTTTTTTAAAGTTTTTTTTTCTTGGAAACCAAATTTGAAACTATATAGAACAATTATCAAGTGTAGGAGATAAAGATTTAAAGAAAAAAAAATGTTTTGCTTATTTTTAGACAACCCTAACCTGCAGATATATACCTAAAATATCAGTTAGGGTTTGCGTGACGGCTATACGACAATCGTGTGTGTATGAGTGCGGTTTTCTCTAAAATTAGAATTACAAGCATTTAAAAAATGCAATTTACACTAAATTGTACAAATATAAAAGCGTGCAGTATGCATTGTATATAATCATTATATTATAATGATTTTAAGTACAGTCAACGGCGAGTTTTGGCAAATGATTATATAGGTACGAGCGATATACAGTAAAACAGTGTAGGTACTTCAACTGTTTAAACCAATTACAATTTATCCAATATTTTGTCGGAAAACGGAAATATTTTATATTGATAATACTGTAGATAATCGGGATATTCAGCGACAAATAGTTCGTAATAATTCTAAACCAAAGGTGACTGAATGCATTTTGGAGTGATAAAATAAAATTACTCGTCGTGGACCGATGACATGTTGAAAGTACGTACCTAACTATTACACGAAGATATGTACAATATAAGGAATTGAGGCTGGAAACTTTTGAAAGGAAAGTACTAATGTGAATATATTATGACCCGTGTCTTGACCCACTAAGTGGGAAGTGGAGATGACTACACAATGAAGAATTCCAAAAATTGTATCAATGGCCATTGGCCGTGCATTACGACGGAAATCATGAAAAGAAGTTCGCGGTGGGCTGACATGCCTGGTGGAAAAGTTATGTCATGATAAAAACAGTAATTGAAGAAGACCTGATAGGATAAAGACCACCAGAAGGAATTGTGTGAAAAGAGATGTAAAAGTTGTAGACCCAAATGGAGGGTAGAAGCTGAAGACAGAGAGAGATGCAGTGAATAGTTTGTTTTACGAGTGGCCATAAAAGCCGGGATCCAAAAATAAAATAAAATATTTTTATGGGTTTAACCACTGAATAAATGTATTATTCTGCTATTTTATTTATTTTATGGTTTACAAATTGGTTTTCGGTTAAGAATGTTTTTGGTACAGTACAGTCGATTCTCTAAAAGTATAACAACTTTAATGTAGTAGTAGCAGCTTTTTAGATAAGAAATCGAAAGCATGTAGAAATGTAAAATTGATAACTGGTGTTAACACAAGTAGTACCTCAATTAATATTATTAATTTTACACATTTCAATATTTCATAGTATAGTTTTCAATAAGATCGTGATCATACATCAACTACATAAGTGAACACTCAACAGTCAACACTTGATACTTAAATGTCTATGCTACATCTACGAGAATTGTAAAAAATATATCTATATAATAATAAATCAATTATAAGTGAATCTTATAATTTATTTTAAAAGTTTGTTTGAGTGAATTCAAATGTTTTGCAGGTGACATCCAGCTGAAAAAATAATAAAATAATTTAATAAACGTTGGATTATGACGAAGAAAAAAAATGTACGATGTTGTTGATATTCTTTAACATTATATTTCATCTAATGTACATAAAATGTCAAAATCGGGGTTATCATAACTGCAGGCTTAGTTACATTAATATTAATAACGTTTTGGTAGTAAAAAGTGTTCTAATCACCTGTCATATGCCCGTCAAAAACCACTCTACCGAAATCTGAATAATATACCAACTTATTAATGGGTATATAAACATTTTTACTAATACTTCACAAAATATGTTATAAATAAAATTATGCTATAGTATACACGAGATCCAGAAGTAACGTGAACTGTGAATGTAACGATTACCGACGAGTTGAGACGTGTGGTCATTAAACATGAAACTGTTGCTATAACTTTTCAATAGTCGCGTTGTTATTACCAAAGTTTTAAAGGTTTTTCAACTCTCTAATATATCTTGCGTAATTATTGTTCATAAAGGTTCGTTTGATTTAATAAAAGAAAAATAGCAAACGACATACTAAATAAATGTATTGAAATGCATTACAGGCGCACGTCATTTAGACGGGCGGTGGTGGCGATTGCCGCCTTCCCAAATACCGTATTGTAGTATATCTAAATCTAATAATTAATTAGCACATTTTTAAAGTCTCAACCATTCTGAAAAAGGTTAATAAGATTATTAGAATAGTATTGGCATCATGTTAAATGTAAAAATAATCAGACTAATTTTGATACTATATAGGAATAGTACCTACCTATAAGCACATATTATTACAATGATAAAATATACAAATTAATAACTGTATCAAATTATGTGTATTAAAATAATGACAATAAAATATTATTGGATATCTATTATAGTCATTAGTCGTAGTAGTCGTACATATAGGTAAGTAGAGGCAAGTATAGAATAATGTAAAAAGTATATGAGAAAATAGTTTAGCAATAAATTATCCAATAATAAAAATTATTTGTCATTGAGTAAAATCTAGAGGGCTAGATATAAACTAAAAGACCGACGAATAGATAAATACAAACTTGCTTGTTTGATAAAATCCTTTGTATTATTCGTAAAACCATAAAAGGAAATAACTCAAAACACACACTTTATATGATAAAATACAAATAAAACATTTTACGATACCTACTCATATAAATTGGCGATTATTGTTTTCGTTGCGGTGCGGGGTGCGGTGAAATCTTATGTTTGGCAATAGGATAAAAAAAAAAAAAATTCTCGCCGATTAACCCTCCGCAGCGAGAAGATTGCTGTTATTATTTCGTCGAAACAATAAAACTTTTGCTTTTCACATTTTCAAAGGATGTCTGAGCACGATTTTCTCCACCCCATGTTTTTAACGTCTCCGTCATTTTCTCTCGTATATCTAAATTATTATAATGTTAGCGAACGTGATTTCCACGTTCTATCGTTTTTGTACAAAAACTGGCCAGCGTATTTTTATGCGCATTAACGAGTGTATTAAACGTGTGTGCATTTAAAATTAGGAAAAGGGGTAGTGTGCGATAGACTTACAGTTACATATACCTACCTAAGCGTCTTATTATATGTATAATATACTCTGTAATATGTTCCTCTGTAGTATAGGCTATACATGAGTAATATACTATAAAGACAACCGTACAATACTAGAACAATAATGGAGGTTATGAGTTATGGGTTAATGACTATGATTTATAGCAATTAATAAATAATAATACAATTCGTAGTCACGAATATTGTCTATCGACTTTGTATTTTTTTCTAAAGCAGTAGAATACATAATATAATAGGTACATATATGTAATTAAAAATACGTGGCCATCTGAAGATAAATAATATATTCATGACATAAAGTTCTAAACAATCGCGCATCATGCGGATAAATGAAAAATAGTACCACTTATTTTGTGCTATAGACTATAGTTAAGAGTTGGTTTATTATAAGTAGGAAAGTTAATTCAGAGCTCACCTATATTAGGTGAAAGTATTATGTAGATCAAAGTGTATAGGTTTTTCAACTCATGTAAAAACAAACAAACGAATATATCGATCACGAAAAATCATGAAAAGGTTAAAAAAATTAATTCATATTCTGGATACGTGATAATTAAATAATTACATGATGATGTTCTAAGCACGATTATCTATTTTTATGCTACAAATGTGCATTTATTCGAATTCCTACTTTCGGAAGTATAATGAACACAACCATCAGCTTTTTAAATATTTAAATTTTTACGGCATTTAAAAGTACTTTCCCTATGGGGATGTACATTTATTTTTACAAATGATTATCTTCCTTATATTCTTCTTTCTTGTACCATTGAAATCAAATGAATTTGAACGAGTGGTTTGAGTTATTCCGTTTTATGTACTATTTAGCTAATACTGAATACCGGTGATAGTAGGTAGGTATATTAAATATAATTTTATAAATGCCAAATTGCCAAAAAATTATCTGAAAAAAATTAACTCGTCCAACTTGTTTATAAATTATTGATTAACATACAATATCTATAGCACTACTCGTCGACTATAAATATTTAGATGTTGATTTGATACATTTTGGCAAACTACGATCACTATCAGTACCTACCTAATATGTGTTCAGTATTTTAGTCAAGAATCAAGATTATATTTTTTATGGGTTGTATACATACATTGATAAACATATTTTAATATTTATAATAGTTTATTCTAAAATATAATATATTCAATTTTCAATGAATTATCAATATATAATCAAGTATTAATTAATTTTCAATTTTGTGACCAAACATAATTTTTATCAACATTTATAGGAAAAATTTGAAAATTTCAAATGCCTATAAACAGCTAGAAATTAGAATAAAGATTTTTTGAATTTCTTTGTGTATAGAAAATTATAGTTTAAGTAATAGTGAAATATGTTTCTTTTTCATTAGCGTTTTATTAAATAGGATAATATAACAGCAAAATTCGTTTGAGAATAAATCGTTATTATGCGTTTGAATGTCCAATGTCATCAATAATTTAACTTCAAACGCTCATGAAAAATGTATGCGGCTTTACGCTAAACTTTTTTTTATATTTCAATAAAAAAAGTTATGAGGAATCTTGTATTAAATTTTTCGAGTCTTATCAATTTGTGTACTCTGACCCCCTAATTATCAAATATAGTGCATTTTGATACCTAAATCCACACTTAAAGTTGAAAATTGAAGCATTTTTATTGCTCCAATAGGTGTTGACAGACACAAAAAAAATGCATATTGTACAACTAACACAGTAAAACCAATAGGCATATGTATAGTTATCACCCGGCTGAGAACCCAAAAGTCTGTTTAATGTGATTTTCTGCTAAGTAAAAAGGGCCACAAGACATCGTATAATCTTCGAGTAGGTATATACCTACCTACCTATCTATATACCTATCTACCTACCTAAACTTAATATTTCCGAAATCTGTTTACGAAAAACCCGCATGCAGTTTAAGCGCAAAAATGGGCGGCGAACGTGGAGCTTGAAGAAAAATCAACTCTCACACAGTCGTACCTGCGCGTATTATCGCACCAGTTTTTTATGCACCTATTGTATTATATAGTTGTGCTCAAGTATATACGCACTATCGCGAATATACCTAACCTGCCCCAACATGTGCATGCGTCGAGACGCAACGACACGCATGGTGACGACGGTCCTTATCGTCGTCGTGTCGCCGAGTCCCCGAAGGGAGGGATATTCTTAGGGAGGTGCGTGTGGCGGCCCCTTGGCAGGGGGCAGGGGAGGAGATGTCCTCCGACCGAAGACATCGGTGTAGACATCACGGCATTATATTCCTCTCGTCCTGCCGTGTTGTATCGTCGCCGTGGTCAGCGGGAAAATTGAAAAAAAAAATTCGGCGCCGACCACGCGATATTTAAACCGTTTATTGTTTACGTTTCGTTTCGCGTTTATCGGTGTACGGGTGGAACTCGATGGGGGTGGCGGTGTTGTGGTGGAGGCGGTGGTGGCGGTATACAGTAGCCGAGGTGGAGGTGGCGGCGGCGGAGACACAGCAGACCACGGCGGCGTGTAAAATGCGATTGCGCGGCCATTATTGATTCTGTGCTTCGTACTAACACAGGTCGTCATTATTATTTACCGCGCGCGAGGCAACGGCGCGGCGGCAGAACACACACGCACACACACACACACACACACACACACACACACACACACACCCACCGTACGTATTTATATGCTTTTTTTTTTTTTGTTATAATAATAATAAAAATAACATATTATATAGTGAACGTTGTATACACACGTTGAAAAATAAAATATAATACGATAGGAGCATAATATTATTATTATATGTATATAATATATGGGGGTAGGTATAGCGACGGGCTTTGGCCTCTTTATAGCTGATGATCCAACTACCACAGGGGTGGTTGTCGAAATCTTGACGCTTTCGTAAAACCATCCAAACACTCATGAGACTATACGTATGACATATCTATACATATATATTTATACTTTCTGTATATACTAAATTCATACGACGCACTCAGTACATCGATATATATATATAGTCGTTTCACTTAACGGAGTATATATTTCGACGTACGTATATATAATGTAATTATATATGTATAATAATTTTTTAACAAAGAATGTAAAGATAAAATTGTGTCATTAATTATTTCCAAATGGTTTGTATATCATAATATGCAGATGTACTCAAGTATAATTCGCAGCCCATAGGTTTGACGAGTTCAATCGTAAATAGACGTAGCCACGTAGGAGGTTGTAGCCTGTAGGTATACCTATAACTAAGTATTAGTATTATTATTATTATTATTAATGAATACATATAATCACGGCAATTGATTGAATCACTATAATAGTGTTATATGTTACATAAATTAATAATAATACTTATTGTAATTTGTAGGTAATCACGTGGACGGACTTTTGTCGAAAACGTTCTCTCTCCTTCGAAAACGTGCACAAAGCTGATGCAACGCTTTTCCAAACACAGCATAAACCAGTGGTTGCCAATCTTTTTCATTCTACGCCCCCTTTGTAAATTTTCAAAAATCTCATCCCCTCCCCCTCCCCTTTAACGTACAGATACGTCTAGAAATAACATTTCAACGCATGCTCATATCTGGATTCTATAGTATCCATTATTAGAGGCTGACAGATAGCCACGAGTAGTGCGAATCAAACTTTGTATCTATCAATATTAGATTAAATGCGTAAAGGTCTATAGTTATCAATGCACGATAATCTGAAAATTAATATAATGATTTCAGTTTTACACATTGTAAAATAACATAATTATTCTTGTAATTTAGTCATCACTATATTATCCCGCGGAACAGACTCTAAATTCCCCTCTGGGGCGGAATCCCCCCCGCTGGCTGGGAACCTCTGGTATGAACCGTATACCTATGGTATATATACGTATATTTAAATTTGAAAGTATACCTATTATGATGGCTGCAGTATAGGTATATATAAATATTATAAAAGTTATAATAATTAATATCTATAATACAAAAATAGTAAGCAAGTATGAACACTAAATCACAGAAATTTGCTCTTAAAATTAATCCATCGTTATTTAATTTTCTTTTTTATGCTCATTCGAGCACATCTAATTGTATGTACTAGGACCCTTTTAAATATTAAATACTTAATAATTGAAAAAATGGTGAACTAACGGTATTGCCGGGTTTATATACAGTAAAATTATTCAATTTAAAATTACTCCCGATATTATTATTTTTTGCAAACTTTATTTTTTATTATTATTATAAAATATGATAGGTACCTACATTTAATCAACGATGCGATGGGGATATGAAAAAACGTGAGTGGTATATCGTATATAATTTATGTTTGTTTTTACTTTTTAATAATTGGTGAAAATATATACATACGAGGAGCAAGAAAATAGCATTTGCAGGAGTATATCAATGTGTCATTTATGTCATTTTGGTATTATTATTTTGCTAAAATCATTAAAATCATTTGTGCGTTATGCTTTTTACTTTTTATAGGAGCACGAATCCAATAAATTTCGAATACACTATATCATTTTCATCGCTGGATTTATAGTCCGTAGAGTTTATGATGAATACAAATCAGCGATTTTTAGTTATTCCTTTAGTTATGTCTAGTCTAAACGTTTTAAGACATTTGTGAAAAGGTATTATATTGTAAGTAAATTACTAATATGTCTAAACAACATATTTTATGTAAAATTGAACATATTTTCAATGTCAAAACTTGAATTAAAAAAAAAAAATAAACCAACGACGATTATAAAATATGTTTAGATACAGACATCAGATGCCAAAATGTAATATTTTTTCAATCACAAATTTCACTGGGATAATTATCCTGCTTAGTGAAATCAACATAATTTGATTACTCTAATATTAGATAACTCGGATACAACATTGTACAGGTGAGAGTGAACTTTATTTTCGGATATTATTAGCTTAACAAACAATAAGTGCAAGTTATGGCTTTATGGGCTAGTGTGATGAAGTAACAACTTTTGATTATCGTTTAATAGATTTTTCTTATTAATTACCTTGGATATAAATTATATAATAATTATAATAATGTAATAAATGTAATTATTGTAATTTAAAAACAATTGGCAAAGGCACTAAAATGAGACATTTTTTTACATCATATTGTAAAACCAATAAATTCATCGCTCTTCTAAGAATTTAAAATGTTAGAAATATTTCTATAAAAATTAATTTTATTTTGTCTAATATTCATAATCAAAATTATTCTCTACGATTTACTAACTGATAATTAGTTAAGCTTATATAATATAAGTATTACCTATAAGTAAATGTATAATTTAAGATATTACAAATATATAAGTAAATTATATATAACTGCAGGTTGAACGTATTTACCAGATTTTAATAATTTTAAATCTGATATAGTGATATATATGATTATAATGTACTGTTTTATTTTGATGAATATTTAGAATATAATATACAATTAGAATTACAGACGGGTAAATATTTAAGTTTTTATTATTACGGGCTACGGCGTAAAAACATCTAACGAGGAAAATGAAAAATATATTAAAATGCGTACGTCAATTTTTTACGACCTTAAAATTAAAGTTTTAAAGCTTTTTTTAGCAGACAACAGACGCTATAGTTGAACCGTTAGACGCTATCTTACAAACAGACCATGATCAATGTCTTGAGCAATTCGAAAAAGAAACACTCGTTAAAACTGAAAAAAAAATGTGTTATTTATTTATTTATAAACGGGGAAAAATCATTTAGCATCAAAATAAAACAATGTTTACGTTTTAGACTGTATAATAAAGGGCAGAAATTATAACTCTATATTTACAGCGTAACGAATCATTAATTACCTACACCGTATTTCGAGGAATTAGCGTTTTTTATTATATAAAAGTTGTTGTTTTATTTAACATTTGTTTACACTTTATTCAATTGTATAAACCTCTAACTAATTTTTCAATATTTTTATTTCAAACAAACAAAAGAAGGTGAAAAACCTGAATTGACATCTTATATTTTTCAGGCAACTCGTTTCGCTTCACTTGCTTTAAAAACAAGTTACTATTGCGTAATATAAAAATGTTTTAAACGTTTAACCCCCTAATATAATATGTTTTAATAAATATTGATATTTCATAATACATTTTCTAGAATTATTTTTTCTGTTCCCTAGTGTTTATATATTTGTTTAAACTTCTATACCTAATGGTTCACAATTAAAAATTGTGTCGAATTTTGAGATTTCAGAGACTCCATAAAACGTCAAATTAAATCACTCAAAAAATCAAAAAATAGCATTATGTTAGAACTAGGGCTAGGGATTGACTTCTAGCAGTTTGCATATATTTTTGTAACTGTTGAAATTTGAGAATATAACTGAGTTTTTTTTGTTGTGAATTTTGCATATTTGACATTTTTACATTTATAAGTGCATATTTGACCATTTTTGATTTAAAAATGGAAGTTTTATAAATATTTAATTAATAAACTTATATATAAATAGATTTCGTGTGACAGAGATAATATTATAGTTTCATTGGTTTCATGTCACGAGCAAATCAGGGTTGCTATTCGTTATACAGATAACAAATTATTTATTATTATTGACTGACTATTACAGTTTTTTTTCATTCGCTCATATGATTTTTGAATATCACACCTAACACATTGTGCACAGCTAAACTAGGAATCTATGGATGCAGATTTATGGATATAGTAATCCGTCAACAAACATTAAGTATGGGAAATTAATTGAAATGATACCAAAAAATTGAGACATTGATAGATCAACCACATAACCAGATAATTAGGATTAATGTCGTATATTAACGAATATTGACATGGACAATGCCGGGCTGGATAGCTAGTATATTATTAATTATTATATATAACGACAGTATAATAATAAAAACTAAAGAAAGAATATAACAATTGAGATCACCCAAAGGGGATATGTATATAATATTGGTGCAGTGTAGTTTTAGTTTATATATGAGGAGATTCTAACACACTTATGCAGGGGTGCGTTCTAACATCATTATTACAATACTACGGGGGCATTCGAAATATTATCTTGAATTCGGATTTATATATTAAGGCAATAATATATATTTGTGATGCAGACAGAACCGCGAATGTAACACGATGTGCGGGCAGATGCCAGATTTTGGATTCAAAAATAAGACAATATCCTAAAAAGTTAAAATCATTATTCAAGAAAAAATTGGGTTGAGCAATTTAGCATGCTTAGTAAATCACCCTGGATTTTCCTGTATTTAATTATTTGGCACAGTTTTATTTAATTGTAAAATTTATATTAAATGTATTCCAGACACAGGTAGTCTAACCTTATAAAAATGTAATTTCCATGGGAATGGTCATTACTCATTACTAATTTGTATTTTGTCCCACATTTATCGCGATTAAAGGTTGTTACACCGATAATAATGTCCATACAACGAACCAATTATAATTTAATATTATAACTGTCGTATCATGTCTCAAATAACTTTAAATCACATGCATTTGGACGAGGCCACGAGGGTGACCGGTCAAAATATCTTCGAAATAATATCTTTAGTCAAAATATCTTAGTCAAAATATCTTGTGGCAAAATATCTTACGGCAAAAATGTCTTTAGTCAAAATATTTTTTAAGCTAATTTTTTAATTTATATTCATGTAATCAATTAATCTCTCTATATACTCAAATATACGTCGGAAGACCTCCGGCGGTATGTATTGTGAGCAAAGTGTTACAAGTGGTATTTATATATTTCATATTATTTTATTTATTTATTTAATTACAAATAGTTTTTTATAGTAATTTTTCAACTATAATTTTTTCTATGTTTTTTTTTACAATAATATTTTTATAAGGATCATACTAATTACTAACACTATATTATTAAACAATTATTATAAATAATGTTGTAGGTACACGATATATTTATAAAAATAAAATAAATAAATAATATGAATAAACATTTTTAAAAAATCAGTTTAAAAGATATTTTAACCGAATACATTTTTGTCATAAGGTATTTTCACAAAAGATATTTTGATCAAGATATTTTGACCGAAGATATTATTTCGAAGATATTATGACATGGAACCGGCCACGAGACGTGCAACCTATTACGGTGCAAGTCGACTGACGAAACTCTACTTGTCCATGCCAAATATTAAGGCGATGACACCCTAAACGGAAATCCAAGCGCCTTCCGCCATGACAGTTCAAACAGAGTCGAGAATCCTGACCGAAAGCAATGTGGCAATGGTGCCGGTCGTTTGTGTGGTCTCGCGGGTAACGGATGCTTCAATAATGGATTCGGTGGTAACCGCGAACACGGTCAAACCCAGACGCCGATCATTTTGGTCCGGTAGTAAAAATTCTTCTGGCGTGTGTTGTGTTTCGCGTAGTGCCAAACAATTTATTTACCTACTGCATAGCAGGAGAGACCAATCTTTTTTTGATATAATATTCATATGATATATTCCATAAAATTAATATTCCTGTTTTCACGCTATTGTTATGTTAGTTTTTCGCTGTGTTTATATAAAGTACTGGACATTTCCGTTTGAAACGAAGTTATTTATGGCACGATGCGGAGCAAGTCGGGAAAAAACGTTCCTGACGAAATACTATTTTTTATAATATATTAAACAGTTATTTTAGCCAAAACATCTAATTTTCTTTCCATCATACTGATCGATCTAATAATGCGATAATACTTTTTAAAACAGATTTGAATTCGTTACTATGTCTACTTGAGATGATTGGCCAGTCCACTTTTCTCAATTTCACCCCCCCCCCCTACCTCTAAAAATTTAGCTTGAATATTTTGAAATTTTGGAATTTTAAAACGTTGATTATTTTGGATTTATTCGGAATTTAAAGTAGAAATCTTAAAATGTGGATTGACCGATCTCTAATAGAAATTCTAATGAATTCAGATCAGTTTTCAGAAATATTATCGCATTATTAGATCGAGTGGTAGGATCGAACAATAAAAAAAACGGGAGCGGTAAGTTGTAGTGACGGTCCGCGATTGATTATATAATTTATAATTTATATATATCTAGCGTATATTGATAATATAATAAAATTATTGATAATATGTGTGTAAACGGTAATCGAGAACACTCAATATCATACGTTATTTTAACTTCAATTACTGAATAATTTTCTCGCGCTGAATCATGTTTTGTTCACGGCAGAGAACAGTTTGAACAATTCATTCGTTAGATTTTTTTTTTTTTTTTTAGATTTTTATTAACTAAATCAATTGGTAACTTAAATAAGAATTGAATTTGTTATTAATTAATAATTATTAATACGTTCTAATAGATCCATTAAATGTAAAGAAATAAACAACATACTAATTTACATTTTTTCTACTATAATAAGTTATATGATTTATTACACAAATTAAAGAGAAAATTATTCAGTAATTGAAGTTAAAATAACTTATGAATATCACCGTAATAAATAGTTACAAAAATGTCAATGTTTAACAATCCTAAAATAATTATTTTCAGAGTTAAAATCAAAAAGCTGAAAATCGAGCGCATTTTTTTTCTAATTTTTTCTTTTTTTTGATTGGCTGTAACTTGGTCAATTTTGGACTTAGAAAGTTGATTCAACTACCAAAATTCATTAAAAAAATAGGCAAAAAATAAGTAGTGGTTAAAGCAGGGGGTTGCCATTAAAAAAAAAAAGTTGACATGCGCATGCGCGTGACTAATTAAGTAAAAAAAATTCAAAGACCATAAAAATGTGTATTTTTATGTCATAACAACTGCCAAAAAAACGGAATTCAAATAGCAGGTCTCTACGCAAAGATATTGAGTGTTCTCGATTACCGTTTACACACTGTATTGCTATTCACTACCCTATGTATATTATGTATTTATAATTATTATAATAAAATTAATAAAATATATAAGTAATAACTATTAAGTATATATATAATATTTATTCAATAATTAGTATTGAATTGTACGTAATATAGTTTTGTCACGCCTGCACCGAAAATTTGGTTGTCACGCCTGTACCAAAAATTTGGTTTTCGACAGCTGTTGAAGCGTTAGAGGTTGCGTTTAGGTTGCTTCATTTTTCTGTCCAGCGGGCAGTAAAGTGGGAATCCCCATAGTGCAGTACGAAAAAGTGGAAATCCTCAAAAATGTTGGGCGCGTATACCACACGTATTCCATGCACAACCAGACATTGAAATCTATACCACGGTCCTTACAAAACATAAACTTTTGGTTCCTTACATCTTATATACATATTATAATCTCCTTACATGACGCTTAAACATTTTTATTTCATGAAATTATTTTCGTAGAATAATCTGATTGTTGCATATATCCCTATTCCCTATATATAGTGCTTTGCCTTTGCCGTGATTACATTTTTTTGTGCTTCGTGTTTGGTATATATTAGGTAATAGAAAACTGGTATAACGCGAGGATTTTAAACAGCGTAATAAGATCTGCATATTATGCAATCATAACTATTATAATTTATAAACTATAACAATTTGGTGATTTTAACATCAATTTTAATGATAAGAAATCGGAAACTTTTAAAACTTTCCTTATGGACTCATTCAATTTACATATGATAAACAATCCAACAGAATCTACAACGAAAGATGACACCACTATCGATGCAGTATTTTCAAGATATTTGGAAAAAATTACATCACAAACATACATATCATATTTCAGTTATCATAGGCCTGTAATTTCGATTATTGAATATGATTAATATAATAGCAATTAAATAGTAATATAATAATCATTTTCATTTATTTTTCACATTTACTTAAATACATTTAATTATTGATATTTATTTTTATTTTGAATGGTTCCACTAAAATGTAATTGTAATCTATAATATTTGTTGAAAAAGAAACTTCGTTTCTACCGGCTGTCCCATGACAACACTGACTTTTTCATTTGTGTGTGTCATCGCTTTTTGGGACAGGGACAATAATGCTTCAATTTTCGTCAACATCATCTTTTTTGGCATAAAAGTGAAGTGAATCCAGTCGGTAGTTTGGGGGGACAAAAGTTACCTAAAGTTTTTTTATCGTCAGGAAAAACAAACAAAAAATTAAGGAAAAACTGAGATTTTTACGCAAAACCAATTTTAGAAAAAACTCGATTTGTTTTTTAGTGTAACTCTAATGTGTATCTATTTTTTATTCTATAAATGTAAATACAATTTTATTCGTTGGGTTAAAAAGCTTGAAAATTGAATCAAGGTTCCTTAAAAGCTGTTATAATAGCAGTTCATAAATATTAAAGATCCGTAGGTAGAATTGTTTTGATAAGTATTTAAAGTTCATATTTTGACTAAATTTATTAAAATTTCGAAAATTATCAATTATTGTAACTAAACAATTATAAAATGTTCAATTTTTATAGCTAAGGATTGAAAGGTCAAAACAAATATCCTCATAAACAGTTGCATAGGCGTAACTAGGGGGGGGGGGCTAAGCCCCCCCCCCCCCAAACAAATTTTAGCCCCCCCTGTCAAAATTCCTAGTCCCACCAACGGTAGCTACATTTTTCAACTTTAATTTTAAATATCGTTTTTTTTTTTTTATTAATATCTTGGAAAAATATTTATTTTTTTTTGGTTATTAAATTGTTATGTAATGGCCCAGACGGCCAGACGTAATACGTATCATGTCGAGTAGTATTAACTACATAAATACTACTTAGAAGTTGTCAACAAACTAAACACAAAAATAGTCGTAAAAGACGTACGATTATTCGTTATTAGTGAATGGTTAGGTTAGAATTATGAAACTGACTTAAAATCCGAAATTTTGGTTGCGAAAAATTGTTATGATACTCAATTGGAAAAGATTAACAATTAAATCAGCTAAAAGGTATCGTGGAAAAATCTGTTTTCCCAAATTTATACAAAATGCAACATTTAGCGCTTTCAATTCCTACAAGTTCTGCATCTTGTAAAAGAATGTTCTCAGCAATGCGTCGAATAAACACTTATATAAGGTCAAACCATGCTACCATGCTACCATGTCAACCATGCTACCAAATCGATTTTCAAAGTTATCTATCTCCACTTTTTTATTATTTGTTTTATACATGCCATACACACTGCAAAATGTATAGTAATAAAATAATATTATAATTTAATAATGAATTATATTTGAGGAACGTGTATGGGGGGTGTGGGGGGCGGAGCCCCCCACATTTGTTATTCATATTAAATATGTTAGGGCTGAAGCCCCCCTTAACTTTAAGGTCTAGTTACGCCTATGAACAGTTGTAACGATTGTCGTCATCGCGACGTCGTACATTCATCCTTTTAGTAAATTTCATGGGTATTAAAACCAAGAATAACTTTTTTAGTTATTTTGTTGTGATTTGAAAATATTTTTTGTGAGTATATGAAACTTTTAGAGTATACATTTATTATATTTTATAAGTCTACACAATGACATTTTCAAATGTGATTTTTTGGCCAAAAATGAATTTAACCTTCGTTAGTCCGGTGGCCGTCCTGGAGTCGAGCATCGCCGGTACCTGAAACGTTATCCGAGTCCAGCGATGCTGACATCCTTGTTCCTAGCTCAGCTGTATCGCTCACCAGTTGTGTGTTGCAGTCTCCACTGCCGCCGCGAGTCGCCTTCGTGCACTCTGCCATCGTCGTCCATCGCTCCTGGTGTGACCGAAGCAGCCGGGCCCAGTCGTCTTGATGGTCTCGCGTGTGCGCACGACGCTGGCAACTGCGATCTCGACTTTCTGAGGGTGGCCGGAAAACGTATAGGGTCATCTATCGCCGGACACCGTAAAGGGCTTTCACGTACCACTTCCCCGTCGCCGCCACCTTGTATAGGTGTCTTCATCTGGGGGGGGAGGGGAGTACTACATTGCGGGTGTTATGTTCTTCGGCAACAACCACGCAGCAGCAGGCGCCCTTCCACGTGGCGGCGAAACACTGTCTTGTCCTACCACGTGAAGTGTTGCTCTTATAACTGCAGTGGTTGTCTCCGGTGAGTTCTTCGCGTCCAGCGTAGCTGTGTCCCTCTCTTCTTCAATTCCCACAGATGGAATCACGTCTGCCTTGTCCTGCTGCACCTACACGTCTTCGCCGGCCTGCTGTAGTACGTCGCCCTGCTTGGTTGATCCAAGCGTCTCCGAGGGCGCCAGTAGGTACTACTGCTGCAGCGTCACCACTGCCTTCCTCCGTCGTGCAAACGACATCAACCGTATTATGTTGACCAAATAACCAAATAATGACACGGAATATTACGCCTTCGTCATCATCTTCGTCAAGTTTCGGATCGATATCTTTATCTTCTAGTGGAAGTTGTTCTTCGTCCTCCGTTGACATAACCCATGTATCGACGGATGTAACCACATGTATCATGACGATTTCTTCAGCGAAGTCGCTAGTGGTGGCCATTTTTAGTTTTGGTGTTTTCAGGTCAGACTTTAAATTATTAATGAACTCGAAGTGCAATTCAAAATCAGTTTACTCGAAAAATTCAAACATGTCCCAGGCGACGGGTAAACAACGACGTTTATTACATGCCAGCGATGAGTACGTTCGCAACGTTCTAATCAACAATCGTTAGGATTTCGGGCCCGTTTATTTTTCAAGACCATTATTATTGATATATACTCGTAGTTATAATAAAATTATAATATTTGAACCAGGATTTGTGTTTCGATTCGTATTATGCACTGAAGAACTGCAGTGCTAATCTTATACTTTCAGGTTAAGTCTTTTAGATTCTGAGTGAAACAAAGGATGTATTGATTTTACAATGACGTGGGTTTTTTTGTGTATGCGTACAAGTTTTATAGTAAAAAATCATTCAATCTTCAATTCTAAGGGACAAGGGTAGTTTCTGATACGAAATTGTATTTAATCGGAGCCCATTGAGAGATCTATATTGAAATTTATTTTTACCTACCTGCCATCGTTTATCTATTATCTGCAGTTAGAACTTGGAAGAATTCAATAATCCCATGAGATATTTATGGTTTCCGGTTAAATTTGTTCCAGTGACAAACAATATAATACAATTAGGTAGTCCTTAAAGGCTTAAAGTATTGTGACGAACACCTTTTTTTTTTTTTTATTGGATAACCCGCGGCAACATTGGCCATTGGGTGTGGGGAGGGAACTGTTGTTAGAGTAGGTAGGTTGGTACACTTGTGCGTTGTGTTTTGGCAGAACTTCTAATGGGGCACCCGTAGGTTTCTGTCATGCCCCGGGTGGGGGGATGGCGGCATTTGTTCTCCGGACACCATGACTCGCCCGAAGAAGAATGCCACTCTGTCCCCCTGATGAACATCTATTGCAATAAACTAACAGACAATAATAATTACAGACGCAGCACTCAGACGAAGACACCACTACAAAAATTCTTACATTCTTACAAAAAACTAAACTGTATAATAAAATTAAAAAATTGTAATTGTAAATTGTAACTAATGGCCATTATAGCTGATGTTTAAGAACAATAATATTAATAATAATAATTACGCATTAACTAATAACAATATAAAATTGATTTACCTAAACAAATAATTACATACAATGATATAAATATATAATAAATAATAATAGGTAGTTATAAAAATATATATGTTTGAAACTCTCCTTTAGCATAATGCGTCTGTTGGGGGATATGTAAGTTTAAGTTAAGTGCAATACTAAAGTAAGTCACAAAGTCCCCCCATAATTGTAACCAAATTGTCACCCGAAAACTAATTTAATGTACAAATGTAACAATGTTAAAAGCTAATGGCCCATGTCACCGAAACTTATAAAAAAAATCAATAAAAAAAAAAAACTTAAGTTTTAAGCAAAGTGATATTTACAAAGAAAAATAAAACATTATAACAAATGAAAATTTCATTAAAACTAATTAGGTATAATGGTTAATTTTTTTCTATCATAATTTTTTTCTTATATATAAGTATATTTTTAAAAAGTCTAGCTTTTTAAAAGTGACAAATAAATATATATTGTAAAAATTATAAATATTAATATTAAGTTTCCTACATATTTGGTTATCAGCAGATATGCGGAGCTATAATAAGTCCAAGCTGTTTATGTTTGTTGGTTTTTTGACCCATAAAGTACAATCCAGATCAAGATTAGATATCAAAAACAACTCATATAGTTACCTCGCATCGAACGCCCTTTCAGATTACGCCTTTGATATTATTATTATAATACGTGGAAAGAGTGTACGACGTATAATTATTCTAGTAAATAATAAAATGCATAGACCAAATTCAAAAACCTTTGATCGATTTCAAGTTTTTTTATTATTTATATTTTTTTAAATATATATTTTATAATCGGTAGCATATAATTTTCAATATTTCACTGCTTTATTGCATACATATTTTGATTATTTGTTATTTATATTTTTATTATTCTAAAATTTGATCAAATTAAATAAAACTCTAAATTAAATTGATAATATTATATTTTAATTAAACATTTTATATTTATGTTACCTACCAATGGATATTACTCTAATCGTTTCATGCAAAACGGCCGCATATAATAATAATAATAATTTATTTAATTTCAGTAGTAGGTACCTACCGATACCTCTATAGATTACGTATGGGATTTTGCGTGATAAATGGCTAATGGTTTGCGAATATACTGAGAAATTTATGGGCACTTAAATATTAACAGAAACATGTTTTCTTTGGGATATATAACGAGTATAGCAGCGGGGGAATGCGAGAAGATGATTGATAGATACATTTACTGGGATTAAATTAGAAATGAATAGAGAATATCATTGAAGAGTAATGGGTTGGAAATCGGTAGATAATAATAGAACTATATATAACATTATATTAAAGCCAAACGAACATCCTGAGACCTGAGGAATCGAAAATATATAATATTATATATAATGGAAAAGCTTATAAGGTCCAATTACCTATACACTGCACAATACAGTACATAAATATAACTATTTTACGCACGAAAGTCTGAAGTAAGGAATCAAAATCTATATATGTATTTATTAATCAAAAAATAAAATAAGATTGCTAGTATAGGTAATTAGTTTTGTATTTATTAATTATTATATTTGAGTACAAAAAAAAAATAGATCATACAATGATATGTATTTTTTGTGTCTGAGTTCTGTGACGTCAACTTAAGCAGCAGTAAAAATTTGAAAATTCGTCCTTTGTACGTCGGTATTGACTTATAAATTAACAAAAACAATAGTCTATGATATATTCTGTTTTTTTGAAAAAAAAAAAATACCTAGCTACCGTATTTCTCATAGAAAAATTAATTACTTATAGCAAAATTAATAAATTTTAATAAGTATTATAAATAGAGGCGGACACCTTTCTACACAAAACCACACTCTATTTTCGTATACGTAATGATTTATGATTGAATTCAAGTTTAACTCATCCATTTGTAACCATATAAATTATGATGATGTATATTCGAAAACGGTATATTTAGGATAGCATAATACAGAATAGCGATTCCTCCATAATTTTTCAAAAATTAATTTTGAAATTAAAAATCAGATAAGACAAATTCCTTAAATAATACATGTCACAATAAATCATTTCATGTTGAACAATTTTTCAAATTTACGCATGTAATATTATGCTCGCGTGTATAATTAAAGAATATTACATTCGTACTTTTGCATATTAATAATTTATTTACGATAAGTATTATATACTTTTTGACACAATTTTATTTACAAATTTACTACACACCACACTGCTTTAATAAATGCAAATAATTTTTTTTTTTTTATACTTGTTAATTGTGTTGAGTGGGTTGTGTCTAAAAAGTAATTGGTATATTATTAAGTATTGGTGTTTTACTACTATGAGCAACATCAATAGCGGCGAGTAATAAAAATTAAAATCATGGTCGCTTCGAACGTAATCGATTAATGTCTCTTAACGAGCTGTGTATTAGCGTATAAAACCGATAACAATTAGTAATTACTAAACGCATATTGAATAACGATGAGAAACTACGTCAACGCTATGGAATAAACTATACAATATAAACTATATAGGTACCTAAATATATTAAAAATCATACAATAAGTTAATATTTTTGTTATGTCATTTTAACAAAAAGTTTCATGACGATGTTATTGATTTGTTAACTGCACCGCCGGAAGGGACAGCAATTCAAAAAACATAATATACCATATTATACGAGTTATATTATACTTTGTGTTATATATCGTAATATAATATAGAAGAATATAAATTAAAATAATAATATCGATGGCTAAGAGGCCAAAAGTTGTATGTCCAATTTTTCTCAAAATTGTTTTATTAGTTCATAGGGTTATCTGGGTCGTCTTTTTGATTCGGTAAAACATTATAAGTCAATATCATGATTAAAACATGTTTTATTTAAACTTTAATTTTTGTGTTTTTAGTGCAAGATATGTTTTTTTAGTGCACACATATAAGTTTATAACAAGTCCTAATTTAATGAGACATACGATAAATATTTTAACATGATCTAAATACTAAGCGGACAAATATAACAAGTCCGGACTTGTTACTTTTGTCAAAAACAATTTATTGCATTTTGGACGTGTAATGTTTTAGATAATATTGAATTTGTTTATCTATTTATAAAAAAATAATATGTCCGGACGTATTATTTTAATAATAACAAATTTTTAATTTTAAATTACACTAAATAATATGATATCTTCACTTAGCATAAAATATCATTAAACGCTGGTTTTATTTGACTAAAAATTTGATTAAAAATGCTACTTTATTATTTTTCACATTCAATAAAAAATTCCAATATATTTTATATTTTTTACTTTTTACTGCAATTTTAATTGAATTTTTATATTAAAAAAATAAGTCTTACGTACATTTTAACTATTATGTAATAAATTAATTAGAGTTTATATTAAATTAACAACTTTTAATATGTCCATTAAAACCTTATATGTCCACGGTAAAAATATATTATAATTGCCATTCATAACAAATCCCATTTAAATTTTAAAGAAACATTATAATTACGTTTGAAAAAATTTTAAAACCTAAAAGTAATAATTTATGTGATCTACAGAATATTTTACAAATAAATCAGTTGCAACACCGAAAAACAAAAATCTACAACGCAAATTATTTGGTGTAGAATAATTTAAAATCTTAAAACTGCTCTCCCGAAAAATTTAGTGTTTGGGACATACAACTTTTGGCCTCTTAGCCATCGATATGCAATGGAGAATTATTGTCGTTAACACTATGCCACGAATTATTACACAATATTACGTACTAAATACATTCATGACTAACAACAGCTGCACGTAATTTATAATCAAAAAATTAGTTATCGGTTATACAGCATATATTAAGCACATAATACTATTACATTAATACGGTCAATTTTGGCCATGCAGTTTAACGCATAAATTCCTAATTTATAGATATTATTCATATTATATTTTGCATTTTACATACATAAAAATAGTTTTTAACGAGAGAATTGGTGGGTCACGCCAAACATGATTATTTTATCATCGAACATTTAGGCGAAAAACTGTAGGTAAGCAAATAATTATTAACTATATAGTATTTAACGGGAGTTATTTATTCAACTTTGAATATATACACCAACCAGTAGTAGGCATTTAAGTGCAATTACTACTAACAACTTAATGACAACTAATAAGCGAAACATTTCAATATGTTTTCTGCGATTTCATGACAAAAAAAGATTAAAGGGTACGCTAAACTGCTGAAGTGTTGAATAAAAAACATAATTAATCGTTGCATTTGTATAATATAATAATATGATAAATATTTCAGATTATATAAAATATAAAGCTGCGGAAAACCGAGTATATAGGACAAGTGGGTTTTAAACGGAGAACCATAATTGGCGTACAATACGCATGTAACATAATACCCTTAAAGAGTAAAGTCAAAAGACTGAATAATAATAATCCTCTTATTTTCGTAGGGTTCTTAAGTAATTCAGGTCATTTTAAAATTGTATTTACACAATAGAAATATGGATACAAGTATATAACTAAAAAAAATTTATTTTTATTTTTAATGCGATTTTTAAAAAATATGATTTTACTAAATAGTAAATACTAATTCAGTAATAACGCCAGTTTAAAGGACTTGACAAATTGTGTAAAACATCAACTTATAGTGTTTGAAATTATAATTATTACGAAACTAACTATACGTCACATACAATATTATAGGTAGGTACCTAAGTATATTATTAGGTACTATTCAAATCGTAATCCAATATTTATTTTAGATTTTGAGCTATTGTCAATTTAGTTGGTAGGTATCAATGTTATGATAGTTTAAAAATAAAGTATCTACTATATATTTTATATTAACAATATAAAATTACTGTGCTAGTAGCAGCAATAAATATAGTACGGCGTTATTAAAAAGTTGGTTTTTAAACAAAATATTCTAAGAATAACGGTAGGTACCTATTCAAACAGCGTTTGGTTAAACAATTTGAAATCAAAGGTCAGGTTTTAAATTTAATTGAAAATATTAGAAAATGGAAATATTAATGAAGTTTTTGAGACAAAATATCAAACAATTTTAAACTACATCAAAAACTAATGAGGGAGACGTTTTGGGGAAATCGAGGCTAGTTGATTCGATATACGTATGTATAAGTGAGTACATAGTAGTGGAAAAGTTTAAAAAAGTATGAACGCGTATTACATATTATGGTTATAATTTCCTGATTGATATGTCTTAAAAAGTTATTCATTTAAGTTAAAAAATCTTCAAAACAAAATGCCAAACGAAAATAATAAAATCCTCATCGTTTGCGTTGTATACAGACCGCCGGCGATGATGATAATTTATTTCGAGTTATGTATTGTTGTGATTTGAATACACCACATTACCAAGTAGGTAGCTGTCGTAACTCTTATCTCATATCACTATACATTGGCGTTATTTCGATATTTGCTAGGGCAGGGCATAATAATGACCGTCCCTATAAGTATAAGCATTTTAAGAACATATTAAAAAAGCCATTCGATAGGTCCCCCCAACTACCATTATATATTTATACATATATTATAGGTAATCATATTCACTCAAAGAGCTATAGTTGTGATTCTTCCTATGCTGAACCAGCACGCCGGGTTTGGCGATGTACTACTGTGAGCTTCCCTCTATACAGACCAATATTTCTATACGGTGTTGATGGTAACCTGTATAAAATTATCTTAAATGGCGTGATACTAAGAATTAAATACACAGTATATATTGTTTATCTCGACGTACTTTGTACAATCCTACCCGTCTTATCTGATAAGTCATTTTCGCTTCGTAATGATTTGTATGTTGTATCACTACCCGTAATGGCTCTAAGGCCGGTTAATGTTGAATTGGCAGCCGGCCCATTTGGACTCGGGAGTCAGCCCAAAGCTACTTTTAAATCTGGCGTTAGGTAAATGCACACTCCTGCCCCCCCCCCCAATTGACACCCCTGTGAGTATAGATATTACTATATTAGGTATATATACTATAGTATATATACATTAGTAATACAATGTAACATTACACTTTCACTCCACAGTATATTATACATAAACATAATGTTTTAAAACAAATATTAATGGTACCAAGAATGTAATTTTATCTGACAATTATAAATTGCATGTAATAATAAATTATTATCACTTAAAATTTTAAAATCGCGGTGTGTGTTTTTTCTGTAAGTGAAATACTAAATAAATAGTAAATACTATTTCGTTTTTTGATTTAAGACTTTCGTCAAGACGGATATATCATGTTCTATTGTACTCGAGGATTGTAACAATACAAATAATTGTTACAATTATTGTCAAGTGCCAATAATATAGCCTTCGGTGTTTATATATTGTTATAATATAGTATCACTACATAATAATCATGTGTGAAATGCCGAAATGAGAATACACAAAACTAATATATTATTTTTAAACAATGATTCGATTCCATTTATTGGCGAATATTACAAGTTGCACCTTCTGCACGCATTATATATATATAATATAATAAAGTACTCACCTATTATATTATGCGTCTACGGCGTTAAATAAGTATACCTAAACATAGACAAATATGTTACAATGCACATTTATCCTTATAAGGATTATCCTTATCAGTTTATCTCGGTATACACATGGGCGGCTTGTTACGGTATTTGACAACAATTATTAGTAGCCTAGCTCACCGGAGGTACCAAATATATGGGAAATCATTATTTACAATAAAATACGTGTATAGTATAATATTCATGTTGAAGATAAAAACGATAAAATATATAAACAACGAATAACGGCGGTTTTTGTTAAGTACGTTACTTTGGTTTTCATTATTGTTTTCAATTACATAATATATTACTGATATAACAAATAGGTAGCTACACACACACGCCTACACATATACTGATATGGTGTGACAATACTAGAAAAACAAATATTAGGCACTATTCGTATCTAAGACAAGGATGTGGTATCCGAAATCGTATATAAATATAACCAAAACGGTTAACAAATATGCTAAATACTATTTAATTACATTCCGTGCACGTGTGAATTATGTTTACCTTCCTGCGTCACGGTTAATACTATAATATATACATAATAATATAGTATGTTTTATGCCTTGAATTATCAGTGATAATCAATCAAAAACTTGATGATGAATTTTTTTACCAAACTGTTATTTGAACGCATTATAATATCTGTTCAACAGAGCACACCCCAAGCCGACGGAACTGAGAAAGAAGTATAAGAATGGAATATATAATTATTAATTGTATGCATCTTATCTCCCTAGGATTACCAAGCGAATTAAGGATATAGGTACCTGGAAACTTATCATAATTACATACTTTACAGTTAATTACGTTTTAAATTAATTTTCAAACGCTATTTAACATCCTTGGTATTATGCGATGATGACGGAAGTATAAGTTACGAATAAGTATGAAATTTAAACAATTTAAACTTAAATTGCATAATCTTTTCCGTAAATTAAATTTAAAAAAAAAATCCAATACTGTTTTAATGAAATTCGGTGCACTAAATGGAGACTATTACGCAGTGCTAATTATATATTTTATACATACGACTTATATACAATCTGGCAGCTTCAAACTAATAAGTAATAACGATCAACCCGTATACGATATCGACGAGGCCGATGTGATACAATTGTAAGGAGCTAAATTTGTGTCGGTAATTAAAGTTGGGCAAGTTATTATTACATAAGCATACATCCCTGCAGGAGATCAAGCACATCCTTGATTTTGAAACGTTTGGCGTTGTTCAACTTTAACACGACGAAGTTCTTACCCGTTGGCATGTTGACTTATTTTTACGAAAACTTCGTATAGTGTTTTCCTTTTAGTACATCTACGGCATTATAAATTTGAAACGTTTTTAACGTAAACTTCAATGACGCATTATGCGAGCAACGTATACCTAACCAGGTGGTATAAACCTATACCACAGGTTATGTTAAAGTTGTAAAAAGTTTATTCGAAGCAAAAGCCCTCGTGGTAGTTTTTGTAGAAATATTAATTTTATTACGTTTAAAATTATATAAAAATCTGTATATAACACTATAAAACTATAAATAGGCAATGCTAGCTCTAGTATATTATATGAATAGACTTAAAATTATCATGACAGATTTAGTAATTACCACATACATCATGTAGTGATCGTAAAAATAATTTTAAATGTGCTATTTGAAATATAAACTGTGTATGACCTATAAAAACTTACTATATATATATATATATGTATATTCATTATTCACTGATTTAAGATTAAACGAGCATGAGTTTATACAGAAAGAATTACATTTATACGATATTAATAGAAAAACCAAGGAAGTTTCTCTGCTGTATATAGAAGTTGGTTTCAAGTGTCCCTCGTCATTGAGTAGGCACTATTCGCACTATAATGGATGTGTTAAATTTGAATTCAACGATAAATCATTGCTAACAAAATACGATTCTGAGTGAAGATGGTCTGTCAGCGTATATTTCTACAATGATATTTTAATATTATATATCTATATTATATTGTTATAATTTATTTATTTTTCTACTATAGTAATATATATAGGTACGGTAGCTATGGTTGAACAAATATCTTACAAAAACAAATCTGGTAGAAAATACGATATATTTTGTTCTTTAGGGGCCAGGGGATCAATATAATTAAAAACTCACAGTGCTTTTTAAAATAACTTGTTTTGGAGTTTTGAAAAAATAGATTTTATATTTATTTTTTGTTATTTAAAAAAGTTTAGAGTGAAGCAACATACATTTTTTATGTGTGATTGAAGTTTAAATTTTGACGACATTGGTATGGAAATAAATAATATATACTGTATATGAACTAATATTATATAGTATGGAAATTATCGATTATAATATTATCATACAATACGTTCACACGTAAAATAACGATTTCTATTCTTAGGTTATTTTAGAACCCATAGTTTCCAAATAATACTAAGCGTAGAAACTTGTAATATATTATATATCCATTTGAATCTAAAGTATTTAGACTAAATTAAAGCTATTTATAGTTGTTTTAAATAAAAAATGTTTTTAAGTTTTCTTTTTTAAATATTGAAAAAATGTCTATGTTTGTCAAAATCTTGGAAATGTAAAACAATATTCCTCATAAATCCATAATAGTGTTGTTACTGTAATTAAAAAATAAGTTGATCGTAAATCTACATTCATTTTACTTAGTTATAATTTCGAATTTTAAAATTATTAAAAATAAAAAGGCACAATTTTTTTTTATCATAGATAACCTGGTTATAATTTTTTTCCAACTGATTTTCGCGAGGCCGATATTCTTAACGCTTTGTTTATTGACAACAGTCAACATTTGTCAAAATCAAGGAAACATATAAATTATTTTGTAGTTAATAACTTAGAAATATTATATTATGATTTCCTTTCCTCAGAATCGTATTTTTCATATTCAATGATTTATCACTGACGAGGTACACTCGTACACTCAAATCTATAGAGTAATATTGGTTCACTTAGTTTTATTTTATATACTATGTTTTACTTACGAAATATAGGTATTTATAAAATATTTAATATAACATAATGTAGAACTGAGTAACTTAAATTAAATACAATGGACAACTCTATAGGTTTTTTCGACTAACTGCGGAATGATGATGGCGTGGAGGAGGGATTGATACTTGATGGTCTTATCATGGAAAAGTCTAGTGTGAAAAATATTGAAGCACAAAGTGTTTAAACTAAAGTTTAAGTTTTTGAAGTATGAAAAAAGGTAATTATGATAAAAGGAGTGAAGGATAATACTTACTAGTTACTATGGACCGGACAATCTTAGGAGAGAGGATTAGTTTTGTTGAATTTTTCAGCAATTAATACCTATTGTCAACCAAAAGAAAGCAAATACAATAAAGTCGAATGTCAATAGTAAAGTTCATGCTTATAAGCCAACATTTAATATTTCCCTAAAATAGTTTCCCATTATTTTTCAATTTGAACATCATTTTATAAAATAGTTATCGAATTATACCTATTAATATAATATTTTATGTTTGTGATTATTTATATTTTTAACATAAATACGTTATTAGGCTGGGTACAACTTTTTATTTCCTAACCGATTTTGGTAACGTTTTGCTTATTGCCATAGAAATGTAAAACAACAACATAAAAAAAAAAAAATTTAAATTCCGAACAAAATGTAGCATGCTCCTAGATATTTTTCCACTGCACTATGCCCAAAAATATATCTATGGTTCCTCGATTTTCCTTGCAGAGGAAATATTATATCTAGTGGCATACTCTCGTACATAAAATACATACGAACGACATTTTTTTATCTTAATTATTTAATACTTATTATATTATAAGCAAAACCACCGGTTGTCTATGGGCTTTATGAACTATATAATATGATATTCGTAATTATTAAGTGGGTAATATTTTACTAAAATATAACTTTTGGTATGTACAACTGTTATAGTTTTGTATTACTATAAACTATAATTTCTTTACGATATGGCTTTTAGATATCTTTCAGAATACTCAATGAGTGACAGGAGAATTAAAGAGAGATTATCTTTCGATATTATCATAATTGAATATTTTCATTGTATTAATTATGTGTGGATTACAATTATAGGTATATAATTTTTGTAATAACAAAATATAGCTTTAATTACCTTATATATTTTGGTATTAGTTTAAAACTATTATTTTGTTTAATTATTTTAATTTGACAAATCACTGCTGATAAAGTAATAGTGACATACCTACTATAACTAGATAAGTATAATGTTGTAATAACCTATTATTTGAATATTATTTTTTATCGTTTGGAACCGACGAAGATAGCTAGGAGAACCGTTTTCACAGTACTTAAATATGAATAGGTACAAGCTGTTCACAAGTAACACTAATGCGATAACTATTAAGTGTATTTATATTTGTATAAAAATTTTGATTTTACTATTCTCAATGTTCATTTTACCACTAATAATTTGATAGTTTATTATGGAATAATTTAATAATTAAATAATGGTAACTTATTTTACATACACATCAATTTAATAATAATAAATAATCCATAGTGGATATTTTAAATAATAGTAATTAATATAAATAATTTCGATTAGGTAGCAAAATTAAATAATATCGAGGAATATTATAAATAGAGGATCCAACTTATGTTGGTTTTGTTATAAAATACACGAAAATGAAGAAAAAAAACTTAACATTTTAATATTTGATCAACTGGTGGAATATATATATATTTTTTTGATACATTCAAATCCGAATTTATAGAGACCATAATTCAACGATTCGATTACGCTTCATTCCACAGTCGAGACTGTAAAGAGTGGTTACGAGAGTATATTATTATATGCTACCTACTCTCACAAAAATGTCTATTCCAGCCGTTTTGAAGAAATGCATGCATATTATACACATTGTATTTTATTAAGACGGCTTAAAAAGAGGGTTAAGTGGAGAAAAAAAGGTTTTAAACTGACGAGAAATCATGAAAAAAACCGTGTAGCCCACTCTGATGTTGCTGTATTGTAGGTGTCGAGTGCACTTCGTCATTGAGTAGGTCACTGTAATAGATACGTTCAATATGAATTCAATGATAAACCATTGTATAGGTACCTATACGATTAAAAAACATACGTGATTAAAAACGATGCTGAAAAAAGAATAGACTGTCAGCCTATATTTCTAAAGATATTTTTTATTCCATAATTTGCTATTGGTGATAAACGGTAGGTGGTTGTACTTTCATTTTAATAATATACTTGTGTAAATTTGATAATATTATACGTAATGGCCATAGTTTCAAGTTCCTATGAATAATATTTTTTGAGCTACACAAAAATATCTAAAAATTATTATATTTTCTATCCATTTTCATCAACGTTTAAACTTCTAAAGCTGATAAAAAAATAATGTGGATTCCAGTTCGATTTATTTTTTTATTTCCAGTAAGAACGCTTATGACTCATGAGGAATCTTGTATTTCATTTTCAAGCTTTTCGACCGAACTTAAATATTGTCATCAACTTTCACAAAATAAAAAGTAAAAAATATCATATATTTTTAAAAGAGTGAAAAAAAGATTGAAAACACTTTGAAAACTATACTTTGTGTAGAGAATGCTAATGTAATAATTAATATGCTAGTACAAATATTTGATTAAAATTTCAAGTGTCGACATATGGTTATTCGTTTACCGATTTTAAACAAAGTAGGTAACTAAATTGAGTAAATATTCCCGTCATTTAGTAATTTTTTTTAGCGTTTCACTGCAACTATGAAGAAAAATACAGGAAATTCGCACGTGTATACGAACTGAAACTAACAATATCATATTATTATTATTGTTGTTGTTGTTAAAGTATCGCTGTTTTTATGTAATATTTAAAACGTCGTCACTAAAATATTATAATCAATTTCATCCTTCTCCCAATCGATATTTATATATAAATAATACACTTATAATAATGCAATATCGTACAACGCGTCGTATAATATGGTTTAATTTATTACACTGCAGCGGCACGGTTCGCCGATTTTTCACGAGGGACTCGGCCGCCGAAAGTAGCGCGCCCGAGTCTGATAAACTTTCGGGACATTGTCGTCTCTCCCTTTGTATGCACACCGCAAGCACGTCGTATACACTAACTCAGTGCACACACACACACATGTATAAGTACATAACACAGCCAGCGGACGGACCAAATATTATCATATAATATATAAATTCCAAAACTTGAGCGGCGCGAGCGTTGTCTCGACTATCCTCCTGCTGTTTATATATATATATATGTTACCGTTAAAGTATTAAACCAGTTATTTTATAGTTTAACGTAACATTCTAGTTAAAGTGTTTACATTCAAATTATATAAATACTTTATCTTGAAAATGCATAAAATAACTAGTTATATTATAGAATTACAGATAATGAATCGTTAAAGTGTTTACATTTTAAATTAATAACTAGTTAAAGTGGATAATTGTGATTGATGTTATAAATTATTCTAAAAAAAATCTAATAAATCATAAAAATGAATAAACATTAAAAAAAAATATTTTATACAAGATTGGTTTTGGATCTATCTTAGTCATGTTTACAATTTTTTTTTACATTACGTTACAATGAATAAAAATTATATTATCTACACTATTTGTCAAAATTAGTACACGATTGATTTTGGTGACATTTTGAATTGCACAAAACACCATTTTTACGGCATATACATCGATTAGTGGTGCATTTAGTGATACAAGTACATTTAAAAAAACCTTGTCCATTTCCAATTGATTGTTCTGTAGCTGCAGATCGTAGAGAAATTTGTTTTTCTTGAGGTATATCGCTTAATGATATAAGGTTTTCTGAACACGTAGTAAATTGGGAACGTGCATATAGCTGTTTTAAAATACCTATAATTTTAAAAGTTAAGGTATTATTTAAATGTAAATAATATGTAACAAATCTTATACATACCACTTTTACATCCAAGTTGATAGAACCCGTCTTCAGTAATTTTGAGAACCACAGCAATTACCGATCGAGGATCTCCCCTCCCTCTATCAACATCAGGAATTTTAAGTTGAACTGTTGAACCTTCTTTTGCTTCTGGAAATTTAGCATTTGATAAATTCTTCATTTTTTTCGCTTGTATTTCTAAGTTGTCTCTTGCATTTTGTCGTTCTTCTGTTTGTTTGCGTTTTCTATTTTCGGTTGATGGTATTTCTTGTAATATAGTGTGTGGCAATATACTTGATGTTAGGCCAGTTTTAGGGTCAGTTCCAAACATCGCATTGTATGGGCTTCGTTTAATTCCAGAATGATAGGCTTTATTTTTCATAAATTGAACGAATCTGAGTCCTTCACTCCATTTATTGGTGTTATTATCTTGCATCCAAGTTGTCAATATGTTTTCAATATCTTGATTGGCTCGTTCAACACTGCCCTGCGACTGACTATGCCGTGGTTTCCCGTGAACGATATTTAAATCAGGCCACATCTCACGCAATGAATTAATTAGTTCATTACAAAATTCCCTACCATTGTCAGATTGAAGAGAAGCGGGGGCACCAAATAAACAAAAAATATCTAATAACACACATGCGACTTGTTCTGCTCGTTTTGAAGTTAAGGGTTTTAAAATACAAAATTTTGTTAAATGATCTTGATAGACACATATAAATTTAAAATCTCTATCAGGTTGTGATTGAAAATCTATAAGATCAATTTGACAGCGACTATTAAAATCGTTAAAAACCATTGGTTTGACTACAATACCTTTTTTTTGTGATTTTTTTTTCTGTTGACATGGAATACACAAATTTAAATACAACTTCACATCAGCTTGGGTAATATTTTTATATTTTTTATTAAGTTCAAATAACATACGGTCCCTTCCTCCGTGTCCGATTGACTTATGAACACTGTTTAAAATGTCAAACATATCGTCTATCATAACGTATATTTTGAAATTAGGATTGTTTTCATTAAATGGGTAAATTAATGTTTCGACGCCATTTATTGTTATTAAATCATAATGTTTCGCAAGCCAATAATCACGGGTTTGAGTTTTTTTAATTTTCATATTTTTTACGTCAGATATCAAATTTAAATATTTTTCACTAGATAAAATAGCACTATTATTTTTGTACTCACGTCTTTCAATTGATTCGTAAAATTTTTGTTTCATAAGAATCATTGTTTCATCCATATTGAATATATTTTTAAAAAAATTCAATCAAAAAATTTAAAAACGTGTAGGTACTACAGCTTTATAATGCGTTAAATGTATCTATGGTGTACTGCAAACAACTGGACGAGAAACAAACATATTATATTATGTTCTACCACAACGAAATAATAAATTGATTGGAACGTTGGGTTAGATTTGATCGTCACTTATTATTGACGTTATCTCGCCTTATCTTAACGAAATCTAATATATAAACTATAACTGAGCAATCGCGGGGAATTCATAAAATACCTAGTTAAATTTAATATTATATGTTTTATCGCATTGATTTGGTTAATGTATATAATAGCTAGGTATTTCATGAAATATCGCCATTAAATACTTTAACGCTAACATATATATATATATTATATTCCACGCACGAGGTTCTAATTTATTAGGCTTCTGTCACGTTGCTGCACACACACACACACACACACAAGCACGCAAATCGAGTGATTTCGAGTATACACGTTCGCGAAACTTACGCATATGTTTCTTCCATATTGTTATTATCTATATAATATGATGGTAGGTATATATATGTACACGGAGTGCTAGTGGCACAACCGGAGTTTTGGAGTTGTTGTAACCCTCTGTCCTATAGAAATATTTTATTTGTTGATTCTTTTGCCGGCGAATTCTTGTGTACATATATATTATTACTATTATATGGCTGACAACTCAGTCTTATTATATATAGCACTATATATATAAATGTAATATAATAACACTATACACGATCTACGTGTATGATATGATAACGAAAAGGCGCGTGTATATTATTGTACTATTCGATTTGATTCGCCCTGCTGTTTCACTCGAGTATCCATATTGTATAATGATAGATAAGTACAAAATAATAGCTATAGGCGGTAATTATCACTAGTGTTGGGTATATTCATTATACAAAATTACCTATACTCCACAGATCAGAAACTTGAATTTTTTACATTTAACGGTTTCGCATAAAACTTCAAAATATAGATCTAAGTTTTTATTCTCAAGTACAAAAATTATCTGAGAAGCTTTACATTTAAATTAAATTTTACATATACAACCTATACATATCCAACGTTATACATGCGCACACGTGTGCATAAGCTGTTGTATATTTATTGATTATATCTTGGTCCACCGCAAGAGTTTAGCTATTTATCAAAACTTTAAGGCGCTTATGAGAGGGTTTTTCTAGTACGGCGCACTGCACTCGCTGAGCCCAAATAATATTCAAAAAGCGTGGTAATAACACGCTGTATAATAATTAAAACATACAACTTTGTTTGTTTATTATTTCTGAAAAAAACATAGTTTCTTGCATTAGAATTTGCTTCTCGTGATGGTATGTTTTAAACGTAGTTTTTTGCGAGAACATTTTTTAAAGAAAAGACAATAATATATATTCCATAGGTACAGGTTATAGGGTGGTTATTTGAACAGCAAACACTTGTAATCATTGTAGTTATCTCGAGAAATAACCTTTTTGAATACCTATGTAATGTATTTTTTTTATATAATTTGAAGTCTTTAGAATACAATATTAGGTTAGGTACATGATAAAAAATTATATTTTTACAGATGTTTACTCCTTTGAATAAAAACATGCTTTTTAATTTCATATTCTGGAGAAAAACATTTTTCTCAGAATTGTGCTACATAAAAATTGAATTTTGAACTAGGACTTTCTTACCTATTTAATTAATAAGTTAACTTAAAAAAAAATACTATCAAAAATGTTCATATTTGGTTTTTAAAGTTAAAGTAATACGAAATACTATGGAAATATTATTTGCATATTTTATTGGTGAGATAAGTTATGTTTGGTTAGGTTTTGGGCTACCCTACAAAAATCGTTATACCGTACAATAATATTGTATTACAATTGTTTATTTTCTCATTTCCTTATAAGAATTCTTTTTTTTATTTTTAGAAATATGATAGAAAATATTTTTGCATTATTTTAAATTTTTAAAGTTACACATGAGTATATATTCCTATATAGTAAGTAGGTAGTGTTGAAAATATATTATGATTTACGACCTCCATTAGAGTTTTATTTTTATATGAAAATATTATATATATATATGTGTAGGTACTTATTATTTTCTTTATTTTACGCACTATTTTATATAAGCCAAAACTGTCGAGGTTGATTAATTAATACATTATATAGGAGAATAAAAAAAAAATACTGAATGTTTTAAAGGAAACTAGAGTCTGGCTTAGTTCTAAAAGGCCTAGAAGGGCATTTTCTGAATTGGCCTCTCGAAACGAAGTGTGTTATTTAGAGATTCGGTTTAATCAAATGTTGTATACTTCGTTGCTTTTGATCCCATTTCACAGCTAAATGCGTATAAGCAAGACAAATATTATAGGAAAACAATAATTTTAAAATTGTTTAAGTAATATAGAAGTTGGTATTTTTTCTCTTTTACAAATCGTTATTTTATAAATGATGAAATTTTTATTAAATTTCGTTGTTTATACATATTTATATGCAAAAATAATTTATAATTATACAGCTTCGGAATAACAGACCCTGAGCTTTTGCAAACAAATGCATACATTTTAGCCAATATCATAGGCATCATTTAGAGTTTAGATAATAATATATTATAATATATTTTGGAATCTGAGCGGATCGAAAGAATGTATTGATTTTACAATGATGGATGTTTTTTTCTGTCTGTCATCAACATTTTGGGTAGTAAATAATAAATATATTACAATTTTAGAGATCAGCATCTTTAGCATCTGATAGAAAAGTGAATCTAGTTAGTACTTTTGCGAGGTTAAAATTAAAAAACTGAAATAGTTTTAGAAAACGTAAAAAAAAACCAACAAAAAGTGGTAATTTTTACGCAAAACCAATTTTTGAAAAAAAAACAATTTTATTTTTTTGGTGTAACTCTAAAACTAATATCCGTAGACCTTTGAAGTTTTCAAAAAATATTTTTACTAGCGTTTTCAATGAATGGGAAACATTTTTGAAATATTTTGTCTCTTTTTGAGCTAGTATGAGAAATTTTTAAAATAATGTAGGTAAATTATTTTTCAGTTAGAAATTCATAAAAGTTTTTCTTTTTATAGCAAAGATTAAAATTTTAACAGGAGAATTCACATAAGTTTTTCTACCTATAGGCTATAACAAAAAGAAAAAAGTTCACAGGAAAGTTATGCTATTTATAGCCATGAGATAAATTCGATTCATATTATTTTTTTTTAACTAGGTATTAAATTTGATTATTTATACAATTGTAGATTGACAACGTCTCCGCTCAGAATTCTTTTTCGTATACGCAATGATTTATCATTGAATTCAAATATAACACATCCATTATAACGACATTTAAATTGACTATAAGGCAACTGTTGATTTCAGAATATTTATATTTTTATAATAAGTTGTAATCAATTGCACGGAAAGTTTAATAATAATAAAAATAAAATCTATTCGAAACAGTTTTTTATAATGACTTGAAATTTTAACCTCTGAAAATCTGTGGGTTCACCTTCGTTAAAATACATAAAATCATAATGTTCGATAGCAATAACTCACAATAATGGATACCTTCAATATTATAAAATTCTACCTATCAATTATTATAGATATAATCTATACATTGTTCAAAGTATAAAATGTTGACCTCCTTATTTTTTAAAATTAGTTTATAATCGTATATACTCAGTACGAATTTAGTTTATTTGTAATCGTATAATTATTTATAGGTAGCATGTTTGAAAAACCGAACGAGTCAATCAAAATAATTAATACATAGTCAAAAAAAAAAAAAAGATCCAGGATATATTATGTAGCCTATTATTCTCGACCACGGATGTGTAAATACAATAAAGGCGGTACATAATAATATATACATTATGAGTAAAATATACAACGAGCAGGCCACGTGAGATTTCAGAAGTGCGAATTCTTATTGTTTATTGTGGGGGGCTGGACTGTGCAAGAGCTGCTGCTGCAGTAAGTACCGCACGCTAATTTTCCGCCGTCGTCGCGACAGCTGGCGCGGAGACGCATGTACAAGACTCACGTTCCGAAGACGCGTATACGCTTCTGGCACGTACATGCACGTGCTCATTAATTTACAATACTATATACATAATACGTATATATATATTATATAATATTTGGTCGATGAGGCCGCTGTGTAAAACAATTTTCGCGATGTCGACTCCGACTATACGACCGCGGAGGCGGTGGCGGCGGCCCGATGAACTTTAATTAATAGAACAAAGCGCCGTCGCCGCCGCCACAAACGACACTCGTCGTCTCGTTCGAAATTCAATTATACGTGTGCAATATATATAATTTATATTACTATTTGAGTGCGTTAGGAGGTATCCGCGGGCCGGGCAACTCGATGGACGACAAGAGGCGACCACGAGATGATACTATATATATTATAATATGTATCATATATATATATACACACAATAGGTCAATTTAGTCGATAGCTTAACACCACACAAGCCCAACGTACAAAGATTTGTCCCTGTCACATCTTCCCAAACAGTGTACACATGAATAATTACTCTATTACATATACCTATATATTATATAACGGTTATCCTTCGAAGCCGCGGTCAGTGGGGTATAGACGTACAGTACCTCTATATACGATTACCTACTGTTGTAATATAAGGTTCAATAATTTTTAAGGTCAGTAAATCCTAACCGTTTCGATATTTTACAATTACAAATATATAGAGGGCGCACGGGGGCGTACAGCTAGTCAGGGTCGAAATTGAAAAGCTCCCTCAGGGAGGTAAGATTATTAATACGCCACTTGTTCGCCTATATATACATTATCTTCAATATTTTGTAGGTTATTAAAAATTGTATTTAAGAGTGTATAATATATACTATGTAAGTTTTTATATTTTTTTTTTAACTATAATTGTATTCACTAAATCGTAAAAATATTTTTGATGTTTTTTGCTGCTCAATTTGGGACACACAGTCTGTTATAGAGTAACGAAAAGGGTGCAAATTAATTATTACAGCCACATACACCCCAAAAAAATAAGTCTATATATTACACTAAATAAAACATTCTGTATATATTATATATATCTACGTCTTACAATCGAGGAGTTCGATAGCCTATGATTTACAAGTCATAGGTAACTCATATATTTATTCAAAATTTTAAAACTGCATACTTCAATTTACTTAGTAATTTAACTTTTAAAATATTAACGCGAATATTGGCTCTCTCAGATTTTCAAGAAATACGAAAATAAATATTTAACATCAAATAATAATATTTATCGGGACAGACACGGCAAGAAACTTTGCAGTATTCATAGATATATTTACATATTTATTGATGTGTAATGTGGAGAGAGAGAGAGAGAGAGAGAGAGACAGAGAGAGACAGAGAGACAGGAGACAGAGATAGATACAGAGACAGAGACAGAGAAAGAAAGAAAGAGATAGAGAGTAGGTTTACCTATATATGTAAGAAAGTTGATGGGGTGTATAATGTGAGTCGAAGATAAATTGTGCCGACTGCCGATACACTTGGTGTCGAAGTATCGGTGCACGACGTAATCGACGACATGCGAGAAAACGAATTAGAAAACACGCGTAATTAGTGGCGAAGATTGAAATCAGAGAATACTGCGCTGAAAATGGTCGTCATCGTTTCCGGTTAGGTTATAGTGCTGGGCGCGAAAAGTGTTTGCGCGCCGGTAGAGCATATTATGTACAGAGGGGTAGAGGGGATGAGAGTATATTACGTATATATAGGTAATACAGAGGAAGAAATGCACAAAATAACGACAGAGAACGAGGATGAACGAAAGAGCGTGTAAGGTACTCTTTTCAAGTCCTAAAACACAAAACGGATGTTCGTGTTTCACGCATATACTATACGGCCCAGACCAGCCCGCCGGGATCTAACCCGAGTAAAAGTTGACAATCGTCGAATATTGATGTTTGCACCGACCTTCGTGTACGGCGCATCTCAAGATATAGGTAACCAGATAAATTTTAAGCCATAGTCGTCGCAGTTTATTATACATTATAATGCAGAGGGAACACTACTATTTTTACCATTAATAATATAATTATATAAAAATTCTGATTTTTTTAAATTTTTAAGATCTTCTTAAGGATCATAGTATTTTAAAATAATAGTATTTGTTATAGCATTTAACACTTTTCCTATGATTATTCAAACTCTCGTTTTTTCAAGTAATCATATTTTTTTATGTAAATTGTTTATTAGATGATTTCTTTTTTTTTAATGTTGGTGTATATATAAATTAAAATTTGAACGAATAGTTTTGAGTTATTTAACTTTATTTAGGATACTAACTTCTAAGGGTAACAATTGTCAATTTAAGATAATAGATTAAATAAAATATGTTTTGAAAATGATAGTATATACTAAAGTAAAATGAATAGTTCTCGTTTAAAAAAAAATTTTTTTCATCACAGGGCACTCTCATACATTTGGAAGGTATTTGGTATGTATCATGCATGCAGTATCGAGAAGAAAACCTAATGTTAATGTTCTAGCACGTTCCATGGCCTTCCACGGGGCGGGTTTTACATTTAATTTAACCATTTTTTTTTTAACCGATATCAACGCCATTTCTTAAATAATTTGACCAATATTTTTGCATCTGGCTATTTCGTACGTGAAAAGAGCTTTCCGACTATATTACAGGTATTATATAAAACAACTAGGAAGTATGGCGGTTTCGAGTTAATAAACTAGCGATAGACTTCTGTTACAAATTTACAATCTTTTTTTTTCGAGTGCATATATAGCGTATTTTTTAAAAAAAACGTTGTATCGGTGGTGGTGGGTATTGTCATTCGCTTCTGTGGGGGATGGATATTGGATAATGATATATAATATTCATATTATCGTCGAAATTCGCTGGAACACGTAGATATCGATAGGCAATAGACGTAGTCACTATATATATTATATAGTCACGTAGACACTGCGATAATGAAATATACGAAGGGCGACAATCTTGTCGGGCACCGATGCGAGCGCGGCTCGGAAATTCAACATAAAAGAAACCAGACCGTTTTTTCCAATGTAAATCGGATTAGGTATATCGAATTGAAATATATCGATATTCAATGTAACGAATTGTAAATAATATTTGTCACTATATAATCGGAGATAACAGATAACTACTTCCATCGTGTACAATGAAATTTAAAGAAGTCGACAAAAATATTCATGTATAGTATACTTACAAAAAAAGGCTTTCATTTTATTTTAGATACTGAGTGGATCGCTGAAATTATTTACATCGTAATGAAGTTTTTTTGGTACATGTATATTTCATACAAGATAAATAGTCGAAATAATGCTTTAATTTTAAACTCTGAGGATGGTTTCTGATAAAAAATTAGATCTAGTTTATATTTTTGTGAGTTTATAATATTATAATATAATATTGCAATTTAATGCAATCGCCCAAAATCAAAATATTTAATCTTTTCTGATATTATAGAAAAAAATGTAATTAATGTTGTAAATCAAAACATTTAAAATTTAAATGTACAGTTAAATATCAAAATATTGACAGGACTATTTAAAAAAAAATAATAATATTGCTTGAACTTTATAAATACCAACTCATGAATGGAACAATACCACAAAAACATAAATTATAATATTTCGAACCCATAATGGATAATATCTTTAATAACATCTTATTGCTTTGAAATATATATTATTTTGGGCATTTTCAACTAGACATTATCTGCTGTATTTGGATCCTGAATTATATTTCATATTTTATAACTAACATACAGTTAATCAAAATAATACCTACCTTAATACATTATTTATTTTATGTACATTGCATAATGTATGGTATTAGCAGCCGGTAAGTATATATAGTAATTCTTAGTAGTAATCAAATAAACTAACCGGCTATACAATATACTTGATCATTTTCTGTAGTGCTGTATTAAAAATTATAATAATTATTAGGCATTACACGATTATTTTACCTAGGTTTATCTCGGATTTTTAATACCGATACCTATTCGACTGTACCCTATCATATAAGTAAATACAATACATTCTAATAATAACGATCATAATATATGTATGTGAAACTGAAAGTCTATTCTTACGATAAACCTGTGAATAACATAGGGGACTTTGTGCATCCTATACCATGACGTCGTTATGCTCGGTGGATGATCTTCGGGAAACGGGAGGCCTGTTTTGTTGGTAGAAATTCATCAAGACTCGTCTCCCGAGGGTTAAGTATTTGATGATTTTTTAAGAGTTAAGATGGACATACCACATCGGGGATCAGTTACCCATAATATTAGCAGGTTCCTGCTTGTAGGTATCTATAACTATTTCATATAACTCTATACAACGCTTATTCAGAATTTCTTATTTAATGATTTACGTATTATGCGTGTACAATAAACATTATATTATACAGTGGTGCAGTAGTGGACTGGACAGAGTAGCGTTGTCACAATCGCCAACTTGGCCGATGCAAATTGCTGTAAAATTCGTACCAATATTAGAGGCGATGATGTTTTGTGGGATTCAATTATATGAGCTGTGTATTCGAAATTCAAATAAAGACTTATAAGTCACATTAAAGCTTTATTAGTTAATTTAGCCGTACATTTTATATTTCGTTCAAATAGTTAGAGTACTCATAATAAGTCATAACTAGTTAAATATGCCTGCAGTGTCTCTGATTTAAAGTCCTAGTCCGCTCCTATATAGTTCGCTTGGAAAATCCAAGTAAAACCTTGGAAAAATAGGTATAATATGATGTATAAAGTATTATTGTGCATTATCATCGTTCCGTATATACACATTATAAATCATATTATTTATGTGTTAATGTATAGGTAGGTCACTTAGGTATATACTAGATGTCTAGAATTCTAGATCATATTATACAGCCATAAACTGTATAATTGGGTAGGGACAGTAGGGTAAAAATGTGTTTTGGTAAAATACAAAAGTGCCACTAATATAAGACGTTTTAGACTTTAGAGTTTAGAGGAGGTCAAACCCGCATGTGTTGTCTCCGTCTTACAGGCATAAGATATAGACAAAACGCATTTACGCAGTCTGAGTACAAATAGTATAATTCTAGAGTAAAAATACGTATAATTAAATTGAATAGTGACAATATTTATGAAGGAAAGTCGTTTCGTATTTTCCATTATACCCAATATAATAATTCATTGTATCGTTTTTAACATTTCCCAAGGGTCCAAGGGGAAGGCCCACTAATGACAAGAATAGTAAATACTAAATGCCCACCCTGCCACCCACCAAAATGACGCCACTGTGCTCATTTGTATATGTATACTTCTTGTCAATCCTACCTATAAGACTTCTGAAAACTGATTTTAATTCGTTAATATGTTTACTTGAGATCGATCAAACCACATTTTAAGATATTTAATTTAATTTTTGAACAATCAACATTTAAAATTTTGTAAATTTTAAATATTCAAACAAAATGTATAGGAGTTTAGGAAAATGATTTTAAAAAAATTGACCTGATTGATCTTAAATAGATACATTAACGAATTCAAATCAGTTTGAATTTCAGAAGTCTTATCGCGTTATCAGGTCCATCGGTATGATTGACAAAATATTGGTATATTTCGGTTGAAATAGTTATCCATTGCAATCCTTTTAAATATTTTTAAATGGTGGTGATCCTTGAGTGTATAACACCTTATATGATATACTTTAATAGAGTGGCACCGATTGAGGTATGCACATGTCACATGACCTTTAATAGTGAAACTCCTTTACTGAGGCGGTATACAAAAAAAAAAAAAATTATCGGTCGTTACGACATTATGATTTCTATGGTAATAAATAATAATCTTTGTCTTATATTTGTATGATAAATCATATAATAATAATAAATTAATTTCAATTAAAAATTTAATTTTTTTATTTTATTTCAATACAAACCTAATATTTGACTGTATGCCGACCGTTACGAGCTATAATATATTTTTTTTTGTACTCTCTGTTGAGAAGTTTTGCTTCAACCATATGTGTACTCAACAAGCACTTTTTTTAATGTTAATTGTAACAAAAATAAATATATTTCAGCGTTTGTGTCTTACTGCGTAAAAATACAATTTAATGACAAAATTACCTATTATATTATATAAAAGAAATAGTTACCAAACACTACTAAAATTCTGATTAATAAATTAAAAGTTAACTATGGTACCTAATAATTTATTGGTTGTAATTTTTCTATATGATTTTCCAACATATCATAGCTGTTTTTTTAAATTAATAAATTTATGGTAGCAGATAGTCCACGAGTAGAACATTTTATGGAGCCCCGAATAAATAATGAGGACGTACCTTTTTTTTTATTAGTAAGACAATATATTTTAACGGTAGGTCTCTAGAGATTTCTATAGTCGATTGAAATAAATTATTTATCATAAAAATTAATAATATATATGGCTTAAAAAAATTAATTTATACATAATAAAAATTAAAGTCATAATGTATATTTTAATGTATGTCGTATTTGTATATTGTATGGGTAGGTGGTATATGTAGTATATTTAATATTATATTACGTATTGCGTTTTACCAGCTGCCTATACCTATTTATACGTAATTTATTTTATTTTATTTTCGCACAGCATATAGGTACTTAACAATTACGAAACCGTGGCATGTGCCGCAGATATAATATACGGGGCTGATGACGAGTTTTTCCGAAACGGCGTTAAAAACGATATAATATACGGCGAAAATCGATTTTTCTTCTCTCTGTGAAATTTAATTTCGAGTAATTGGCTCGTATCCGTTCACGCGTTTACAATACGCTTGGTGGCGGCGGCGGCGAATATGGTATACAGCAACCGAGACCGTAATCGCGGCAATCGTTCTAAAACCTCATTTCATTATTTCACGCCGTATATATAATGACAGCGGTCCATCTCGCCGCCAGCAGACGGTGTGTTGTATATACGCCCCCGCGATACACACTTCATTACGCACGCAGCATCCCTCACAAGTTCGGACCACTATATATATATATGTGGACTGTATAGACGCAACCCCCCCGCGGGCCTCTCGATGCCTGCAGTGGTGTAAAAGGTCATCATCGTTGCCATCGAATTTTCCGCGGAAAATTTAATTGCGTGGCGGGCAACGTGCGCAGCCTTGCCCGATTTCAATTGGTAAAAATACGTACCTATGCGGGGAAAAGGGGAGAAATTAAACTTTATTTTTTTTTTTTTTATTGATATTTTAACCAAAAGTTATCGTACAAGCGTATGCTGCAGCGGCCGTTCACGAAGGCGTGGAAATTGAAATGTGCAAAATACACGGATTATAGCATTACAGTTGAACCATATATACAATATACATACCTATATGATATATTACAACATTTCAAACTATAGAATTATACGCGGTTGTTATTGCAAGTTATACGCATCGCTTAATTTATCAAAAGCAAAATAATTAAAATTTGTATTATCTATAATACACGGTACACGTAAAGGGCCGACTGATTATCACGAGGAAAAAAAAATTACATCTCCTTCTCACGACTTCTCAATTGATTGACAACACTTTCTTGTTAGCACTTAGCACTAGATGGTTTCTAGTTCATAAATTCCCAGCTAATTACCGATAAGGTTTGTGGACTTTTGAACAATATGTTTGTCTTTACTCTAAATTTGATTCTACATAAAGTGTGCCAGATAAAACTAGGGGGGGGGGCTAATAAATAATAACTTTTTGTCTTGATAACAAGAAATTATCTAGTGACAACAAGAAAATTATATCGTTATATCTATTATGTTTTGTCGTACAAACAAAACAATTTTTGTCATTCGATCGAAAAGTTATGTTGTGTGAACGAGATGACATTTTTTCCTCGTGATTTTTGCCCTTTTACGTTTCCGTAATACCTAATATATAGAATGTAGTATATTTTTATTTTTGATAAAAGTTGGATTATAAGTATATTATATTATTATACATTTCTTATAAATACTATTATTTTATGTTTCTAAAGTCGAATCTAATGGATATTATATGAATTAATAGAAAAGCAAATATATAACATTATTATTTTGCATTAATATAAATGTCAACAAAAACGATTTAATTTTTAAAAATTAAAACCATAAACATATTAGACAAACATTTTGATGGGATGCAATCCCTCCGCTTCGTATAGTAATAATTTCATAATTCATCCCATTACTTATTTTGTTTAAAATTATCCAACCCTCTTAGATCTTGAAAAATAAATGACTTTCATAGTTTGTACATATTACAATACATATCATAAACGATATGTTAACTCATTTTTTTTTATAACTTAAAATAATCTTTATTTTTATAAAAAATATTTTCTTATCTTAATTTTGACACCATAATTCAGTAGACTGAAACAATATTAAGTCACCAATGATATAATTTCATGTCACCTATAAAAATATAACTTTACATCATCTATAAAAATATAATATCCCGCCATCTATAAAAATATAATTTCATAAAAATAGTTATAGGTTCAAGTAGGTAATCCCTATAATCACTAATAATTGAGATTGATAACATTACAGAACAACACTGATAACAACTGTACTGAAGCTTATGAAAACACATAGTTAATGTAGGTAGGAATTAACTGGATTAGTACTACACTGGCTACCCTCCACGGCTTCACCTCACCACTAATTTTGATTCACTTCGAACGTGGGTTGCTGGTGCTTTGGTCATAATTTAACATTCCTAAAGGAATACATCCCTACATATAAAATTTGAAGATGTAACTAAATGTTATACAAATTTGAACGTCGATTTATCGTCAAGGATAAAATTATTATTTTAACACCAGAATTATGTTAATATATAAAACTACAACCACTAATTGGTAGTTTGTACAACCCAGGTGAGTTTAACCAAGTGTCCTGGCTGCATACGAATTGCATGCCAAAAAAAAATATGTCCAAATTGCATGCCGTCTCTTGTAGGGGTTTGTCCGAATTACTTGCCATCTCTTGGAGGGGTCTGTCCGAATTGCATACCACCTCTTAGAGGGCTTTGTCCGGATTGCATGCCGTACACCACACCAGTGGCGTACTTACGGGGGGTCCATGGGGTCCGGACCCCTCCCATTGACTCGTGTCTCGTACATGTTAAATGTTGTGCAGTTTTTACATGATTAAAAAACAAATTTTATCATACGATTTTACGGACTGTATAAAAAATTTTCGAAGCTATAGTTATATCAACATTTTCAATAAATATCGTGATTATTTTTATCAGTTGGGTACCGAAAATGGTTGAAAAATACCAAATTCATTTTTTAATTCAAATATTTTGTAGTTTTGTACATTGCCAGTATCTACAACCACTCCAGAGAGATCTTTTTCAAACTTTTTAAGGTTGAAAAGCCATCTAAGATCAACTATGAATGAAGTAGGTAATTAAGGAAATATTTGTATAAAAGTTATAACATATAACTATATATTCGATTCTGAGGGATCTATTGGTTCTACAATGGTGTTTATTTTTTTTTCCTGTATACAAAATTTCTTTCAGAAGGAGTGCTTCGATTTCAACATGTATAGACATATAGTAACTTATCTTTTAGAAAATTGGATCAAGATAGTACTTTAGAGAGGTCATTTTTCGATTTTCTCAATAGTTATTTAATGCCACTGTAAAAACCACCAAAAAATTACGAAAAACCGCTAAAAATGGGATTTTAATTTCTAACACTTTGTCTATCACCATAGAAAAAAATAAAAAATAAAAGTATTTCATTATTAATTCAACTTACAGGCTATAATAAATAATAACAATATAAAATATCCAGACTGACAAACCGTCTTCGCTCAGAATCGTTTTTCTTATACAATGATATTATGATATTATATCATTGAGTTCAAGTTTAATACAATCCATTATACATTGACCCACTTGTAACCTACTGTACAGCAGCAGAGTGACATCCACTCACCCACTTTTTTTTAAATTTGTTTTGTACATATTATTATTTAATAATTAAAAACTCGACAATTTTATATCGCCTTATAAATATGGTATATTTTATTTAATAAAGAGTAAATGGGTGGTGTGGGGGGCTTCGTCCCCCGTGGCTCTGTGTTCTAAAAATTATCTGGACCCTCCCCATGACAAATTCCTAAATACGCCACTGCACCACACGTTTATTTACTATGCAACTTAAATTTTTTTTTGGACTTTCCTATTTTTTAAAAAAAATGCATGTATAGAAACGCTCTTTTAATTTATTATTATTATTATTATACTGTAACGTAATTTTTCATTGTAATATTAACCGTTTTAAAAAATGCTATTATACTATTTTATTATTCAAAAAAAGATGTTTCTATATTGACATATTTTATTATTATGAATTATTATTATATATTATTTTGTTTATTTAAATTGTAATATTGTGTGCCCGAAATGTCAAAAAAAAACCACCAAATTTAAAAATAATATTATTTAAAATACACTCACTTGATTACCCTAAACTACAATAGTTTTATTTAACTAATGGCCTTTGTTGTCGATGAAAAAAAAATAGTTTTATTTTATGATTCTTATTCACAGTGTCACCTTCTACAATATTTATATGTTTATTTATTGTAATATAACAAAATCCCGATCCTCCAGTTGAAAAGTAACTTATTTATTCAGATATACCTCTCTAATGAGATGGCATGCAATTCGGACAGACCCCTCCAAGAGACGGCATGCAATTCGGACAGACCCGATTTATATTTATTTTTTTGGCATGCAATTTGGATGCACCGAGTGTCCTAGTGGACATTTTTACCATGGATTAATTTGAAAACTTTGATTTTTACCTAGATTCAGTGTATATAGGACTGTTATTATTATGTCATAGGTACATAATATTTACCCATGCATTGTAAATTTAAGACGACGTCTCGCGTTACCCATATATACATATATACGCAATGCGTGGTTTTTTAATCTAATCGTCAAACCGTCGATAGACGATAAGTGTTCTGAATTATAAAATAAATATATATTCCAAAAAGCCAATAAATAAGGATCAACTACTTCATTGTTTTATTTGGCACCGCTCCAAAAATAACATAGTAGAGAGAAGTAGTATTATATTTGTTATTAGTTATCATATATAGAGGCCTATTTTCTTTTTGTACTTCTGTTTGTGGTTTTAACTTTTAATACTAATCCATTAAATTTAGAAACGTTTATCAAAACGGTTGACAAAAATAAGAACATAATTTGAATATGAATATAAACATCGCAAATGTAGCCAAGATTCAATGTAAAACGTTTCCTGCAATTATAATTAACTGCAATTAACTATAGTTTACTGCAAAATATAATATTACAAAATAATATGACAAAATCGAAAAATAACGATTGCAGATTGCGGCCCACGGGGTATATTGGGATTTTGTAATAAATACGGGTTTAGAAATGTTTTCATTGCTTTTTTTTTTTTAAACTCTATAATAATTACACTACGAATTACGATATTTCAACAAATACATAATAATGTGTGCGGTTAACGTTGTTGAATGCTGCGTCGTGTTTACAATATAAAATATAATGGAGGTTCGCATCGTGTGTACTGAACGTCGACGTTGTATATAATAAAATAAATATACATAATAATATAAAAGACGAGGTGAAAAAAGATAATATACTGACAGTCACAGAAAAAAACCACCGACGAATGAAAACCCGCGAGTATACCTACCTGTGCGCGGCATATAACAGCGATTGGGAAAGTATATATACGTTGATGATGGGATTTTGTTTTCATCTAATAAATAAAGCGGTGGTACATATTATATTGCACGCGGCGTATATGTCGAGAAAATGGCACGGACAGATTTAAAAAAAAATAACGAAATCACAATTGAAGGCAACAACGAGAAATAATGTTCACCGCAGGCGTCTGTTCTGTGAGGAAAATCCTATATAATAAATCGATAGGTCAAGAAGGGGGTTAGCTCGGGTAGTACTTAAACGACGTCCTGATCCATCACTGCAGCAGAACGTCGCTTGACATTGCCCGTTGCCTTATTACTATACCGTGAAAGACTGTGTATGGAACCACTCCTAATAAAAAAAAGAAACAAAACACGACTATATATACGACGAATGCTCGCAGGGAGCGAAATTTAAAGATTTAATTCGCCGCGCCATTGCCGCACTTGTATCGATTGCGGAACGTCTTCGCGAAAATGAAAACTTTAATTCGTAATATTATATCATGCTAGATTCGGTATTCGTTAGAATGGTAAAACAACGTATCAAAAATATAATTATAATGTAATGTCGCACTCGATTTTCGGCCGATTTCAGATGTAAGAATTTGTGTACCTTTTTGTAAGCATAATGTGTCAACACTTTTATAATTTTTAAAATAATGGTAAAAAAAGATCTAAAGCGATTCCAAAGGCGACTGTATTTAATATTTACATATATTATGCATAACGACATGTCTTGATTAGGTAGGAACTCGCTCTTGTCCAAGTATAAGTGTATAGCAGTTTTGTGAAGAGAAATTCGGACACCTAATTTCGGCCCAATGAATTGAAATAGTACCTATACTTAATGTTTAATGTCTTCATGATCATCGAATATATTATATTATTTTTAATTATCATTTATACTTTGGATTTTTAACAATTTAATTGTAAATTTTGTTGTATTCTAAACATTTTTGTTGACTAACCCTCGGCAACTTAGGGTGATTGTTTAAAATGTGGAGGAGGGTACTGTAAATTTTGTTAAACACGTGTGTTTTTTGGGTTTGGCAGAATTTCAATTGGGCACCCGTAGGTTTCTGCCATGCCTGGATGTCTGCTCGGAGAGAAGTGCTGCCCGTGATCGAGATTCGAGCCGGCGACGGTGCGCGTCGCAACCGACGCCTTAGTCCACTCGACCACTCCGTCAACCAAAAACATTTTTTACTTACATTAGGAATTTACAATTTCATATTTAAAAAAAAAAACAATAATAGGTATTATCATGCCAGTGAAAAATCTTTATATTTTTAATATTGTTATTTATTTGTTTCTATTGTTTATTTATCCTACGAAACGTAAAGTAGTCTTAATTTATATTAGTTTTATTTGGATTACTGGTCTATAATAATATTAACAGGCAGCATTAATTTTCCAAATTAAAATATTGATTTTGAGGAAAACATATGAATAATAATATAGTTATAACAAAGACTATAAATTAATACAAACAAGAGTCGTTAGAACCTAAGTCGAACTTATAGTTTAGTAGTGTAGTAGATTCATTAAATAGTTATGAAATTCTATATTGATTCATTAATATATATATATTGTAAGCCAATAGTTTATCGAATATATATTTACTATACAACATGTATTATACTTAAGTACTTTAATATTTTATTTATCAGAAAAAATATATATTAAGGATTTATTGTTTCAGATATTATTATTTTTAATTATCGCATTAAAAATTGTTTACACATATTAGGATCTACTAGGTACATGTCTAGAGCGATTTCCCAAATCTAGACTTGAAGGCCACCCATTAAAAAAAATTCTAAAAATTAATTGATTTCCCAAGAAGTTCCATATGATAAGTAGGTACAGGGTTTTAATTCATGGATTTAAAAAAAATATTTATAGATTTTTATACATGGATAATTCTAGCAGCGATAAATGATTTCTTTTGTAGACCATGGAATTGAATTATTTGGAAATAATACGCATAGCTCTCAATGTAGATGACAAAATAAATACTAGAAAAATAATGACATTTTAATTCTTCATAAATGAAAAAAAAAAATTATTTAGAAATATAATAACAGATTATATATCCACAAAGGTATACGTGGCTGCGTACGATTTTTATAATATTTGTGTAATTTTCAACTAAACATAGGTAACTTGAATTAATTAGACACAATTAACACTTACAAATTAGGTATATAATAATAATATGTCATGTATAATAGATATAGCACCTATGTAAATATGTAATAGCATATTAAACCTATGTACCAATTAACATTTATATCGTAATTATTAATGTAGGTACCATCTTATTATTATAAATTTAAATAATAATATCCTCCGTTTAAACTTTTAAATATATTAATAGCACCTATAATACCTATGCTATTTTTTTTATTTTTTATTCAAAATTTTTAGTTATTATCTCACAGATTTTTTACCCAATAAATATAATATATAATATAATAATTTGTGGAAGAGTGTATATTAGCGGATCTTCGGAGTTGAAAATCGTACACTGCAACTTTGACGTTGAATTAAATGATTTTTATTTCACCATCAGCCCTTTTAATTTTTGAATAGGGTTGACAAACAAAGTTCATTAACTTCGATCAAAATGGTTGAAATATACGACTATACGTAATAATTTGTGAATCCTCCGTCAAAGCCGAATTTTGATTATTTCTCGAAGATAGAAAAATATTGTTTATAAGTTAATTTATTTTGGTGAAAGTTTGGTATAGATAATCAGAAACACATGATCTGTAGATGAAAATGTTTTACAAGTTTATTACGTAATTACGACTTGAGCTGTATAAAATTACAGTGTCATTTTATTCTATTTTCCAGTGTTTTAACCGTGCATAGTAAACGTACACGTCCGTACCTATTTATTTAATTATACATATTATTATTTTATCTTAATAATTTATACACGCGTTGTATTTATCATAAAAGAAATTCAAAGTGTGATGGCAACGTTCCGGTAATTGAGCTGATTCTTTTTTTGAAGTAGGTATACACACAATTATAGACAATACAATGTAATATATTGCAGTATATAGTATGTATGGTACATATTGGTACCTATACTTTGAGTGTAAAATAATAAAAATTGTTTCCATAAAACGCTCGAATATATAGAATAATTATTTATAATATTATCAATTATGATTATCGACAAAGAGTCGAAACTATATCAAGTTCTGAGTGATTATATATAGTAGGAAGGAAAAAACACAAAAACCCCACGAGGGTCGATTGCATTGTACGGAGCGTTGTTTTCATATTGTGTGTCGCTCGCCGCGGGTGTAGATAGGCGTGCGTAGCGTCTAAGTATATGCGTCAAAGGTCGCGGACTCGCATAAAACCCTCTACAGAATATTGTACTACCCGGAACTACCCCCATAACTGTAAGACGGGGTGGGGTGGGGAAATGTATATTAAACAAAAGTCGTGTGCATATAATACACATATATATATAGCAGTGCACTCGCTATAGGGACGTACCACGGTCTGAGGAGAGATTAGAGACCGTGTGACGTAAAGCGAACAGCGGAAAAGGCGTGGAAAAAAACTAAATTAATTACCCCCAATACGTATATAAAACGCATAAATATTATATAATATATACATACATACTATACCTATATAATACAGTCTACATTATACTTACTCGACGGCAGCGGAATTGTATATATTATAATATAATAAATTATATCAGCGTATCTGGTGCGGTGGACATGGTTTTTCGCAGGTGAGGAAACCTCAGGATGGGGTGGGTATTTTTAGCGTGGGACGAAGATTACTATCCAATGTCCTTTATGACGTGTGGCTGGCTGGCTGGCGGACTGCGATATATATAATATATTATAGTACATAATGTATATCATATATATATATATATATATCAGAGGGGGTTGAAACGACGTTTCGGAAGAGAAGGGTGTTCGACGGTGGTGGCTAGCGAGCGATATGGAGCGAGCGAGAAAGGCGCGATGACGGCGGCGAGACAGCACGCCGTAGGGAGGGAAAAACGAATGCGAACGGCGGCGGTGGAGGGGGGTGGGTTAAGGTCAGGCGCGTACGGGGTATTTATACATTTATATATATATATATATATGTAAGCGCCGCAGCCGGAGCAGAGATAAGCGCATGAGAGACCCCCGACGCGCACGCCGCACACCCACACCAGCGTTACACTGCGCGCTCATCGCACACACATACGTACACCCACACGCGCTCGGCGGGTATATGAGCGCGGCCGTCTTCCCCTCGGCGGCGAGCGCTCGCGACCACCACGGGCGGCGCCACCAACGCTCGCGCGCGGTTGGAAGGGGCTAGGGCAGGCGGGCGGGCACGTTTGTGGGCGGGCGGGCGGGCGGTGAGAGCGCATTATCCCGGCGGCGTCGCCGAACGCCGCTTAGCTGGTGGGCGCCCAGAAGCAGCTCAGTCGCCGAGCGAACGATGGCCGAGTGAGCGCGCCTAACGCGGCCCCCAAAAACATTCGTAGAAACCGTACCAGCGCGCGCGTCTGTCCGTCTATTCCGTCCGTCCGTCCGGCTGGCCGGCTGCCTTGTCGCGCACTCCCCCTGCCAACGAGCGCGAGTGTGTGAACCGCCTCCGCCCATGGTGTTATGTCGCCGCCACCGCCGCCGCCGCCGTCGTCACACTCAGGTCGCATTCGTTAATTGATTTTTTTTTCTTTTTCCTTATTCGCTGTTTTCGGCGCGCACACCGCCGACAAAGACCTCCGAACCACCGGGCCACGCGACCCCGTCGGTACATCGTTGACGCGTGTTGTACAGCCCGTCATCAAATATACGACGTCCGCGGTAAAGGTACACGCGCGCGTTGCCGACCGTCACCTCTGCCGGAGAACGCGTGCGGGAGATGACCATCACCGCCGCCGGATGAACGGTATCGCGGCGGACGCGCTCGATCGTAACGCGAAACGTTAGGAGCCGCAGCCTCCACAGCCACCGCGCGCGACCGAACGGCGAGCGCGACATAGCTTTATAGCCGTTTGCAGCGAGACACAGCCCTGGATTCCAATTTGCATGGCCTAAGTTTTAAGTGGCCTCGGAAAATGTTGAGGAATTGTTTTTTCGGTAAGTATGCGCGTCGCACTCCAAACGATGATAAAATGCACGTGTGCGAGTGCTGAATGTGCATCAAGGTGCATCTGCCGCAAGCGAGTGCAGGGGGTACGGCCAATCGTTCATCCTCACGAGTTCACTGGCCTTTTGAGTTTGTGTGTGTGTGTGTGAAGATTGGGAGGTAGTTTGAGGGGGGGGGGGGTTGAGGTGCTGGTTGGCACGACCGTAAATTCGAAAAAACACGCAAACCCAGGCGGGTTTTTATGTATAGTATATATATATACATAAAATAGTGAGAGAGAATGAGTGAAACAACGCACGTTGCGCGTACGTATATTGTATATTATTTCTCGAAAACCACCGTCGTACAGGTATAGACAATGCTTCACGTACATCAGGTCTGCACCGATGTCGCCTATAAGGCTATAAAGACACCGTCGACTGCGTGCGTGATAATATTTAGGTATTATACATATTATTATATTACCTACACAACATAACCGTGATACCGATCTTGTAGATATTCGTTTAGCCACGATGTGCAGTGGTCCCGAGTAGAAATTATTATTATTATACCGTCGCTGAAGACGGCGTTTGTCTTCCTTGTAATGTAATAGGGTACACCTATATATTATTATCAAGCACATAACGGCGCTACAAATGGCGGGGGAGGTTTGAGGGTTACAACTTTGCACCCTCTTGATATCTTCTCTTTATAATATTTTGATGGACTAAGCCACTCGCAGGGTAAAAAAACCCGTTCACATAATATATTATCATTCACCAGCGCGATGATTGAAATATATACGGTTCAGTGTTCAAATTATTTCAAAAGCCCGGGATCACGAACCGCGGTGATTTATTATTTCAGACTCCCCGAAAATGTATTCTATTCGTGCCACTCGGTTTATTTGGGGGCAATTAACACGGCGAACGTATACACACCAGCAAGTGCGGGAATGCGGGTTTGAACAATACTCTAAGTAGGTTATTATAATATAATATTATCATCTTTCAGTGTTGATTTACGCGTTATTTAACCTGTGTTCTGTTACTGTGTCCACGAGGCGATTTGCCGATACGTTTTTTTTTTTAGTATTGAGGTTAGACTAATGGTTTATGACTTTATATTATGTGCTTACACATTGGTGACACAGGTATATTATAGTGAGTAACGGTGACTAATATTCAGTGGCGGCTATCCTATACTGAAGGTGTATCCGTTGATACACCTTATAGTTGGGTGGGTGGTCATGGACCTCGGTGTGTATAGGGGGTAATGACTTATGACCCTAAATGAATGAAAACAATATATTTAATAATCCAACCGGTGTCTATACAAATAGAAATACTAGGTAGTAAATATATTGGAATATTTAATGTAGAAATGGTTGCATTTTCAATGTTTCAATTTCAAATAAACTATAAACAGTACAATAAAATTAGCTCAGAACATTATATTATGAATTATAAATATTGTATATTAATAAGTAATCATTAATTAATGTTTATACCTACCTAGTGGAGATAAGATAATTTTTATATTTTATTCGATTCATTTATTCTGTTGCTATACAGTAGGTAGGTAGGTAAACAATATAGCTGAGTAGTAATAAAAAAAAAATCACTAAAATATTATTAGTTGTTTGTCGTGCTGCAGTTAATCGTTATTAATTATTACTTATTAGTTATTATATTGAGTACGAAGTATGAACTACGCATAAATATTTTAATTTAAAAATACAAAGCTATGTCTGATTGACCATTCTTACATGCAATTATAGTATAAAATAGATAGTAAATTGAATAAAAAAATCTTAATTTATTTTAGATTCTGAGTGGAATAATGTGTTCTTTTTTTATTAATAATTTTTTATTTTGTGTCTTTAGTCACTAAAAGGTATAATAAAGGCACAGTAAAAATCCTTCAGTTTTCTTCTACAGCATCTTTTTTGGGTGGAAAGTGAATCTAGTTCTGTACTTCGGGGGATCAAAAGTAATCAGAAATAGTTAGGAAAAACAGACACCAAATTAAGGAAAACTGAGATTTTTACACAATAGGTACCAGTTTTTAACAAAATTTAAAATAAAAAACCGTATTAGCATCAAATTTTCACAGAAGTTTTTATATTACCAATTTTCATGCCCCATAACATTTTCGAAATATTGTGATGGTTTTTGATCTTTTTATAAATTATAACCATAAGAAAATGTCGAGTTTTACTAGTTTTTTAATTTTTTTTTAATTTATTGTTGTCGGTAAAAAGTTTTTCATTCAGTTGAAAAACTTAAAATTGTAATACATGGGTCCTCATAAATCAATTTTTGTTACCTAGTGGAAATTAAAAAAAAATTGAGAGTAAATACGCAATAGTTTTAATGAAAGTCTGAAGTTAAAATGTTGACAAAATTCATCAAAATCACGAAAATTGTCAAATTAGTTGAAAAATTATAAAATGTTTAAATTTTATAGCTGTAAGGATACAAAATTAAAAAAAAAAGATTCTCATTAATAGTTCATCTTATAACCAAAAAATATAAAAACAAAAACTCAGTTATTTATTTTTTAGAAGAAATTACATTTTAAAACCGAAATTAACGATTTTAGTTATTTTATTGTAATTTAAAAATGTTATTTGTGGGTAGATGACACTTATAGAGTATATAATTATATTTCATACAAACAATAATATTTTCAAATGCAATTTTGTTGTAAAATTAATTTAACCTAGGTACTGTTGTACTAATTCCTAATAGTAAAACAAATTACTTAATCCAAAATAATATTAGGTATCATCAAATATACCTACTTAGTAATAAATCATAGGCTGACTCATAGGTCTTCGCTCAGAATCGTTTTTTGTAGGTATACAATAATTTTATATCCTATAATTCAAATTTAACACCATCTATTACAGTGACCCACTTGTAAACAGCTACTGCCTACTGGACAGCAGAGTGACACCCACTTAAACGCTTTTTTTCTTGTATTTGTACATGTGTAATTGGGTTAGCGGGTGGGTAGTTAAATTCAAAATTGTATACACCTTTATTTTGTTTGATAGCCGCCACTGCTAATATTCGTTTCGCAAAGTAGTCCATCGATCGTGGTTTTATTAATTAAAATAAATATTTCTACCTAACAATAACGCCTTGCATATATTATTAGGATATGCTCCAATTGATCAAATTGTAACTATCCATGGATAATATTATTATGTTTATTTAATGCAGTGGTTTATTTTAATTATTGTGAAGCGGAACGGTCAACTGAAATCAATTTAACACTGTTTTGCTAATAGAAAAGTTTTCCATCATTTTAAACCATTATTTTATCATATTATCTTCTGCATTCGTTTTAGTGTTTGTAAGCCACTTCTGTTTTTATTGTAGTTTATCGAAAATTCCAAAGTACTCAAAAACTGTTATAAATTGATGTAAACAATAGTAAAGTGATTGAACGTTAATGTAAAATTGAGGAATATCATTCATTTATTTTTAGGAATTGAATATAATAGTATAATCGTAATGTAGGTAATGGACGTATGGTTAAAAAATGAAAAATACATTTTCTCGGCCGACCGACGCTTATTATTAGATTGTCGTCAGCGTATTATTATACAATATATGATACAAAGTGCGTTTACGCAAATGTCAAATATTATTAATAATCAATGATTTTCGTGTAATTAAGCAATAAATTATTTAGCGTGTATTAACGCGAAAGGTTCCGGGTTCAGAATTCGGGGTGTAACAATAATTAATAATGAAATATTCCATACACGAGACTTCATAAGTAAAATGTAATTATGTGTGTTTTATGAACGCCCTGACATATTATTATACAGTAGAAATCACTATAACGAGCATCGCTTAGAACGAGATACTGCTTACAACAAGCAAAACGTTAGGTCCCGGCACGAGCGCATATGATTGTATGTTAAAATATACGTTTACAACGAGTATGGTTATTACGAGTTATCGGCTATAACGAGTAAAATAAAGCTAACTTGACTAACGACCTTCCGGTTACTACGAACAAGTACCTGCAAGATACGAACTATTTTCGTATTTAGGTCGATTAATCATTGACATATTATCTTTAGTTGTGTAGATATGGATTACACTAGAAAGATTTTATTACACAAAATATGAAGGTACAGATGCTGAAAGAAAAGCGTTGTCTTTTTTAGAAACATCGATCAACTCTAACACGAAGCAAAGTTCGATCAAAGATTATTTTAAGAAATTAAATAAAAATTAAATCAATTCAAGTTAAATAATAAATTCAATAATAAATGTATAAATAATGTAAGTTAAATAATAAATTCAATAATAAATGTATAAATAATGTATGTAAATAAAAATTTTTTGTCTAAAATAAAAAAAGTCGGTTTTATTTTTGTATTTCCGCTTTTAATCGGTTTCAACGAATGTTCGTTCTAACCGCATATAACGAGTTACCGGTTATAACGAGAAAAACTAGATGGCCCTTGAAACTCGTTATAACCGATTTCTACTGTATATGATATTTGAACCGAAATTCAAACATCCAAACAAACACATCCGACAGATGTAAGCGACGTGTAGACAATATATTGTCTTGACATAGAAATTGCGGTATTGGTGAGATATACTTAGGCGTCTTAATAAACCTATTACTATATTTACAGTACCAAACTGGTTTATTACGACACAAAACAGATAAATACGATAATATTGAGATTTGAGACGCACTACACTTATATAGTACGCAGTGGCGTATTTAGGGGGGCAATAGCCCAGGGCAGAACTTTTTGGGAGGACAGCAAATTTTTGGGGGAGCTTTTTTTTTTGAAAACAGATTTACAATGATTTAGGCAGTTATCAAATCAATGTCAACAAAACTTTCTATTAATATAAACAATCTCAGATACAATCAATCTCTACATCCGATAATATGCGGGCGTGCCATTGGTTTGTCGTCGAATACCTTAACCTATGGTTCTGTGTCTAAACTACGAATATAGATACCAGTGGCGTAGACAAGGGGAGATCAGATTCCCCCATTGGCTTTCTATTTCCTTAGTCAAAAGTTTTGAGAGGTGGGGGATTTTCTAATTTTCTCCTCCCATTTAGCTATGTCATTTTTAAACATTTAAACTTGTTAGAAATAATATTTATTCATAAAAACAATAAATATTTTGAGATATGGCCTTATTGCATTGGTAATTTTATTAACTAACTATTTATATTAACATATTTTTCTAATAATAAATAATTACTGATGAGTGATGTCAATAATATTATTATTACAGTATTTCATACATAATGTTATTAGACTCTGAGCGATGCAGAAGACAATGATTTTGCAATAATGTGTGATGATTTTTTTATTTGTGTTTCCATATACAAAAACAACTAATAAATAGTTGAAATAATGCTTCTTTTCTAGTGGGAAAGTGAATCTAGTTGGTAATTTAAAGATTATCCCAGTAGTTTTCAAAAGTGACGAGGAAAACAAAAAAAAAAAAAAGTTAAGGAAATATTTTCACAAGACACAAGTTTTTGACAAAATTGATTTTAATTGTTTGGTGTAACTAAAAAAAAAATAACCGCAGATAGGTACGTGATATTTTTTTAAATTATTAATTATTAATCATTATCATTGGACGGTTTGGTTGTTTTATATAAAAATGTATATTGATTTTAACAATGATTTGAATGCAATAGGCCACATTTCTTTGAGCGGCCCTCACTAATGTCTTATTCAAGAAATATTAATTTTTAGTATGTTCATTGTTTTAAAAATAGATAAAAAATAAATTAATACATTTTACAATTTGCTTTGATTATTTCGTTATTTTTTGCTACTGAGAGTACTTACGATACCTGCATGATACAATTATTATATATCACATGACATATATGTGTTGTAAGTATTTTTATGGGTCAGAAAAATGTCCACTATAAAAAATCAGTGGGGGAAAAAGGCATTAAAAAAAAAATGTGTACTAAGAGCAACAAAATCCTAAATACTCCACTGATAGGTAGTACGCATTATTCAATACAACGTAGACGGTAGGTTAGTGTTAAGTTTGATCACTGCAGGGCACAACTAAATTATTATGTAGAACCTTAACTCAAATAGTTCGTATTAATAATATATCATAAGAATTTATGTTTTAAGAATTTTTACTTTTTAGTGATACGATACTAAATATTAGAACCACATCTGCGCGTGCACCCATATAATCATTTAAAAAATCAATTGAATACTTCAAATAGATACAACGATTTTATCGCACATAGTTTTAATACTGGGTATAATGATAATAATATGTCACTATGTCTGCAAAGTCAAACACGTGGATATCAATATTAAAACCGATGATACGTATAAGCTCTATAAAAATTAGATCTATATACACACACCACTAAACACATAAATGATAAATATCGAGTTTAGACAACAACGCAAAGAAAACGGTTATAACAATAATATAAAATACATACATACCGTGTGTGTACGATATGTGGTAACGAACGCGAGATTGTATATACAGTAAACTTGGCAAAACTATACTAAAAGTTTATGACAAAATCGTAGTGTACTTACTATATATACGTCATCACATATATAATGTCGTATTTGTGTACTGTTCATGTATCGGGTAAACCTATATTTGTTTTTAAAACAAAAACGGTGGAATTATTTGAATTTTTAATATACACCTCCGCATACAATAGTAAGACCTACGAATAATACGTTCAAAACACATAATGGCCCTTTATTAGAATATTTGTATCGCATTCAAAATAATAATATTATAAGACCCCCGTGGCCTATTATATACACCAACATATTATTATGATTTTCGTTCACAAAGTTATCAATCATTATTTTTAACGGCGTTAAATATTTTGTATAATAATAACATTAAACTGAAATGTTAACTACTGTTTGAGTACATACTTAACGTAAAATAAACGCGGTCAGTTTGTATATTGTATTATATACAATTCCAAATTATAAATAATAAATTGTTGTAGTTAGGTTTATATATATAATAAAGGTAAACCAAATGGTTGCAATATAATGTTCGATAAAAAAAAAAAACACGACAAAAACGATAAAAACGAAATAATTTAGAGGTTTAGACATGAAATACATATTTCAAAAAACAGATAAAATGTTTAATTAAATGTTTGATGAAAAACATTTCCATAATAATATAATCACTACATACCTACATCGTAAAAAGTTTTTATTGTTTTTAAATCGAAAAAAATCATATTAAATTAAACTTTCAAAAAAGTCGACTGAATTTTTTATAATATTCTACATACATTTTTTTTTAAACAATTCTCGTAGCATGACAGAACACAAAAAACCAAACGAAGAACCGACAAAATGTATTATTATCAATTCGTCGTTTGTTTTTCTATTATAGAAACTCTACAATTTAATCCGGATTTTTATGGGGGACACCGATGTTAAGTCGGATGATAATATAATACCTATCATATTTTTCGCTGTAGTGCGTAACTGAATATAAAAACAGAATAAAACTATAACCCTTCACTGAGGCTGAATATACCTTCTGAACCTACCTAACCATGTCTAAGCGATTTTCGGGGCACATATTATTGTAAACCGTGATGCGAACATGAGGCGAAAAAATATTAGTTTGCAAGCAACTATATAATCGATAAATATAAAATTAAACGAAATGATCCGATTTTCCATCATACCTAGTTTTATTCCATATTAATTTTCTTTTTGATAAATCAAGTGCATATTATTGTAAATAATTCCGCAAGGATATAAACTAGATATACGTATCTACACGTGCAGGTTATACTCGTATTCCAAGCATGCTCACCTCCTATTTTTTTCTTTTAATTAAGTACCCATAGGCACTCATTTAAAAACCAATTATTTGAAGCATGACTACCCAATGGCTATATTTTCAAATACTTAGATATTTTGTCGTTTAAGGAGTTTCCTGTGGTGATAAAAAACTTTTTTTCCTCAATAAGAACCATCCTTATATTTCTTTTAATGTAAATTGTTAGATTTTCAGATGTTTTATAGCAGATAATTTTTTTGAAAATGTTGATGCATCTTAAATCTTAATCGAAATTCGAACCGGTAGGTTTTCTGAGGTATTAAATTATATTAACTACGGATAATATGGATTATGATGATTTGAAAATAATTGATATTAATCTATTAATATTTTGTAATTAGTATACACTGTTAACTGTCTGATTGCTAGACTAAAATTAACATAAATTTTCCATTTTATGTTAATCCCTTATTAAGGACTATAATGATAGCTCTTAATACACAAAGTTGAACAATTCAAATATTACTCATTTCAAATTCGATATAGACACATCAATATTTTCAAAAAATATCTGCTTAACAATTTACTGTAAAAAGGAGATTTTCATTTGAAAAATTAATGTTTATCGTTCGTTTATATTCAATAATACATCATTTTTAATATTTTATATTCTGTGTAAAGCAAGAAATATGTTCATTTTTATATTTAAAACAATGAGAAAATTAATTTTTTTAAGTTTCTGATGAAGGAAACTATTACCTTGATTATAGAATGATAGGCTTTTAATCTTACTCCTCAACAAGCATCGCGTGTTAGAACTTTTCCAAACCTCGAACCTTTATAATACTTGACAAAAGATTGATCGTTTCAGATTCTGTTTTGTATTACACATTCCATAGTGTTTAAAAGAAGCAGAAAAAAATTTAAATATAAATTCTGCGAAACTCACTGTGATACTTATTGAGATTAAAAATAAAAACTCGCACTTAATAATTGAAATACATATTTATACCTAACAGGTATATAGGTAGGTATTATAAATATTATTTAATCCCTAATTATTTACGAGCACAAAGCCCAAATTTTAGATTTTCTTATCACTAATCAACTATAATACTTTACATTGGGTATGAAAGGTTTTATGTATTGATAATTGTTATTTAAGTAAAAATATTTGTTAGATTATGGGTTACTTATAAATTAAATCGATCAATATTAAAAGCAGTATTTATTTTTGTTAAATTTAACATACCTACTACCTAGGTATACCTATCCTGAGTAGCATAAAAAAATTGATTAATTTAATGAACCAATCATGGGTCACTAATTCATGTTTAAAGGATAATTAGCTCACTATTAATTCGTTAAATATTTATTGATTGTTTATGCAACCAGAAACTGCTAATATTTCTATAACTTAATTTACTGTATAGTAAATACTATTAGGTCAGGTTAGTATCAGCCATCAGGTTACTATCATAATGACGAATGAGGAATTTTTTTAAATCTTTTTTTTTCACAAAAAAAAGTGAAAAAAAAATAGAAACAAATGTTGTTATATAAACTTATTAATTTTACATAACACCAAAATATGCAAGTTTATTGAATCGATTTCGATTACATCAGTGTCGATTTCGTTTACATCAGTGCAGTGACGATGATGACGAAGCGAAAAGCATTTTGAGAGGAAATTACATCATAGCAGTAGTCATTCGTTACCACATAATACACTTACCACTATTATAATGTAACTATATTAATTATTAGGTATGTGTTGGATTGGTATTTAAAACAAAGACATATATACATCCTGCATTATTACACTGTATAGCACATAGCGCAACGATTTATAATGTTTGATTTTTCCGAAATGTATACCTATATAAAATATGGAATTTTTAAAAAAATGTTGGCACAACCCCAACTTACAGAGAAGGTTTTTTCATAAAAGTGCACAACATTATTACATATATCGAGATAAAAATTAAAAATTACAACCCGAAACATTGGTCGTGTTCTAAAAGTCGATAAAAATTTGTCCGACGAGCAAAAGATTTCGTGTAATAGGATTTGTGTCAATAATTGTTTCGTATTATTTTAATTCCGTTTTAAATTTATAACAGAATGAGAAAATTTTTTTCCAGGAGGGTTTAACCATAAATTAGACCAAAGAAAACGAAGTGATGAATAACAATCCTGCATGTACCGACAAAGGTAGATAATCTAAAAAAAATTTGTTCTTACGATAAAAAATATGGCCCTCTGTTTGCTCCGTTCACTCTGATCGAAATAATATTATGTATCTATAATAAATTATTATATAATATGTACCAATGTCCTATATGTATATACACATCGCACCCGTTGGCCGGATTTGTCTTTGATATTATATAATTGTTTTACTCGGGTACTAATTTTTTTAAATTTAAGACTTTTAAAATTCTAGAGCACAGCGATATACTGCAGGCATGTTTATGAAGATAAAAGATTAAACTTTAAATTTTTTGAAAAACGAAGACCATTTTCTTGACAGTTTTGTATTTTTAAACTACGTTCAAAATAAAAATACATTGTATGAGAAAAGAACATGGTTAAACAACTTGTTTATGTGCTGCTATTCACGTTCCTATTATAATATAGGTACATCGTTTTTTTTGCAATCAATAGCACATAGAAATGTATTTATTAAATTATTGCACACTTTCAATATTATTATTTTGACGTTCTATTGAGCGTAAGACTGCCAACAATCAGGAGAGTAATATACATAACATCTCGAACATTATATTTCGTTTAAATGTGTTTGTCTGCATTATAAATACAGTCTTGAAATCAAATACATTTATAACAGTTAGTCAAATACTATATATTATTATACAGTTTCTATACAGAACGACGTCGATGATGATGAATGATGACAACGTGTTTTGTGTTTAATGTTAAATGGATCGCATACATTGTGCTGTTATATTGTCAATTAGTAACCAGCGTGTAGTCAATTACGTTTTATAGAAAAATCATGACTGCTCGTTTATAACGAAATAATTATACTCAATCTACACCGTTGTTTCGTTGTTGTGGGCACCTATAATAGCTAGATCATAGGTACACGATAGCTATATTATCATTCAGTAAGTATATTATATATTGTGTATTGTATATAATATACTCAATGCTATTATTTTATATTTTTATTTCATAACAACAGCTATTCGGCTAGGTTTAAAGATCTATATGTGGACGATACACTATTTTTCCGAATTGTTATGTGCATGGGATCGAAGAATATGACTTGTCTTTTCGTCTGGTAAGCAACGACATCACAAAATTGTACTAAATCAGACATCGGCGATAGATGCCACAAGTCACGAGAACACAAAAATAGTATAATATCCGAAGTGTCATATTATTATACTCCAATTACCTATAATTTCGTCGCAATAATAAAGTAGAGTTTTTGAGTTTCTCGCCAACTTGACGAAAAGCCAACGAGCCACGTGCTCGGAATAATTTAACTGACATCGAGATTTGAAAAAGGTGAAAACTGAAAAGTCAAATTTCCGCGGTATTGGTAAAAGTCACAATCGAGGGTTACAACCTAGCGTCACGAATGCCCGTGGTATATATTCCCTTGGGGTATATTTCCGGGAAACCTTAAAAAACAGCAGTCCCAGAGCTTAAAAATGGGATACACAATGTAAGGTAATTACCGAGCGCTATACGAGAGAAAAAAGACGACGGAGACTAATTCGGACGGGTCCGACGCCATCTAAAATCAATAATTTTATATTAAATGTAAAAAGAACGATATTATTTTCTGCGAAGGTGGAAGACGGTGAGTGAAAAAATAACATTGTGACCAAACTGAACGAGAAAATGTATCGCGATCTACACACTTTTTTTTTGTACATTGGTAAAATTCACAAGGTTAAGGGACGACTACATTTTGGGCAATTCGAATGCTCTCAAATCTGCACACTGTTTTTAAATTCGTTTTTATTTTATTTTTATATTGTAATTATATTGATTTGTAGCCTTGCGCTATATACATTGCAAATTACCATCGCCGGTTGGGTATAGAAATAACGGTCCTGTAGCACCACCCGGACAACCGTTTTCGAACGTGATCGCTGCCCCAAGGTTTGTACTTTCGAGGGAGGACCGTGCCAATTCTCAACCCGTTAGCGCTTAAGTAGCTCCCAGCAAAATCCCTCCCCCGAGGTTGGGTATGACGCCTAAATTATGGACACCTGCGGACGTTATAGAACGGCAATCAAATTTTTCCCACCAGCAATATTCATATCGTATTCTGTACAAATCGTTGGACGTGGCAATCAAGCGGCGTGGTTGGTCGCTCGAGATTTTCTTCTTCTGAATTCTGACCTCCTCCTCCTCCGTTTCCCCTCTCATTCGGTCGTGAGGCATCCGACGACCCTTTTGATATCGACCCCAACCAATATTGTAATACCAGAAATCCGCGGTCACGCACGGGTTCGTATACTATTCTTACATCGTATATTATTTTGTATTCTCCAGACATATTTTTTTTTTTTTTGCGAACCGAACAAATGTTTTAACGTCTCGCACAGGACGTACACGGTCGTATCATAATGATATGATGTATCGAAAACGTCGAACGGCCGATACGTCATCATTCGAGCATCGTTATTTATTTATTTTTTTTTATCGAAACTATAGAAAGAATAGGTATGTACGCGACGATATAATGACAGACGCTAAAATTACAATGCGAAAGCGGTTTTCGAACGATATATATATATACTACTCGCGTGCAGGTAAACGACAGCCGACAAGTTAAAATATGTTTTCAAATTTACATTTATTCGTGAAACAGAATAAAAATAAAAATATACATTTTATAGGTTATGCATTTTATGCGTCCTTATTTCTTATAATGTTATGCTTATTGTAACAATCTTCTGTTTTATTGAAACGTACGAAAAACTGAGAGAAAAATGATTATTATACTTCTCGGCAAAGTCAATATTTGTTTTTTACCCCCGCTGAAACAGCACCCACGTATAAAATATAAATAAACAAATGCGTGCAAAGAGAATAAATTATATTTTTTATAGCGGAAAAAATACCACATAATAATAATTTAAAAAGTGTAATAACTGTACAAATCAGGAAACTATAATTTGACGTAGGTGCATATATAAACCACGAACGACGAACACGTTGTTGTAATTAAATATGAAATTAGAGAGTGAATTGGATTTGGATAATTGGTACTTCTTATTACGTCCTACACAATAAGATCATTAAAAAAAAAATTGATTCGAAACTATTATAGATCGTCGGTTGGGCTGTATTTCAGATTTTGAAACATGACAAAAACGCTGAACTCGAATACTATCGTTAATAATATTTCAACATTTGAATATAATATATTATGTTGATCGTTTAACGGCTGCCGTTATGTTTGTTTTGAATATTGTCTGCGGCGTATATAGTATATAGGTGTAGACATTTCACACGATGATTAATGATCGAGCCCCCCTTTTAAACTAGCTATATTTCTGGTGCGTAATTTGATTTAACGAAAATAATCAGGTCGTTGATGGCACTTTAAAGACATATTAATTTGTATGATACATTTTTATCGGGGTTAAAGGTTTAATAGATTTTGGTTGTAACGATGTTTTAGGACTACAGTTACCATGGCTACCGCGGCATTACCAGCATATAGGTATAATGGAATGATTGAGTGGGAGGGAGTTACGGAAGTGTAGTGGTCGGATTTCGAAACAATTCCATTTAAAATCCAACGGCGGAGTTTTCGGAGGTTTTTTATTTAGGCAAAAATTATTCTACCACACACACTGTGTATTATAAATTTGTGCACAATATTAAATATATTATTAGTCTACTCGTATATTTTATACTATTGTGTTGTATTATTTAGAGTTTTCGCCGAGGGTTAGATACAACTAAGACGAAGAAATTCTTAACAATAGCTACCCATTGTGTCGTAATTTATTTGACAAACAGAATATCTTACATTATTTTTACAAGATAAACAAATATATTAATATATTATTTACAATATAAAATTATTTATTTATTTGCCATTTGTATCATTCAATGAAAATAAACGTCAGAGTCGATAAAATGTTCATTACCTGTGAGTATATTTTACTTTATATAAAACTTTTTTATCACAAAAATATAATACTATTGCGGTATACAAAACTTAAATTTTATAATTTCTTAAGTTAATAAATTAATAACTCTTTTTATAATAATAAGATTGAATAGGCTATTTAATTTTTAAATCTTTAAAAGTTTAATTTTAAATGCCTGATTATATAAATAAATCTGAAATAACATAATTTGATACAAATTTGTTTAACGTACGGATTTCTTTATTTTTATGTAGGTAAAACACAGTTTTATGTTGGTACAAAATGTTTTATTTAAAAGAACTATATTCCCTAGACCGAATACAATTTTATTTTTGAGAACCTATCAAATTAAAATGAGTGCACTCATTTTACTCAATACGTATTCTGACAATATAAACAATAATTGAAAGAATATAATAATACTGCTGTATAATTAATTAATTTATAAAATCAAAATATAAATTGTATAAATAACTAATTTCAAGAAACTAGTACAAAACGCGAAAGTGGCACTTAAATTATTTTACACCAAAGAAAGTTACTTACTTACTTACTTACTTAATAACTTCGGTGAAGTTTAGAAATTTCATTACACACTTTAATGACTTATGATATGATTACCAACGAAAATTCAAAGTTATAAAATTTCAAGTATGAACACAACCCTGCATAACCATAAAAGTTAACGTTGACCCAATGCACGAGGGTACCTAAATATTATCATGTTGGGAGTTTAAGATTACATCACTCAGATAAAAATGAATTTTAATTTTAAAGGTTGGGTGTCATTAATTTGTAGCATTAAAATTTATATCAAGGATATTAAAAAATTCACGTATGAAGGAAGTGTTATTAATTTTAATATATTCGCTTCGATTAATCATTAAAAAAAAAAATGGCATTAAATGTATTATGTTCTAATCAAGTATATTCCTATTAATTAATTAAAATAATTACAGTGTAATAAAATAATATATATGAGCTTACATCTAAAATTAATTAATTTCATTATCTCCACAACTTATTAAAACTCATTAGGTAACACAATTTATTATGAGTTTATACCTAAAATTTATCAATTGCTTACTTTACATTGTACATTCATACCTAATGTTATTTCAATCCAAAACAAGCTATCATAGAGTATTAAATGATTTTATTTTTTAATTTATATGGTCAAAATATTTAAATATAAAAAAATTCAGAATATCATGTTCTTAAAAATGAATACTACAATTCCTATTGGATAAAACATTGGTTGGTAAATGCGGTTTCCTAATTTATATATTATTTAATCATAGAAACCTAATTTTTGGTGGTTATAACAATTCTAATCAGAGTAATTTGTTTTAATTTATTCTCATTAGATTCGTCGGTCATCAACTAAAAGCTCAACTAAAATAAAACATTATATTTGTTTTAAATGTACCTACAACCTACATATTAATTATAATTAATTTTCCTTTATATTCATTATAATTAATCATTAAACAAAAAAATTTATCAGATAAAATAAATGAAATACTATGAGTTGAAAATAAGAAAACTATTTTACATTAATAGCCGTATGGACTCAACTTTTAAGAAATAATTAAATGTACCTATTGTGGTTTGTGAAGTTAAAATGCAATATAAAATTATATTTAATATACAATAATTGCATAACATAAATTATTTAATTTTATAAATACCTACATAAATTGGTGTTTTGATTAATTCATAAATTATCCAAACAGAGTTTAGTTTAAGATTCGTTAAGCTATTTATGATATTAACTTTTCAAAAATATTATATTCAGTTTTAATGAATTAAGCGGTACGAGAACAAAAATTAAACTTAGGTACCAACATAATATTACATAATAAAAATGCACAGTTGGCTTATGATTTTCCGAGGAAATATAAGAAAATTGATTTATAAAACAAATATATGTATCATGGCTGTCTATAATAATTATTATTATGCCTCCCCTAATAATAATGACAGTAATATTAAAGTAATAATAGTTATACAATAATTCCTGCATAATGGTATTTATCTTCGAATGTTTGAAATTTAAATATATATCTATTACAAAATAACGCGTTATCTGGATTGTAATATCAACAGCCGTGACCTACAAGTATAAAAATACAAACTATAGTTAAACTTTTATATTATTTAATACGGTAAAGAAAATATTGGTTTTACTTTTAGAATTTATTTTAATTCATAAAATATGGGATCGTTATACTGCGAGAGTAAACATAACGCTCAGAGTATTATTATCGGTTACATTTTGTACAAACTTTATTTATCATCTCAAACTGCGATAGAAAGTATGATAATTTGAATTTGATAATGACATAGGATTGATATTATATTTAATTATTTATCAATTTTATTTGATATTTTAATGCTCGAATAATCCATATTATATAACGCTTTAGTTTTTCGATTATTTTGCTTATTCTCTTTTTGTAGGAATTCATACATTTGTGTTTTACTTGAAGTGGTCACCCAACTTGTAGGTATAACCGTGTGTAAAATAAAATAAATAACATCACTTTATGTGGTTTGGTGTTCCTAATTATAAACGTGAAGCGTTTTGTATAAAATAAATAATAACTGAATAATACATTAATATGAGAAAGAAGGATAATTCATAAAGGTGTCGACCACATGTTAAACCCCAAACCCAGGCTAAATTTTAAAATAAATCGTAGGTAAATTGAGATAGTTGTATTTGTGAATTCGAAACAATACGTTTTCTGTAAATATCAATAAAATTTTATTTGTTGGGTAAAAAAGCTTGAAAATTGAATACAAGGCTCCTATACAATATTGTTATAATGACATTTGAATAATATTAAAAATCCTTAGTTTTTTTTTTAAAAAGCATTTTAAGTTCAAATATTGACAAAATACGGAAAAATTATGAAAATTAGAACATTTTTTTGAGTTAATAATTCATGATAAATTTTCTTTTTAAATCTAAGATTTGAAAATGTAATACAAGATTCCTCATAAGTTTGTCTACCTTTATGAAAAAAAAATGTTTACAAGCAAATCAAATCAAATTTTTATGAGCGTTTGAAGTTCATATTTCTACCGGATTGGATATTCACTGGAGTTCTCATTATGTAATGATTTTCTTATTTTGTTATATGAAAATGTCACTGAATGTTTATATTCCCATTTTCTATACACCATAAAATTTTGACTCGTTTTGAGCTGTTTAAGGACATTGTCAGTTTTTAATTTTCTTAGGTTTTTTTTTCAATAATATCAATATAATTGTATTTGTTCGGTCAAAAAGCGTGAAAAATTAATACAAGGTTCCTGATATATTGTTAAAATAGCAGATGAATAAAATATTTAAAATACGTATGCATTTTTTTTTTTTATAATAATTTAAATTTCAAACATAGGTTCAAATATTAACGAAATTCATCAAATTTAAAATTTAATGATTATTTTGTAGTTAAAAATTAACAAAATGTTCAATTTTTATATCTAATGATTGAAAATTTAAAACAAGGTTCCGCGTAAATAGGTTATATATAAATTACTTAATTTACAATAATATCATAAAATAAACTCATCATTTAACTTAGTAAATAGTAATATCATAGGCTGACTGACCGTCTTCGCTCGGAATCGTTTGTCTTATACAATGATATTATATCATTGAATTCAAAATTAACCCCGTCCACTATACAGTACCTGCTGTACAGCAGTACAGCACAACGACACCTACTTACCCACCTTTTATTTTCAAAATTAAATTTCATTCTCATTAATCACTAAAAAAAAAACCACGAGTAAAACTACAAAATGTACTACCTACCTGTTTAATGTATAATATGAATACATCTAAACATAATATATCATACATTCATACTAAGATATTCTGACATAAAAATTAAAAAAAAAAAAAATATGGGAAAAAGATTATACAAGCATCAGAAATAATTAAACCTATTAAGCCTGAAAAGAGTCTTGTCTTAAAAGCATTATAGGTATTAGCCATTAGGTACCTTCCATATGTCTATATATTGTATAACAGACTATGAATTCATGCTTTCGACATAATAGTATGTAATAAAAATGGGCTTTATGGTACTGCAGAATTTTTAAATCCTTTGTGCGATACTGAAAAGAAAATTAATCTCGTTTCCTCTCAATTCTGGATTGATTAAGAGATCGCGTGTACCGCGTGTATATGAGAACTAATAAGAACCGTTATATAACACCATTTGCGGGAATATAGTGTTTGCTGTTGTAATGTAAATTAATTAATAATTAATAACGATATAAAATAATGTTACTATTCAAGTATAATTAATTATTCGCCTTTTCATCAACACTAATATCGATCGAATGTAATATAGCAACTAAGAATAATTTGTTCTGAGAAATTGGCAAGAATAATGGAACACCTACTTACACTTTTGTTACTGCAGTCGTATAATATATTTTGAAAAATAGTGATTACATAATTTATAACTTTCTGAGAAATTGCTAATGAATTACATTTCAGATTCTGACCGAAAAGTGGAATATTTTAGTTTCACAACAATGTTTTAGATCCTAACCTATATATATTGATTTTACAATAATGGGTTGTTTTTTTTGTGCCCGACATCGCATTTTGAAACACTGAAAATGCTTAGATTTTCAACTTAAACATTTATGCTGGTCGAAAAGTGAATCAAATTGTAGTACATTTACTTTTTTTAATAATTGGGAATAATAAAAAAAAAACATTTAGTAAACGTTTTTAGACAAAATCGATTTTCATATTTTGTTTTAATTAAAAAACGAATAACCGTAGATACCTACTTAAAATGTTTAAAAAATATCGATATTAGAATTTTATTTATATGGTATGATTTTAATAATATTTTGACTGTTTTAGAGTTATTTATAGACATTTCGATTTTTATTTTTTCTTTATCTCATAATTAATGTAAAAAAAAGGTTTGCTATGTTAAAAAGCTTAAAAATGTAACACAAAGTTCTTTTATAAGTTGTTATTTCTGGAATTAAATAAAAATTTGACCGTAATAATTCCACAAATACTTTTGATGAGCGTATGAAGTTTAAACATTGATACAATTGGATATTTACACGTTAAAATAATAATTTATCATCAAACGATTTTCTTATTTTATTGTAGTTCAAAAATAATAAATCGTATTGATATATGACATTTTCACCATTGTTTATAAGTTTTATTTCAACTAGTGATCTACTTATAGATATTTGAAATTTTTTATTTTTTTTTAGTTTATTTTTATAAATGTCGATAAAACAAATTTCACTCAGCCAAAAAGTTGGTAAATTCAATTTAAGGTTCCTCAAAAGTTTTTATTTAAACTATTTCAAATATCAAAGACAATACAGACATAATTTTTTCTGTAAGTATTTGAAATTCAATGTTGATAAAATTAGTAAAAATTACGAAAATTTGCTAATGATTTTGAAATTAAAAATCGTATAAAATGTTCAATTTGAACAGCTAAGGCACAAGAAAAGGTTCTTTATAAATAATTCTTTCTGAAACTAACAATCAAAAAATATACTACCATAATATTGTTTTATAGTAATTTTAAATTCTAATATGGACGAAATTAGATATTTAAGGAAAGAATAACAATTTAAATTTTTTTGTTATACTTAATTCAAAAATATTCTTTAGGAGTATTTATAACTTATTTCAGTTATTTCGATATCAAAAAATAAACTCGGTGGCTCTTTATATAATATATATTATTATATACTTTAAACAAATGAACATTTAACAATTTTGAATAATCGAAACTCTAAATAGTAAATTCTCAGTTGAAGAAATAGATTTAAAAAAAAAACAATTTTCATTGTTTTTCTTAATATTTCATGTACAAAAAGGTACCATGAGTGCTATAGCCAAAATAGGAACACACGTGTAGTTTGGCACGTGTAGTTTGGCACGTGTAGTTTGGCACGTGTTCCTTAATTAATATTTTATTCAGTGTTTGTAATTTGTATTTGATTAAAACTCATGTTTAATATTATGTTATATATTCCTGTATGTGTATTATTAATTAACTAGTTTTCTTCACAAGGTATCGATTATATAACAGTTACCTAATAATCATTTATAAACATGTATTATATTAATATTTACCATTGGAAAAATAAATGTTGCTACGTAGTTCTCTTCTCTTATAGGTTAGGTACCTATTGAAAAACGAATCTTTAGAATATTATTGTGTCGTATTTTTTAATACTTGTGATAATATTTCATAAATGTTAATTACAATTCACAATAGATAGTATATACCTACACAAAACAGCATTATTTAATATTTATAATAAATAAAAAAAATAATTTGTGGGTTAGTACGGTAGCAATAATTTTCTGAATTCATTATCTGAGGGGCACGACAAAATATGGGGAATGTCAAAGAGAGAAATAATACTAAGTTGTCTGTTTTTGTCTTCTACAAATTAAGTTTTTGATCTACAGCTTTACATTACGATTATTTTAGGGTACTAATCACAGCATTAATGTTATGTTTTAGATCAAATGAACGGGTAACGAGTGTCCAAAACAATGAGGGGGCGGGGCCAGAGACCGATGGAGCCAGGGTAAGCGACGTATTTACGCGACCCAGCCCCCCCGCCCCCAACAACATGGATAAATCGGATCGCAGACGCAGGCCTTTTGCCTTTGACAAGGTAGGTACATATTTCATCAACATTAAATTTCAAATCACTACAATAAGATGATTATTACGATATACAAACCAATTTGTTTATAATGATAATATTTTGAAACGACAATTGATTTCAAAAAGCATTTCCTATAGATATTAGATACATAGTAGTAGTATTACAGTACGTATAGTATATATATTCTCATATCTACAATTTGTATTATAAACCATCTTTAAATCGGTATTAAAAAGTAATTAAATAATCAATTTAGTCAGACAAATTATTTTTTTATACATAATATTAGGCATATTTTAAAGTATTGTTATCCATACACAGTGCCTACCTTTACAGAAACCTAACTAAGATGATACGTACCTATAGGTAGTAAAGTATAACACTAAAAAATCTGGTTGCATTGAAATAAATGTAATTTTTATTTATGCGGTTACATCATTATACTTCGATTTATGAATGGTCTAACTCTAATTTGAAATATTAAACCGATGCAATTGCAGCCTGTACAGCAGGACGGGAATTTAATGACTACTCGACCCTAGACAGCTTTGTATAAATCATACAAATTACTGATTTCCTGGCCCCAGCTTTTATGTTAATTGTAACATAGGTCACTCAATATACATAAGCTTAGAACACTGCCTATATTACACTACTGCAGCCATCTATAATATACTTCAACCAGACAGGCATTTCGACGTTGCAGCGAGCCTGATGTTTTGAATAGTCAATTAAAACGCACGAGCGAAATTATTTGGATTAATTGGTGTGAATTTACATTTTCAGATGGAGGGGCTGGTCAGAGAAATGAAAGACGAAGAGACTGGGGTGCGTGTAAAAAGTCAAAAGTTATTTCTCACTTCGATCCCTTCTGCTTTTGCCGGTACGTATATTACAATATCTGTAGTGATTAAGTGATAATAGACAATAGTAGCTGGTAGGTATATTATAAGTTATAACTACTACACGCGTACATCTAATTTATTGTTGCAATTTGGTCCGGAGTACCTATGTGCACAAACAACCTACTGACGTTCATCATGACAAACACACACACACATTAATAAACTTATTTAACCAAATTTAAAACATAATTTGAATATATTTATCAATATAATTAATAGAAAATTAATGCAATCCTTTAAATTTAATGACAATAATAGTTGCCATGAATTTTCCTAAAAAAAAAAAAAAAAACGATATAAGTAGGTATTTACTGTAGACCTGCAAGGCCGATTGCACCAACGTCGGTTCTATCATAATTATTTATTTTTTTGTAGCCCGGTCCAACCCTTGATTTATTATTCGAAGTCCGGCCAGGCCCAAAAAATTTTACAAAAAAAAATCCCAGGACCGGTTCGGAATAAAATTCCAAGCCTTAAAAAGGCTCGGGCCAACTCTTTGTTTTATTTCAAAGGCCCGGCCCGGTTCAATGTCACTAAGGACTGGGCTTTTCGAGGACCCAGTCAGACCGGCCCGGACCTGGCAGGTCTTTATAGTATCTACAGACATAGGCGTGCGCAGAGTTTAAGTTCGGGGCGTGCCCGTGGAAAATTTGAATTATACATTATACACACATAGACAGAGTATAGTATAGATATTATAGAAAAAAATAGAGCAGAAACAAGTCAATATTAATTATTATTGGTTACTGGTTAGTATATAATATTTACAGATTCATATGTCTATTTTCTAAGGTGTTGAACTCATCGATGACAGAATCCAAGTTTATCCCACTTGTCAACTCTTGTTCGGTGAATAGTAACAGTACCGTAGAATGGGGTAACTTTGATTTCGTGAGGTAACTTTGATAATATGATATTTTTATTCACCATAGTACCACGACAATTTAATATTTTTTTCATAAACTGGGGTAACTTTGATAACACATTACGAAATGCTGGTATCAAAGTTGCCACAATTTTAAAAAGATTGAATAAAAATATCTCAGAAGATAACATCAGAAATTTAAAAATGTAAATGTTAAACAATTGAGGATAATTAGCTATAACTAAGATTTAATTTTTGGAATTTTATCGTTAATACTACAGAAGTTATCCATAAAATAAAAAGTAAAATTGTAATAAAATGGTACAAATTTATCAAAGTTACCCCATATTTTACTGTAACGAATCTAATCGTTCCTGTTTCATCGTACTTCTAAGTTTTGATTTTACAATTGTCATTTTGGAAAAGACTCGTTCGCATGTACAACTTGTGACTGGGATAATAGTAAATAATTGTAAGGTTTTATAAAAACAACTGTAGGTAGAAATACTATTGTTAGTTTTCAGCCAATCAAGCCACAAATAAATGGACTCACTAGATGTACCATAAACAACAATCATTTCAGGTTTTATTTCTATGTGTAGCAGACTAGCAATAGCTTCAATTTAGCTCAAAGTTTCTTGATTGAATCTTGAATCCATTGCCGATAATAAATCATCAAGTAGTTCATAATAAACTGATATCTTCATTTCATCTAATTTATTTTTTTAAAAAAATTGAGATTTAGATTTGTTATCAATTTGAGTCGATACTTTTTACGAATAACGTCTGGATTCCATGTTTTTTACATAAAGCAACTGCTTGTTCAAAAATATTTTCAAATTCTTTATTTTCATTTCTCATACTTTTAAAATTTAATGTTAAAGACCGTACATTATCAATTGCCAACAAAAGATTTAGTTTTGGTGATTGAAGTACTGAACTTTTAAAATAAGATTTAATATTGGATGCATCATAAACATGCCAAAATTGAACTCAAATCTTTTTTATGTATTGTTGTCATGGATGAGGATGACTTGGTGATACCCCAGTTCTCCTGTACTGATAAGCATGTTTGAGACATAGGGCGCTTCGGCCCTTGAAAAATCTCGGGGCGTGCCTGGGCACGCCCGGCACGCCCTGTGCTCACGCCTATGTCTACAGACTACACAATACGTGGTGTAAAGTGTATACTAGAATATATAACTAATTATTAAACAATAATTCTACACAAAAATCACTTACAATTTAATGAATCGTAATAAACTTTTAAATAAATATAAACTAATATATACGCATTAAGCACATCACGCGCGTAATCCGCAGCTTACATAATAATATACTATTCTATATCGTTCGAGAGGATAAATCGCCTCTTGTAATAATCTTTTTGATTAGAAGTATCTCGTATCCATGTAAAATAATTCAATAATCGAATCATAAGGTTTATCATATTATACTATATATCATATGTGTAATATATTTTATAACGAGCACGTTTAAACTATTCGGTACTATATAGATATGATTCATCTGCTTATCCGTTCCATAATATTATAAAGAATATTGATGTGTCAATTAATTTCAAACCCTCCTTTTATTCTACATTTTTACTTGAAAGAAATATTATTGAATAATCTGTATTTTCAATTGACTCCCGAAAAAACTCCAGGTAGAGATCGAAGTTAATGATTGTTTATTTATAAACGTCCAAGACCAATGGATCAGGTAGATACCTAGTGTGTGTAACAAAGCCGCCATTCGTATGAATTACAGAGAAGAGCTATTATGATGCATTATTTTTCCTTTTAGACTTATAAAAAATAAAACTCAAAAAGTTTTGTCTCTAAATAATAGATTTAAAATGGAACACAGACGATATAGTCATTTGGACGGGTTCGATATAAAATGGCGAGAAATAGAAAAACAAAAAGCGTTGATGGTTCCTACTAAAATCTTCACAACTTTCTGATAGAACAGACGTTTTTGAGTTTTGAACCGAGTGGTTGATTATTTTTTTCAAATTTTTATATTTTAAAGATTTACTTATTAATTCCTTTGAAGTGTTCTAAGTTCTAACCAACAATATATGTATTTGAGGTTTTCTATATATTTTCTATATATATTATAGGTATACATAATACATATATGTAAGTATCTAATGTCCATATGCATAATCAATTTATGAGGAAATAGTTTAACATGTCTTATGTGACACATACATTGACTATGCAACGGGCATAAGAATGTTTAACAATAAATTATCGTAAAAAATTTAAAACACAATAGCACCTTATAAACCAGATTTAACTATCAATAATTGACAGTATTGTTATTGAGTTACTAAAATTTTAAACATATTTTATATTATACACACGCCTGATAGTTTTAAATGTTAGGAACGTAGACTTATAAATTATAAGTAATACAGTTTGTAACTTTTATAAAAAGTAAACATTTTCAAACTTTTATATTCAACTCTAACACTGTCGTGTCTAGTTTTAAAAATAATTTATGTCTCCGTAATAATTAAACAAGTAATTTTCGAAAACGTTCCTAGAATTAAAATAAAATATTTATATATCGTTGAAAACAAATAAGTATGCCTTACATTTTCAGTCCAATAATACACCACCACCATACGACATATTATTTCTCGGAATCTAATCAATGTAAGACACGTTTTATTTACAATCAATTGTAATTAATAAACCGTGAAAAGTGGCGTTTAAGACACTATATATTATTCTATAATCGATGTAATATCATAAAGTAAATTTATTGTTAAATTTTTTTAATTAGTCGGTTTTTTATATAATTTCAGTTCCAAAATTAAATATTACATTTACTGAGGATTATTCATTGCTATAAGTTATTAAAAATGTATTTGATAATATTTTTAGTTTTAAAAAGTGTTCTTCTGGAAATCTTAAGACTGACAAAATTACATCTAATTAAAAATATTGTAAATAATTATGAACAATAATATTTGTATGAACTTTTTGAATTATTTTCATAAAGTAATTTGTACACAAAAAAAAAAATATTTACTTTTTAGCTTTTCTGTATTTCCAACTTTTTTAAAAATAAATTACATTTGTTTTGAGCTCTAAAAGGGAATATTATTAGACTTTTTATGATTTTAAACTTTATGCGAGTTCATAACTTTTTCTATGTACATATAATTATAAAACGGCTGATCGGATACGGAGAGGATTCACCAACATAACTGGGAAACCAAAACAGCTAAGCACACAATAGCTAAAAAAACAAAAACAAAATAGCAAGTGTTTAAAACGACTGGGTAATAAATATTATTGTAAAATATAGGTAGGCACAAGTTAAAATTTAAAAATATCAACAACAAAGTAACATACGACTTTAAAATTTCATTAAAAAGAGTGTTTATATAGTTATGAGAATATAATATCCAAGTTAAAAATGTCAACAATGAAATATTGATACGAAAAAAGTAAACTTGCAATGATTAAGAGATAAAATGCCATTCAAATACATTATAATATTTCGTTGTATACTATTGTTGATGTTTATAAGCCATACCTAAATTGTTTAAGAGGTTCACTAATGTATTACTCCAATTTTACTTCAGTTTTCTACTATTCTTGTTTGAAAACAATGTATTTCGGTTGACGACGCTTGTTGTGGTCTCTTCAATATTTTTTCGATGGTTTTCGGTGTAGTTATTACTTATTTAACTGTGCTTGAAGAAACTACTTTGGAAATAATTCCCTTTTATTCAAAGTGCTGACTAAACGAACTGCTAATCGATACTACACGAAACTTTTGGAGTTCTTCCACAGTTCTGATATAGATAAGAACACCATTGTCAGAGCAAGACATTTTTCGCTTTGCACAATCCCACTGAATCTAAAACTCATAAACAAATGTTTGTCTGGAGATCAAAAACTTCTGTAAGTCTAAGTTTACGGAAAAAAAAAACAACTTGAGATTTTTGACATGATTTTAGAACATCATAAAAAGGAAATTAGAAAAAGTTTTTAATAATAATATTAGGTTCAAATATGACTCAGGAATTTTTATAGTTTACGGTTGCAAAAGTAATTTCATAAAAGCAAAATGGTTTTTTTACTGTGCATATGATTCTTATAAATAATAATTAATTCGTGACAAAGAAATCGTATAGTGTAAAATTCGTAAAATAAATATACTCCATGGAATGCATTTATACGTTTGAAAGTTTGATATATACATGTATTCGTTCTATTTATTTTAATTTCCTAATGGAATTTACTTCAAACGATTACTACGTTTAATAATGTTATTTAGTACTGATGGTAATTTTGCAACCAACAATCCAATTTTGTTATTCGTCGTATTTCTTACGGTCAATAAATCGTTCTAATAAATCCACTTGAACTCATAAACTCGTTATTTGTTTAGTCCATCGCCGCATATTTGATTTAAATTTGTCACTAGGGACATATAATACATTTTTTAACAACTGATGTCAAAAAAGAATATAATATATATATATAAACCTATAATATTATGTATTTTATATGAAAATAAAAAGGATTTTAATACTTATACATTATGTCATGTTTAAACCTAGTTGTGGTATAGTAGGCAAGATCTATTCTAAGGATATTCGTCAACAACACTTCCAGCTTTCCATCCATCTTAGGCTACGTATAGCAATCTCTTTTATAGTTATCCAAATTTTAAACTTTTTGACGACATCCAGAAAATATATATAAATATAATCATTATTAAGGTGGCAAAAATATAAATATTATTAACTATTTTGACCTAAAATTGACAATAAACTTTTATCAACATGCATGAATTTCGTACAAACATTTGGTGTATCGTAAAAATTAATTAATTAAATAGAATTATTAGGCAACGGTTTTTAAGGATTAAGAAGTTCCTATGTAAATTTACACAAATCTTTAAAAATTTTAATTTTAGTTTATTTTATAATTAATAACTTTTAACTTGTTCTATGGGTCACAATTTAATGTTATGTTATACAATTTTCTTTAAATGTTTACATGTACTTAACGTACAGAACACTCGACTTATTCAAATGATTTTTTATACAAATATGTATAACAGCATCGGATCTATCACATATATTATTTAAATGCGACAGTGGCGTATCTGAGGACATGCGATATTTAAAATTAGTTTTTTGTCCAAACTATACAATATTATTACAAGCTTGGAAAAAATTGAGTAATATATTAATTTAAAAGAATAAGAACATTTTTCTCAGGAATTTAAGTGAATGGTTTTTATTTTAAAAATTACATTCTTTTTTCGTTTTCAAGTACATTATCAACAACACAAAAATGTATTTCCAACAGCATAACAATTTTCTCGACATCACATACAAATGCTCAACAGCCACGCCTTACATTATAAATACCCTGGTAGAGTAGAGTTTCCCCGTAAATTAATTTTTTTTTGCTGTGTATTTATGATTACATCGTGACTGTTGTATTCGTGAAATGTTCTTCAATAGATTATCCGTCGAAAATATTAATTCTGCGATGTCTTCACTTATTAAATATCTAGGTACCTACCAAGCATTCCTTAAATTATGAATATTAATTAATTTACAAGGATTTACGGTTATATTTATACGTATGCATGCGAGATGCGCCCTACGTAATAATATAAACTATTTTTATTGTTATATCATTAAAGATAATTTATTTATTGTTCGATCTGATAGTGGGATTCGTATTAAAAGTTTGAGTTTTCTTTTTAGTTTCTAGAACGTTTATTGTTTAAGTTTACATTATATTTTGTTCTCAATTTAAACTTATTCAATTCCATTTATCAAATAGCATTAAAACGAACTCAAAACATTCATATTTGATAATTTTCCTATTGTCTTATTGTTAAAACAAATTTAGGATTTTTAAACTTTAAATTTTCTAAATTGAAATATTATGTATTGTTAACTATAAAAGCTATCAAATATGCAAAATAATAGCAATAAAATAATCACCTAGATAAAGTTCTAAAAAAAAAAATAATAATAGTATTTTGATGGAAAGAAATGATAATATATGCTAAAGTTATACATAGGTAAGAAAGTTCATAAACTTAATTTTAGTTGTTTTTTTTTAATTATACGTCCCACGATAGTCTAATATAATATTATCTAAGTTTTTCGGGTAAACAACTTCTGTACAGTTTGACTAATTAGAAAGTTTAGAATGTTATGGGATCATCATCTGAATATATCTAACTAAAGGGCAATTATTATTATGTAATTAAAATATTAATTTATTAATAAAATATTAATTTATTAACCTAAATATTGTACAATAAATACGCTTTATTAATTAACTAAATCACTTAATTATAGTGTATCATCAAACACGTATTATACATATTAAATATTATATAGTAATACATGATATGCTTTAGAATATATCATATAAAAATTTGTATGGTTTTGTTTGGCCATTTCAATTAGTGATAATGGAAATGTTCAACACCTGCTCCGAATAATAATTATAGACGTTTATAATTTCAAACAAAATGTTTCGATAATATAACAACCTATGATTTATGATAATAAATAATAATTATTAAAATTTGGAGTAGGTAATTACATAAAAATCATGGAGTCGTATTTATTGGTATGGTTAAAAAAAGTATGTATTTATCACTCAAATCATGCATATCTAGATAACTGCTTTCAGTAACTCTTTGCAAGTATCACAAATACACAATGGCGACAAATCATTGCAAGTGACACAAATCATGTTGTTATATTATCATGACTCAAACGGATTTAAAATCAATGGACTGTTATACACTTATAAACGAAATTTAGCATTTTCTTCTCTTAATGATCTTCATAAAACTATAGTGTTTGCAGTCATTAGTGTGCAAAATAAAAACATTTATTCGATATATTAACTAAATTGCAAATTTTTGACTGAATTTAACATCACTCATTATAGTTGATAATATATCTATGCTAATGCGAATACATTATTCCTTCAATTATTATTTAAATGTGTGTATCATATTCGTATGAATGAATTAATTTAAAAAAAAATACTCCATAATAATATAAATCATTAAAAAGTGTTAATTGTTAATACCGGCTTTACAATTTCGTTAATAATAATCATAATAATTCTTTAATAATGTCAAAAGCAATAAAGATTAAATAAAAGTAATGTATACCTATACATTAATTTTATAATAATAACAAACAATTATAAATAAGACTCAAGAGGCTTTAGATATCAAATGCGTTGTGTTTAAAATGTAAATAGGTATACGGTGGGTACACTGTTAATAATGCGTGTTGTCATTTTAATTTTACCACAGATTAATATTGTTGTTTAACATAAATTATAATAAATAATAATACATGTTAAATAAAAATAAGTTCACATTATAACGAGTCTTATCTGTACAGTATACTTATGTCCATAAGCTAAGTATACATCATTACTCATTACTACATAGTATATACCATATAAACATTCGGCCATATTATATTGAAATAATAATTGTACCTACACGAAATAAATTATGTACATAAGTCAGTGTTAATACACAGGCAGACATAAAAGGGATGGTATCCTGTTATTCCAAACTTAATTTATACAATATAATATGTTGTCATTGGTTTATTGACACCGAAAATGAATGCTTGAATAATTAGGTTTTTAAAGTTCTTGAAATAATGATGTGGAATTGAAAAGTTTTTGGTGTATGTAAAAATGATACACACATAACTAGCTATGTAAGAATTGACTTGTTGTGAAATTTAATTTATTTATTTATTGACGAAGTGATCTAATGTAGGTATAGTACCTATATTATAATTCTGTATGAAATGTAATTAAAACTTGGTTCAACGTAATTTTAAGTCATTAAAATCAAACTTAAATTCTACAAATAAACTTTATACAACAATTAAAAATGTCCCTACACATTAAAAATGTACCTACACTTTTTTTTAAATATTAAATGTTAATAAATCATTTATTAGTTATAACTTATAACTTATGACAAAATTAAATCAGTTGAATTAATAATAATAGTAATTTATAATATTTTATACCTATAATCTATAAGCAAATTTCATAAAAAGTTAGATTCTGAGCGGAGCTATAATGTATATTGTTTTACAAAGATTTGGTTGTTTTTTTATGTGTACACGGTTCGTACCATAAAAATACGCTTTAATATTCAACTCGAAAATTGTTTTTTAGTAGAAATGGGATCTAGTTGGTAATTTTTGAAAATATTGAATGCTTTTCAAAATAATCACAAAAACAAAAAAAATTAGATAAAACGGGAAACTTTATGCTAATCCAGTTTTTTTTTTTGACAAAACCCTTGATTCAAAATCAAAATATGTGCAAATTAGTTCGTTGTTATGAATTAACAACATTTTTAAAGTTCTTCTGACCTCAAATTTGGTATGCTTCGCGTGGGTTAGAGAGAGAAACAAATTACAGTGTGCTGACTTCCAGAAAATCAATTTCACTATGTTATTCTGTTATTTTTAATGTTAGAGTAATCGACCTATTATAAATATAAAAGCAAGAATATTAGATAGGGACGCACTTAAGTTTTTATTTTTTTTTTTTTAAGTTATGAGCACTTAAATATAGGTATACATAAGCAAAAATATACAATTTTAAAATGCTCATAATTTGGTTCAAAATTAAAACAGATAATACTACTCATATCATTAAATTTTATAATATTGGTCGATTTAATCGAATATTAAAAATGACTGGATGACGATATTCGCTCGACGAATGCATAGCGATTTCCCCGATTTTCAATAATGCTATTTATTGTTTTTCTAAAGAAAGGTTTTTACAATTATAATTTTACTAACACAGATCGACGGTTTGAAACGATAATTAAATAATAATTGATAGATGAATGCGCAAAATGAAAAGAATTTGTAACTGTAAAAAATGCAATTGATGATTATGTAACGTCTGCAGCTCATACTTAGTACTTACTAGTTTATACTTCATATAGGTACCTACAGAAAACTAAACTATATTTTAACGAGTCGAATGAAATTAATCTTTGAGTAGACGACAAGAAATGTGTTGTAATTTATTGTTATTTCACTTTTCCTTTGTGTTAAGCCACTCTAGGAAAATCAATATCGGTTGGCAACCCTTCGTTTCGAAACAAATTCCCTAAGCACAAATTTCACCGGCCGGAAGAACCACTTTAACACGCTGAAACTTTTACTTTGAGATTGGAAGTAGCGTGAGAGGACAGAAGCGGGAACACCTTAATTGAACGTATATTGACTTATTGTCTACGAGTACCTAACGGGCTTTATAAAGAAAGACTTCTTGAAAAAAGTAAAAACTTTATATATACGTCTACAGAAATACAATATAATGCTTACCAATCTAAACTAAGCATTTCTTGAGCATAGTTTCACCGAGTCGAAACCATTACATGTTTTCGATGTGAATGTCGTTATTACGTTATACAATAGCACAATATAATATAAAGTTAATTTAATTCAATCATATCGATGAACTAAAATCCGGTTATATGGCGGTAGGCAGAGTTGGGCAAAATTTTATCTAGATAATTATTCGAATAAATCTGTATTCGAATAAAAAACTATTCGAATGTTTTTTTTACAATTATTCGAATAAAAATGTATTCGAATAATTTTCAACTATGATTATTCGAATAAAAAACTATTCGAATAATTTTCAACTATGATTATTCGAATAAAAAACTATTCGAATAATTTTCATCTATGATTATTCGAATAAAAAACTATTCGAATAATTTTCAACTATGATTATTCGAATAAAAAACTATTCGAATAATTTTCATCTATGATTATTCGAATAAATTTTAAAGACGGTTATACGAATAATTCTTAGTTATTTAATTTGATTAAACATAGTTCATAATAAAATCATTTTTTTAGATATTGCTATTATCGTATATAACATATCATACTATATAGGTACTAAGGTACATAATATGTTGTATCTTGTACCTATCTCATATTTATAAGTTCAAATATAGAGCTCCACACAAAAATATAATAGGGTCGATGTAGGCTTGTACTCTGTACTCTGTAGGTTGTAGTTATAAAAGTTATCTGTTTTATTATAATATATGATATCTAAACATAGAAAATGTGGTTTTGTCAAATGTACTTTGTATTTTCTACTACATACAGTTTGAAGATAATCTTATGATTACTTGTGTCGTATTGTCGCGTTAGTTTTTCTATGCGCAAGTGCCGAGTAGTGAGTACCTACGTATGAACGTGTGACAGTCGTGTTTAATTTAATTTAAAATATCAATTAATTTCAATATGAATTCCTTGAATGAACATAATGAACATTCAATAATTTCAACACAACAGTCATCTGAGGTTAACACTGAAGTGTCTGAAATGACGGATTCAGCTATGTCCATTTTAGATGGTAAGTTTTTTAAAATAAAATCTAAAATTGAAAAAAATAAAGTAATTGCTACATGCGTAATATGTGAGCCACGTAATGTTGAAATAAAAGGATCATTATCTTCAACATCTAATTTTAAGTCACATCTCAAAAGAAGACATGATCAATCCGTTATTGAATCATATGAAAATTATTTATCAGAAAAACGATTAAGAATCAACGATTCTAAAACGGATAATGCAGTTAGTACAGTACATCGTGTTAAATATACCCAAGACCAATTTGACAAAGATATCACAAATTTTATTATACATTCAATGGTTCCATTAAGAACTGTAGAAAACCCATATTTCAAAAAAATATTTGATAATATTGGAGTCACTAAAACAATTATTGTTCCGAGTCGACGAAATCTTGGGAGAAAAATACATAATTTATTTCAAGACTCGAAAGAAAAAATTATAAACGACATTAAAGGTATACAATATGTATGCACCACAACTGATGTCTGGTCATCGAAGAAGAGAAGTTTTTTGGGCGTGACAATACATTGGATCGATGCCGATAATTTCCAACGGCGATCATCGAGTTTGGCTTGTCGCAGATTTCGCGGAACACATAGTTATGACAAAATTGCTGATATATTACAAGACATACATTTAGAATACAATTTGAATTGTAATAAGGTAAGTGATTGTATATACTATATATTTTAATAATGTATACTCGTATGTATACTTCAGTAAAATATCATAAAAATCATTTAAATACAAATATTGACAATATTTTCCCTATTTACTAATTTATAGATAATCGCAACAATTACTGACAATGGAAGTAATTTTGTCAAGGCGTTTAAAGTGTATGGTGTTAAATTAACTCACTTTGATAATGTTGAAGATAGTGAGTATGGGAATATTGATTTATTTGGTGATGCAACATCGGTAGATAGCCAGGGACAGGACGATGAACAAATAATTTATGATTTAGTAGAAACAACGGAAGAACTTGAAAATAATCCATGGCTACCTCGACATTTACGATGCTGTGCTCATACATTGAGCCTTTTTGCTACATCTGATTTAATTATAACTATTCTATCACCGCAAAACTCACAACTAACTGAAATACACACTTCGGTAATGAAAAAGTGTACAATATTATGGAACGCTTCAAATAGGCCAAAATCTGCTGAGGTAAATTTTTAGTTTTTTACATTATTATTTAATCTTATATTTTTTAATAATTACAAATATTATACTTGAATTATTTAGGTCATATTACAGACATTGGGCCATAATTTATCAAGACCCGGGGATACACGTTGGAACTCTTTATATGACTCATTGAAACAAATTTTAAAATATAAGGAGAAAAATTGTGAGTTATTCGAAGCATTAGGATTCAAGAATAGCATGTTAAAGGATTCGGAATATTTATATATAGAAGAGCATTTGAATTGCGTTGGTCCTTTAGCAGAAGCATTAGATATTCTCCAAGGTGAAAATAATATTTTCTATGGGTTTGTTCTTCCAGTCATATTGAGCTTACGCCGCAAAGTTAAGAATTTGTTACTAAATAATTGGAGATATTGTGAACCTTTAGTTAACAGTATCCTCACAAGTATTGAAAAAAGGTTTTCTAATATAGTACAATTAAATACAATTGAAGCAGAAAACGCTATGATTGCCACATTTTCACATCCGAAATTTAAAAACCGTTGGCTAAGTTGCATTGACTCTTCTCAACATGATCGATGTATTCAAATATTTAAAACAGCAGTAACTAATAAAATAAAAGAAATAAATACTATTTCATCAACAAATTCAGAATCGCCAGAATTGTATGAGCAATCAACATATGAGGAAGCACACGATTTTTTGACTTTGACCCATTAGTTAACATTGACAGAAACGCTCAACAAAGTAGACGCTCTGCAGCGTCAGAGGCAGAAATACAGGTACATTATAGTAAATCAATTACCAAATTATAAATTGTAATATAATTAATAATTATTATTCATATTTTTGTAGGTCGTACAATTTTTCAACAACTTGTCTCAAGACCTGTCAATTCTTCATCAGTATCCGCCAATCAAAGAGATATTTTTACGCTATAATACACCAATGCCGTCATCAGCTGCCGTCGAAAGATTATTTTCTTATGCAACTATGACTAATTTACCAAAATCTAACAAGCTATCAGATGATATGTTTGAAGAGAGGGTTATTTTGAAATCTAATTTAAAAATGCAGTAATAACTAATAAGTATATTGTTATAATTATTATAATTATAATTAGTTTCTTCCTATTATTATACTTATTTATTAAAATTCTAAATTTGTTATAATTGTATATTTTCATTTTTGCTGTAATTATTTATTTATGTTTTTGTAATTATTATTTATTACTATTTATGATTGTTGTAATAATTGTTATGAAATATTACCATTAAATATTATTCATATTATAATATTATAAAACTATTATTAAAATATAATTAAAAAAAACATATCTAATTTTCTAATTTTTAACTTTCTTCTATTGATAGATATTTGTTTATTGTTTATTCGAATATCTATGTTTAAAATTGAATCGGTTAATTTTTTATTCAAATAACAATAGTTGAAAATTATTCGAATTAATTTTTATTTGAATAATTGTAAAAAAAAATATTCGAATGATTTTTTATTCGAATAATCATAGTTGAAAATTATTCGAATAGTTTTTTATTCGAATAATCATAGATGAAAATTAATCGAATGATTTTTTATTCGAATAATAATAGTTGAAAATTAATCGAATACATTTTTATTCGAATTGTTATAAAAAAAATTATTCGAATAAATTTTAATTCGAATAATTGTAAAAAAATCATTTGAATAATAATTTATTCGAATAAAATGTTATCTAAATAATCATCTAGATAAAATTTCATTCGAATAACGCCCAACTCTGGCGGTAGGTGCTGTATTGAATTCCAACGTTTAGATTAAACCTAATTTCTTTGTACTATTTTTAAGTGATATCAAACATACATATATGGAATTTATTTTAAATGCCATTATATGATTGTAGATTATTATAATTATTATTATTATTTTTATAGAGAATTACTATAATTTATGTAATATAGAATTAAATTTCAACTTTCAGTATATAGCTAAACTAGAAATTAAATAAAATATTCGTTCAGAATGTTTCTTAACATGTTCTTAGAATGGCCAACTTAACAAACTTGTTAACGTAAAATATATTTCAAATTAATAAATAATATATTATTAATTAATCAAGTTTGTACAAACAGTGATACGATTTCACACTGCAGGTTGGTAGATATTCTATGAATATAAATATTATAATCGTTATCAGACGGGTGTGTACTGTGTATAGGAGAACAGATATTATGGTACAACTACGACCTGTAAAAAATATAAAATTATTAGATATTTTAATTTTGATTAGATTAAGTCGAATACAATTTAATTAAAATAATAACCATGTATTTTCGGTTGTATGGAATAGCTTTTAGGACGTGTTAACCGAGTATACAATTCAACAAAATCTCAGTTTATGGATGTCGGATCCATAATATGGGTACAAGAGACATTTAAATTTCTCGGTCGAAACGGGTCGAGATGAAGAGCAAATAACCCTTATACTATCGATATATTATTATGAGGTTAATTTAAAATTTAAAATGTAAAGAAGGCATAGCCGTCCCAAGAGAGGGGGGAATGGGGCAAGTGCCCTAGGGAGTCTAAAGTATTATGAATTTAGAGGGCGTACTAAAAATGAATGATAAAAAGAAAAATTTGATGTTTTTATTTTAGGTATTATTTTTCTTTTTATACTGTAAAATCAAAGATGAGTACCTATCAAATTGTATACTATTAAATATAAAATAATGTAAATAATGTGTTAAAACTTAATGTGACATACCTTCAATAATATATTCAACATTCATAAAAACAAATAAAAATATTAATACTTATAAATTATAAAACTACAATAGTAATTTACTAACATGAAATATATTTTAAATATGTATACACATCATTAAAATAATTAAGTAATATAAACTAAACTAATTCATATCTTTGGTAGTATTAAATGTTTTTTTCATTTGAAAAAGATTTTTTCTCTGGTTTTGTAATCGGCAAATTTAAGAGTATGGATTACAGAAATAATTTTTAATTACCTATAAACAAAGCAAGGTCCTTAATTGTTGTGTTTAATAATTCTCCTTTAATTTTTCTGGTAAATATGGAGAATTGTCATCATTATTTCATATTTATAAAATAATATTTCAATAAAACATCAAATATCTATACTGACAGTGAAATTTGATTCATATATATAAATACATGTATGTGATTTAATATGTGATTTTTTAAATGTGATTTTGATATTTGTTATCAAATACGAAAATAGTAAATTATTAGTTGGGCTGGGGCCTAGGGCCCCTGCAGTCTATGAGCCTCAGTCAGGGACGTATTTATAAGGGTGGCTGAGTGGGATGCAGCCCCCTCTGAAATTTTAAGAAAATTTAAAAAATATTTTTATAGTCTATCAGAGTCACTGCAAATCTTAAATTTCAAATTCGGATTTTTATTTTGTTAGCTTATCTTTTCGATCATGGACAAAACTTTACCACGGGAATTGATAAGTATTAAACATATTTAAGGTATGTGATTAATTATAATCCAAAAATGTGAAGTCTAGATTTTTTTGTGGGAGGGAGAGCCAGAGGTTTATCAAATATTGTTGCCCTAGGGCGTTATTGGTGGTTAGAGCGGCACTGAAAGTAGGTATAGCCAGCTAGGTACGCACGCAATATTTATGCAGTATTATAATATCATGTTTGAGGCTCAGATTTGTACCTATTCATATTATATATCAACACGAAATACAGAAACACACAAATGTCATGTAAATAAATATGTACCTATAAAAATTATACTTACTTAATATATGTTTAGGTATGCACGTGATAGCTGTTAAATGTATAAGGAAAACTTTGAAAATCGGGAAAGTTTCTCTCCTGTCTAGTAGCAGTTTTAGTAGGTTTCGAGTGTAGCTATAGTCAGTAGTCATTGATTAGGTCACTGTAATGAACGTGTTAAATACTTAAATTTAAAGACAATGATAAATCATTGCACAAGAAAAAAGATTCTAAACGGGGATATGTGTATCAACTATCATTCACTATTTCTAAGGATGTTTTATTATTTATTTATATTACAATTACAAATTTCCAATTTATTTTTCTATTATTAATGCGGTAGGTTACACTAATTTTTGCCATAAACATTGAATAATTTATTATATTATATTATTATAACTATTGTAATATTACATATAATATATCATATTGTTATTACTTATTAACTATTGCATAGCTATAATATTATATTAGTGATATAACCTAGCCACCTAGGTGTGACCTAGGTAACACACAAGTCAATGTCGCTTAAACGTGTGAATATGTTCGTAGTATAAAATAACTTAATTAGTCTAAATATTTTTGTAAATGTCATTGTGTGTAGAAAATAATACTATACACTATAACTGTCAAAAAGTTTGAAAGCCCTACGAATAATATTTTATTCATTTCAAGTTACAATACATAATAACTAAAATATAACGAAAATTGATATTTAATTTAAATTATCAACAAAAATTTAATTTGACTTTCATGTGACATTTTTTTTTTTTTTGGTAAAGGTAGACAAACTTATGAGGAATTTTGTATTACATTTTCAAATCTTATATTATTTAAAAAGAAAACTTTTATGAGTTTCTAACTAAAAAAATTTGCACATTTTCGTGATTTTAACGTGTCTTGTCAAGATTTGAACTTTAAATACCTACTTAAAAAAAAATTGCGACTATGGGTTTTTAATATTTTTCAAATGTTATAACAATATATTAAGAACCTTGTATTAAATTTTCAAGCATTTTAAACCAACAAATAAAATGTTTTGACATTCATAGAAAAAAAAACTAAAAAAAATAGGAAACTGAAATGTCCGCAAAAAGTTCAAAACAAAACCATAATATTTTGAAAATCTTATCGTATATAGAAAATGCGAATATAAACAACCAGTGAAAGATTTAGTGTAAAAATTCCCGGTTTTCCTTAATTTTTTTTTTGTTTCTCGGTGCTTTTGAACACTAATGTAAATATGGGATTTTGACCAAATGCCCTACCTAACTAGATTAACTTCCCCATCATTTCGACTACTTATCGTGTACACAGACACAAAAAAAAAACAGATATTATAAAATCAATACATTCATTGCTCCGCTCAGAATCTAATATCAATAACAATATAAAATATTCTGTGAACATTTCAAGTCTCTATACAGTTATTCAATTGGTTTGTCATAAATATTCCCTTTTTCCGTAATTTTCTGTTTCCCGATTATTTTAAGAAGTTTGTACCTATGTAGATACAAAGAATATTTTTACCCTACAATTCTGAAACTAGATCCATTTGTCTACAAGAAACCAACCTCAATATTAAAGATAACAATTTTACTGCTCCAAAACGTAATGACAGACTCAACAAAACACACACATCGTTGTAAAACCAATAGGTACATTTTTCGATCCGAATCTAAAAAAAAATATGAACATAAAATATTAGGTATATTATTATAAGTTATAACAAACAAGATGATTTAATATCAAATTGTTTCAGTCTGCTTGTCTTCTTGATCACAAGAAATGTAATAAATTCAAAATTCGGAAATTATTAATCCTTACGAATGTACCTATATCGACTTGATTATTATATGTACAGATATTAAGATTATAAAAAAAAAAAAATTTAATAAGAAATAATAAGAAATTAAAAAAAACAAGTAAGCTGAAAATGATTATAAACAGACGTATTTATCGTATATTGACAAAAGTATGTTAATAGCATGTACCTAATGAACATTAAAAATAAATTTGTAATTAGTTACCTAATAAAAAAGAATTTTTCACGTGATAAAACATAATATCCTATTATTAAAATTAATTTTACATATTTTAGTGTAGGTATTAACGTGAGCAATGCCCATTAAGTTTCAGTTTTCGTGTTTAAAATCCAAACTCGGAACGATACATTTTAAATATGTATCTATATTTTATAATCAACAAAAAAAGTTAAGGTAGAACCATATCAAAACGGATAACACTTACCTACTCATAACTTAAACTTATAATATATTGTATACCTGATACATTTTTTTGTAACTATAATCATATGGATTGTGATTTGTGATAAATTTGTGTAATCATTAGTAAAAAAAAATGTTTGTTGCTATAGTGAAAGCGTAAACTTAAAAAACTGTATGAAAACTTAAAGAATATATATTTTTTTTTTATTCATTGATTAAGAATTATGTTTTTGGTATGCACTAAATGTATATTATTTAACACACTATAGCATGTCTTTATGAGTTAGAAAACTACATTATATGCTGAGATTTAATATACTACAAATATACAATTTGATAATAAATTCATTTAAATGAATATTTTATGTAAATAATTTATTTAACATGATACCTATAACCATAAACCTTTATTACACTGTTTCAGGTTATAACATAATTGAATGGCTAATGGACCGTTTAACTGTCGACGAAACTGGTAAGTTTGAATTATTAAAATGGTTTCAATAAAATAATTTTTACAAAAATAAAAAGCATAAAAATGTACATACCTAGTACAATTGAATAAATTATTTGTATTTATAAAAAGTGTACAAAATATTTGTCTTTGGTTATAACAAAAAATAATGAGCAAAAAAAAACCAAAAAATGAAAACCACAAGTAAATAGAATCAATTGTTTAATGATTTTTTCATAACGTTTAATTAATGTTTAAGAATTTGAACCAAATACATGAATATTTAGAAGAAAAAAAGTAACAAAAATGTTTTGTTCATTATAAATATAGTTTTTCCATTGTACGTAATATTATGAAAATAATAATTCCATAAATAAGCTATACAAATGAATTTGCAAAGTTAAATTTGGTTCACCATTATATTTTATTCGTTTTACTATTAAATAACCGAAATGTTTAAACAACAATATTTATTTATAATTATGTTTTCATAAAAAAATTTAAAGTACGTACAAAAATTGTTTACTTCACGCAATCGAAATATAGTTGATTAAATGCATAGTTTAATAATGTTGATTGGAATTTGGAGAACAACTTCTTAGTTTTAGACGATTTAATATTGAAATAAACCGATAAGAAAAAGGTTAAAATCTATTTTTTACATTCTTATAGTAGAGCTAAAAAAAGTTTAATTCAGTCAATTTATGACCTACATATCCGCTATTTGCTTTTAGTATTTATGGGAATGAATTATTATGTGACTGCTTTCATATCAAAATCAACCAAATTTTTTCTAGTTTGTTTAAAAAAAATCTTATAATCCTAGATTATATATCTATTTTTCTCATATCAGTGTTTCAAATATATTTTTCCAAAGTTAAGTTTTGATTATAAAATACATTTTGATATATTGATAAAACAGAACTATTTACAAAGTAGAAGGTACGTAGTACCCATTAATAGTATTTCGGTGAATAATTAAACTATTGATTCCTTCTTAATAAATAAAAACTCAGAGGTAGTTTAATATAATGACTTGTTCTTCAATACTTCACTGTAAACATAAAACACAGTGTAAACAAAGTATAACTTTGATAACATTTTAAAATCGCAAACCACTTCACGGTACAATTTCAAAGAAATGCAATCCTCTTATATTATTTACTATTGGACTTTCGGTATACGTTTTTATATTTTACTACTTACTATTATATAGATCTATACATTATTTATGAAAATAAAAATGAACGTTCAAACGTACAATAAGTCCGAAAACGTAAACAAAACATTTTCATTGAAATATATTATGCATCAACGTTGCTTTTAAATGGAAATCTGAAAATAATGTACTTTATCATACGAGTTTTATGAGTCGAGAAAAAAATGTAAATAGGTATGGTAAAACAGTTTATATATATAGTACAGATAGTAATAATATGCATCGTTATTATACATTATACGTTTGTATATTATGTATATTCAAATGTTACGTTCAGAGTCCAAAAATATGTAAAACAAAATTGGTCGCTCATCGTACAACAAACAGCTCTTACATTATTATTATTATTATTATTATTGTTATTATTATTTCTACCACTCGGATTTAATAAACGTTTCCATAAATGTCTACTATTGTATGCTGCACCGTCGTATCTCTATTTACGCATATTTTCTCGTCACAACATGGGTGTATCTATATTATATACTACCATACGTAAAGTATGTGATATCAATAAAACGAGATTGAAAAGCATATTCTCTACACACTATTCTATCGTACCTATTTTATAACGTTTCAACAGGCCACTAACTTCGCACATTGTAATGTTTGAATTTATCGAACATGTAATTAAACGATAAGCAGACGTTTCTAGAACTGTTTTTTTTTCTTCCGGGCGTATCCTGCAAACGTAAGAAAAGTATGTGATAGGTTTTTATTTTCAGTAAATCTATTTAATGGGTTATGGTCTCACGATTTAGAACATTTTATCACCTATGTGTACGGCTATATAGGTCTGCAGAAGTTGAATTATGTAACGTAGCGGTGCTCAAATACAATATCGTATCAATATTACCCACCTACCTATATAATACTGACACAAAGCGCCGAGCAATAAACAACCCTAGCACTATTCTTCTCGTTCGTCGTTTTCAGGAATGTTATATTGAAGAGGATTACTTTTATGGCTGCAAGTTTCATTTCTATACAGCGACATCGACTAATGCAGTAATGCGCGTATGATTTACCTACCTATCCAAACAGAATTATATAGGTTGCTATAATACTGATGCCTAAATCGTGAACTTACATAAAGTATTAGGTATATTATAAATGCTCGACAGCGAATCCAAGTTAATTGTAAAGAAATAAAAAATATATACTTAATATAATATAGTTGATGAATAAATAAACTTAAACGCCATAAAAGGACTTAAGTCTATATAATTAAATATGTCATATAAGTACCTATACCTATTTATCTAGGTATTGAAATACTATTGTTAAAATCGAAAAAACAATTCGACTCAGTGTTATTTATTATCTAGTCTGTTGAAAACTAAATTTAAAAATTAAGAAACCACATGTAATGTATGTGTTAAATTTGAAATCAATGATAAATCATTGCACACCAAAAACGATTCTAAACAAAAATAGTTTGTCTCACATTACTAAGTATATTTTATAATATATTTATATAATATTGATATTAGGTATCTAATGTAATTTATTTTACTATTAGTAATATAGTTGTTGAATTATTTTTTTCTGAAAACATTTCATTTGCAAATGTATATATAATTGTGTGTATAAAATATTATAATAATACACATTAAGAGTTTCAAGTACCAATAACTAAAACCGTTATTTATTGTTTAAATATCTAATTTCGTCCAAATTTGAACATTGAACTTATAATGCCGTGTTTAAAAAAAAAACTATGCTAATACATATATTTTTTTGGGATTACGGTATGAACTACTTACTTATGGGAAACCTTGTAATAAATGTTCAATCCTTCACTATACATTTTATTTGTATAATTATTTTTACTGTACATTTTCATACTAAATATGCGTTATTTTTCACGATATATTACCTCCAAAAAAACCAAAATCATATAACAAATAGCAGGCACCTATAATTGCTTTCACTTACTATACAGGTCAAAACAATAATTTATTTGAGCCAAGTAAATCGATTAAAAGCACAACATTTCCCCCCTTATTGGTTTTATTATTTTTGAATCACTATTATTGGGACGTTTTTAGTTTTTATTTTTGAATTTGAGAGGTGCAATATTAATGTATTGATTTGTGCTTTTTTTATTTATGACTCTTTTCACGAAATAATGCTTTGATTTTCAACTTTAGTAACTTTCCTGGTGGAAAAGTGAATATAGTTGGTACATTCGGGAGGGAAAAATTGAAAATTCTCGGTAGTTTTCAAAGACAACGAGAGAAAAAAATTATGGAAGAACGGAAATTTTTACTCAAAATATCAGTTTAACAAAATCGATTTTGTTTATTGGTGTAACTCAAAAACAAATAAGTAACCGTAGATACTTGAAATGTTTGAATTTGGATTACGGTACAATTTTCAAAATATTGATAATTTTGAATCTTTTTGTTCTATAACCTTATAGACATTTTATTTTTTTGTACATAAATAACGATAAAAAAAGTATTCGCTAGGTCAAAAAACTCCCAAAATTTAGTAATTAAAACTAATATATAATATATTTTTATAAGCATTTAAAGTTTAAATTTAACGCATCCATTACAATGACCAACACAGTACCTAATTTACAGCGGACTGGAACCCACTTGCCCACCTTTTTAAACTTATATTTCTGATTTAAAAGGGAAAAACAGTTCAGTCAGTGATTCCTTTAATATATTACTTAATATGGATGGAAACGGGCACTCATCGCAGGTTTAGGTTATAATATATTCATTATCGCATTGGCAAATAGATTTTAAACGGAGCTTAGAGCGTATAATATTATTTCCAGTCCTTGAACGATAAAATAATTACGTTCTAAAGTGCAATCTGCAGTGCGAATTCGCGACAAATTTATAATACCATGTATATGGACGAGGCTGGCATAAAACAGTTTTATATTACTAGAAAAAAGTGTTTTAAGAAGAAAAAAACAATAGAAAATAAAATCACTAGTACAAATAATATATCCAATATATAATTAGCTCCCATTATTACATATTGTGAGTAATAAACTAACAAGTAATAACTGATCCATTTCACCAACAATTTTATTAAAGTTTTTTCCATTTTATGCCACTATAATAACAAATAAAATATAAATATTATTTTAATTATGACTAAGTAATCAAAAGTGAAAAATTAATTCACCATTTCTGCTGAGATAAGAGCTTATGTAAATACGTATATATTTGTTTTAGTTTTAAAACGTACCCGGTACACCGGTGTAATGTAAAGTATGCACAAACCAAGTATAATATCATTATATATAATATACTAACATTCATTTACATTATTATAATTTATTTACATAATCGACCGCGTAATATAATACGTCTTTATAGTGATATATAGTGACCTCTGAACAAGCCTATACACATTTTCTTTTTATTGATATATTAACTTTTTGCTGCAGTACATTGTGATTCCCATCAATATAAATGACGTACCTAAGACAGTTTTTGTGTATATGAAAAAAGAAAACAAGTAGGTAGTTAATATTTTTTTGTGGAAATTGAGTTTGAATAACGTTTTTAATACCGCTTCATAATATAAAATATGACCCCTTTTCAAATATTGTCCTATTATAGCAGTAATATATTATTTAACATTTCAGTAAGTTAGAGTTTCATCGAAGCACAACTTTAAACAAGTTATCTACATCATAAATTATACTTAAAATGTTTTGAAATTCTGAAGATGACTTCTTGACATGTTAGTAAAATATTACAGAAAGACGTAATAAAAGGAAATTCGTGTTTTTTATTACAGAAGCGGTCCATATAGCCAATATGTTATGTCAATACGGATACTTCTTTCCCGTAAACGACTCAAAAACTCTTACTCTAAAAGATGACAGTTCTCTGTACAGGTTCCAAGTAAGATAAATAATATCTATTGCATATTATACCCGTTCAACGTCCAACGTTAATAATGGCGTTCAAAAAATAGTTGTGACAACGTTATTGTTTTCCAGATTCCGTATTATTGGCCATGTTCACAAAAGAATCCTGATAACGTGGAATATGCGATATACCTATCAAAAAGACTGCTGAGAAACAAACAACGACATGCCTTGGAAGACTACGAAATGGTAAGCATCAGTATCACCTAACTTAGTTAATTAAAACAACCATGAATTAACTCTAAAAATGTATCAAGGTCTGAATTTTTAAGCACAGTGCACTTTGTAATGGATAGTTTTGGAAAATTTAACAAAAATAAAACCTTTTTATTTTTATTTTTATACAAAAACAGTCCTTTATTCACACGAAATCAAAAATATTGAACATTTAAACAACGTTAAATTCAATAGCTATTTTTTTTTATGAATCCAGGACTCATTGAACAGTCTGAAAAAAAATCTACAAAACAAATGGGAATTCATCACGATGCAGGCTGAAGAACAAGTAAAAATGAAGTGTTTTTATCTATTTAAAGTAATTAATCTTGATGACAAGACGTCAACTGTACATGGATCGATTATTTTAGGTGCGATTGAGCAAAGATAGGAAAAAAGGCGAAAAAATAGTGACTGACAGTCAAGAAAGGGCGTTTTGGAGAGTACATCGTCCTCCTCCAGGATGTGTCAGCGTTATGGAACAAATACCGATAAAGATAGGTGGCAGTTTTTCAACCAAAAAGAAAAGAAGTTCTGAAGATCTCCGGAGAGAAGTAAATACAATACAAATATATCTTAATCGAATAGTGCGAAGATATTACATTTTTATAATTTATTATAAACCATTCCACACCTGTCCATTAAAAATAAAAATTTAAATATTAAAAATCAATATTGTGTGACGTAATATTATACATAGGAACGAACCGATAACTAACAATCGTATATCTACTTTAAGTGACACATGATATAATATTATAATTTATAACTGAAAATAGTAAAATATTCTAATGTTAAGATCTGCACAGTTAACTTCCAGTACAGACGATTTAAAACGTCTGCTATATTGAAAATATTTTCAAAATCGCCCCGTGTGTCTGTGCCCCATTTACTTTAAACTGGAGCTATGTTAGATTAAGTATAATTACTGATCTAATCCTGATAGACTGCAGCAAAATACATAAGCCATGACCGACAAATGTGAAACAAATTGCAAACGTTTAACGATGCAATTCTATAAGGAATATCAATATTTTTTTTGTAGGTTGAACTGCTAAGAAATTGTATAGGGAGAACAAGAGTTAAAACGTCAGTAGCTTTGGACGGCCTAGTTTCATTTGGAGAGACATATAACGAGTACGACCCATTAATCACAGGTGCTCAGCCGTCGAACCCTTGGGTGACGGACGATCCAACATTTTGGACGTTCAATTGTCCAATGTGAGTTTATATACAATGATATATTATAATATTTATAATGTTTTTGCAACAAAAAAATAAATAAATTATCGAAAATCGCAAGTGCTTGATCAATTTTAATGTGTCGAGACGTGTACATGTTTCAGGGTGGAAGCCATAACCGAAAAGCGCATAAAACGTTGGGCTCTATCAATGGAAGATTTAGTGTCGGACGCAACAGGTAAATGGCTATTATTATTATTATTATTGTTATATTAGGGTTTACAAAGGTGTGCGCTTTTGGTCAAACGACGAGGTATGAGTATAATCGTTTTACGCGTTAATTTAACTCAATGTCTTATACTGTCGTCAATCGTGTTAATCGCATTCAAGATTATATATTATGATTTATGATATACAACAACATTCATAACATAAATAACATGCATATTACATACCTTGTGGAAATCGGAAAATATACCTCTGCCGCAGAGTGCGTTGCTCTAGTCAATTACATTATTATTCATATTGAACAGGTCTCTACGAGTTCACAAATTATCTCCGGAAGGAATACAGTCACGAAAATATTAGGTTTTGGTTGGCGGTCAATGATTTGAAACGGAGCTGTCAGTCACAAATCCTGCAAAGAGTCAGAGAAATATATGAGTAAGTGTTCAAAGGGAAGATTTATTGTTGGTGCTACAATTATATAATTACAATGATTATTATTTACGCTGTTGAACTATTTCCAACGTAGTAAAACTCCAATTTAAGACGTATTTATACGTCATACATTTATCAGTTGATAATATAATTAAGATATATTTGATATTTAAATTCGACAGATCTTCGTGATATACACGCAGTTGTTATGTACTTAAGTAATACTTTTCAATGGTATGAAAAAAATGTAATTCATTAATTACATCCGGGGCATGGCAGAAACCTACGGGTGCCCCAATAGAAATTCTGCCAAACACTCTTGTGTTCCTAATGCATATGAGACACGTAAAAAAAATGTAATTAATTCATTAAAATCTATATACTATTATTGGGTAGGTCTAATTATATTATGTTATTATTTTTTCATAAGACAATGTGTTACACTTCAGTAATACCCATTATTTGTTTGAAATGTCCACCTCCTAGTAACGTCTTTACGCGAATTTGAAAGCGCAATAATATTATCATCATCGTTGTAAAATATAACACATTAACACATTTCAACGTATTCAATAGTCAATTTGAAATTACGAAATTATTACTAGTTAATATAAAATAAAATTAAATGAACCACCCGAAAGTAAACAATTTAAAGTAGCCAAGTAGGTATATATACAATGTCTATATAAATGTACTAAAAATACAATTTAAATGTACCTACGTGCTCTTGCAGAGTTATATAGGAATAAAAGTATTCGAAGCCATTAAACGTATTTGAATAGTATTATACTCAAATATTTTACAGCCATGACTGAGTAAAATATAATGCGCACGTCACCCCCTATACATGTCTATATATATGAGTATCGCATGTTTTCAGTGAGTTTCTAGCTCCCGGTGCTCCATGTGAAATCAATATCGACGGCAAGACGATGGAAAGAACGCATAAAGAAATGAAAGTCCCGTCGAGATTTACGTTCGACGGTGCTGCTGAACACGTGTACACATTACTCTTGAAAAAAGACTGTTATCCTAGGTTCATAAGGTCGGAGCATTACAAAAACCTGCTCGCTAATGGAGTCCAGCCCTCGGCCAGACGAAGGTACCTATAATATAATATTATATACAACGATGTAGGTATTAAATATGTAATTCGATTCCCTCTGCAGACACTCTGTCGTTGGGCTGTTGTACTGCAGAATCTGTAGGAATGATTTTAAATACTACCACGCCGGAAACCGGCAGCGTATTGTAGTATTAATATTTGTGTTACGTGCAATCGTATAAAAGTCGATAGTCGATACATGTTTGCGATTTGCGTTGATCAAACAAAACGTTTTGTTATTTTCCAGCCAACGAAATTTTTAATAACATAAATCTATAGAAAACGGCTATGATCGGATAAATACGAATTCCACGAGTTTAAAAAGGTTGTCAACAAACTATAATACATCGGTGTTGTTTCGTTTAGATTTTTCGGACTGGTCGGCGGCGCCGCCAACAAAAAGGCAGAGTGCAAAGATCGCATAAGAAGCACCGCAGGATGTTCAAGCACACAGGGTACGTCATCGTCGTCGGTCTTGCAAGCGAATCAGTCGTCGTCGTGTAGCAGCGCAAAGCGAAGGGGCAGCGACAGGAGCCTGACCAGCTCACCACACGAGCTTCCAATAAATTCTGTTAAAGTCTCGCAATCCCATAGTCAATCTAATCTCAGTGACATACCCTATAGGTAAGCCAACAAAAACCACACATACAATATACCTACATATACAACACGAATGTATACTATACCCATATATATTATATACCAGGGCTTGAAACCGCTCCTGAAGAAATAGGTTACCGGGTCCGGTAGGACCCGGAAAATTTTTTGGAACCGGTTACCGGTTATCGAGGTTTTTAGAAATAATGATAATCATTTCCCGCTTACCGAAATAAATTTTATAAATGGGATTACCGGTTATCTATTTGGAAGCGGTTTTAAATCTTCAAAATTACCGGTTACCTCACAAAACCGTTTTTTTTTTTTTTGTTTTTGTTTTAATACCTACTCTATTTTTTTTCATCAAACTTAACATGTCATTTTTGAAACTATTCATGCATTTTGTTGTGGTATGACTGGAGATAAGAAGAGGCGTAAAAAAAAAAAGATTAAAAACAACAACTACATAAAAGTAGTAGGTATCTATATCTATTGTTCTTCTTTAAGATACATAAAAACTTAAAAATATAAAATAAATGATAACAGTTTTATAATTATGAAAAAAATTAAAATACAAAACATTTTATCAAGTAAACAAGTTCAAACTTAGTACTTGAAAAACTCCAAACAATAAACAAAAAAAATAGTCTGTGTAGTCTATACTCTATAGTGTATCACCGTATACCTACTAAAAATATTAAACATTAAACATAAACATTTAAAATACATCTTAAATTTTCAAACCCATCTTATTCGCTCTTATAATCATAATTTCGTTCAGCAAATCAGATGATAATGATGAAACAAGACTAAAATAAAATAGATTTTATTTTATCATAGATGGTGACAATATTTGGTTATTAACATTTGACTATTATAGTATTATCAGTTAGTAGTTAGTACGTATTATTTGGTATGGAATATAGCTGACGGGAGAGTAGGCACGGTAATAGCACTAATAAGTAATAGATGATTACACAGTTTTGTTCAGTATTACTTTTATTACGAACTAATGTAAGATGTAACGAACTTATTATTAAATAATGAATATCAACAGTCCCTGATTATAAGTTATAACGTACCTATTACCTAGTACTTGGTACAATATCGTACATGCAAGGGTTATATACTATTATATATATATCATATATGTATCAGCCCGCATTGAGCATTCGTCGATGTTTCTACCATTCGTATCAGTATTCAGTGCCTATATTATAGGTAGGTACTGACTACTGAGAATCTTTTGTTAGTGCGCCGATACGATTCCGCAATCAAACACGCTTGTTTTGGTATTTTTAAATTTTAATACTTAGTAGTTCTAAAATAATCTATTTTAGTATTTTATAAATATTATTCTCTTCTATTTAGAATATTCAATATAATTTTAAAAAAAAATTTTTACTTTAATTGGTTTGAGATTTACCGGTTTTGTATACTTCCGATTAATTAACCGGTTCTAAAAATAAACGGTTACCGTTATAGATTTCCCCCTTTATCAAATTCCATGATTACCGGTAATTGATAACCGCTTCTCGAAATTGAAACTCGAGAACCGGGAAGCGGATACCAGTCCAAAAAGTATTCATGGTAACCGGTTACCGGGAAAAATCGGTTACCGGTTTCAAGCCCTGTTATATACTATATGTATAATGTATAATATGCGTTTTGACGGCTATAGCATATACGAAAAAAAAACCAAAGTTATGAAAACACAGTTTATGAATGTTACTCATTCGATATTCTTAGGTACCTAGTGAATAAGGATCTCGCACGCACGAGAGTTCGAAAATAATAACTACTATCAGGCACGTACACAAACAAAAATATTTTGGGGTGGACTGTGTCTGGGGGGTCTGGGGCAACTCTGGGCTGTACATATTTTTAAATGTTAATATTATTAACCATATTAAAACAATTCGAGAAGGTTGGGGGAGGGGTTGAGTCCAACCATTCGGCCTGTGTACGTTATAATATTATATTATACACAATATATTATTTACTAGCTGCTATAGAGTTACGTAGCCCTTACACTTATGATTGGACAAATAATATGATCGTAGCTTAGAAAACTATATAATAATATGTTTACTATACCACGTTTACTTAGGTCAAGCAAATTATTGTTTGATGTCTGTAATTATTCCAATATTCAGTATTCACTGAAATCTGATAGTTTTTTACACCTATAGGTACCTATATTTGGGCATCCAATCAATACTACAATAACAATCTATAACATTATTATTATCTACATTCAAATTTTAGGTCTAAAAACACTTCACAAGTGAACAACTATAATTGATGACAGGTCTGTACTCTGTAACAGCAGCTTGTGTAACTTGAATTTGGCGTGTTAGATAACAAACATTGGAGTGGCTTGTGTACTCTTTACAAATCAATTATTTTAGCATACAATTTAATTTTACCGAGCAATTAATTCAAATTCAATTATACTAAGTACTTACTACGTTGAATAACTTTTTAAAAAATAATCAAAACTATTTTAAACACATTTTACTAATGCGGACATAAGGTATATTAAATATTAATACGCCCATATCAGTGCGGAGGCACATAGATTAAAACATTAAAAAAAAACAAAACAACTGTAACTAAAAAAATGTTTTGCACAAAATTTGCTTTTTGAGAAATCGTAGGTATCGGTCGAATTAATTATAAATATTGTATTAATTATATTTATTTATTTACTATTTAAAACGTAGAAATAATAATGAGTGTATAAAAATATATTCTAGTCGTATCATACTATGTACCTCTGTAAAATACACATGTAGTAATATGCATTGTAAAAGATAAGACAACACAAAGTTCACTTGTATACATAAAAATGTACAAATATTTATTTAGCTTTTCCCCGAGTACCTAAGTTGCAACCGAGCAATTTTTTCTTGTAAAATAGCACATATATATTATTATACTTTACGTATATTATGTATTATACTTTTGCACAGTCACAAGGGCACAAAGAACACAATTAAAAACACTTTCTATAGGTATAGCGTATATATTATACATACACACACGTCATATTCTAAGCATATACATCATTACATCTACTTATATTATACAAGTGAAAAATTTCACAATACCAATTTATGCATAATATCTTATATATATATATTATATGTAATGATACACTTGAATAGTTCAGACAATAATGTTTTACAGGGGAGATTTACCTTGCACACCTTCCTCTCCAAGTTCCAATCAGTAAGTTAAAACAACTACGTCTGTACAAAGTTTCTTTGTCGACCTTTTTTTTTTTTATTGTTATTATTATTATTATTTTTTTTTTTTTATAAACGTTTAGTTAGTGTGAAATATATCCTTATATATTATATATATATAATATATAATATATATATATATATATACAATAAATACATATATTATTAATTATTATCTACCTATTTTTTTTTATATTATGGCGTGCAATACGTTATGTTTGCAGTTTTATTGACTATTCTATTCTTCGCTTATATAATTAATATATATATATATATATATTATATCAAGCGTGTATATATTATACATGTATTGATCAGTGGCGTGGTGAACTCAAATATTGTCAGAGCATTTTTTTCCAATACTCACCTCACCACCAACCAACTCATTCACCCATCGGCTAGTATGAAAACCTTTTTCTTTATCTTTCACTTAAAAATTGGTATAAGTACCTATGCTGTTTCAGTGATGGGGGTGGGAGAATTTCTAAACCGTATAAATGAGAAATTCAAATGATTTTTCTTTTTGTTGCAATGTAGAATAGAATAATCTTATAGATAAATGAAATTGTCACCAAATATTTATATTACCATTATTTCATACACATGATAACATTTTGAAAATATTTTGGAGCTTTTTAAGCTACCTATTAACAGACAAAAAAAAATGGTAAAAAATCTTGACAATTTAATAAAAGGTTCTTCATATGTGGATCTTACAGCAGTAAAAGATATTAAAAGGCCGTAAAGCAACAATTTTTGTTTGAAGTTCAAATTTTAAATACATTCGTCAAAATTACGAACATTCAAAATTCTTTTGTAATTAAAAATATATAACATTTTAATTTTAGGACAGAAAATATAATTTCATTTTAATGGTCTTTATTTATTAATAGAGATATAATATCAAGGGTGAAATACATGTGGCTCTAAAAACTGATTTAATACACAACTATAGGTAGGTACCTACACAAGTATAGTATTATGATATATATATTAAACATATATTCAAATTCAGATCAAAAATATGCAATAGGTACACCAAATTTATACCGATACCTATTTTATAAAAATATCTTATTGAGCATTTTTCCTGCGTTCATAGTAAAATACTGACAAAAAAAAATTACCACCTACATATTACCCACCCACACACCCATCACCGACACCACCTCAAAAAACTCAGATGTGGCCGCCTCTCGGTTATCCCCCATCTACACGCCACTGTACTGATGTATACTGTATACTCCTATATACGATTCACCTACATCACAATATTATATATTATTATTATTATAATAATGAACAAATGTCCTCATTCCTCTTCTTGAGTTATGCACGAGTAGTGGTATTCTATACCTTAATGTCGGTATATACGTATTGTATAACCACGTCGTTTACGTATATAAGATAGTCCTTATTACTATATTAATTATGATGAAACAGTAGATTAGAGTATGTATTACCCGTAGCGGTTTGTATTATATTGTATTGAATATTTATATTGCGGATAATTGTATATTTTATCTGATTGTTTGCGCACATGCACCTCTATAATAGTGACCTCTGTGTAATAATATAATGGTTGTCTCACCGTGTTTGTCCTCTTACACACCAGCTTCCCAACTATATTATAATATTATGTACGCTAAATACTATAATCTGCTCAACTTAGAACATATTATTATACCCAACTATTTGAACGTTTAATGAAAATTAGTAATTAGATTTTTTAAATATTTACATAAATCAGCTACTATATAGTATTACCTCTGATGTTTAAAATATAAATTTTTTTTTTTTATTTCGAGTTAGCATTTAGCAGACAGATCAAAAATTACTGTGAACACAAACACAATAATATATACTACCTATAATATTAACCTAACCTATATATGTTACTACATATATAGAAAAATCATCCATAACTGTAGGTATATACATATATTTAAAAAAAGATTTCCGACTGGGACAAACGTGGCGAGACACCCTGTGTAATAAATTACCTATACAAAACTATATTATTATTATATAGCCCATACGAAATGCCAATTATTTCGTCATGAAATAATATAATATACCAACGGTACATTATTAAACCGTCATTATACGATACGTCTATATATAATATACATTATAATATGTCCAATAGTTTAATACCTACTTGTTTTTTTAGTTGTTTTTTTTAAAAATATCATGCTGATTCATCCGAATCACAGTGACGACCTCAAAATTATATATATACATATAAATACAATAATATACACATGTGTATGTAACTATAACATAATATTATAAACAATTTGTGTGTGCGTGCGCATGCGTGGATTAACGTAGGTACACCGTACAGGCATTAAGTATAAGTAGTTGCATATTACTAAATTCTTCAGTATAATAAGAAGCAAATATATCTCTGATATGTTTAAAAATAAATGTTGTTGCGGTGTGCTCAAAAATATAAGTGTCGAACAACAACAACATTTCGTCTTACTCCGGCACTGTGCGTGACATATTACGTGTAAATTTGTCAAAAGAACATTAAATCGTATTTTCGTATGATATACTATAATACTGAATAGTAAGTACCTATATAAACCGTGAAAGTGTAAATAGAGATAAAACGAGTATGAGTCAGTGGAAAGGAGGACGAAGGGGTGGAGGACAAACAACGATGATATGAGCTGTTTACGCGAATCTGTTTATGATCGGAATATCGTTTTTGTTTTCCGCAGAGATAACCTTAGCGGTTGCGTGGAGGAATGCGGCGAACCGCAGCTACCCGCGATGCTGGCGGACGACGTGTGTCCGTGGGACCTGGCCGACGGCGGCGGCGGCGACAAGAACAAGCGGCCGCTGCCGGCGTCCATAGCCGAAGAACGCGAGCGTCGGCTGTCCACGTCGTCGTCGCGCAAAAACTCGGGCGGTGCGGCGTACGATTCAGCGGCGAGCGCGGACGAGAGCCAATCCGATTCGGTGGCCAGCCGTCTGCGGCGGAGCTGCGGTCTGGGCGGCGGCAGCAGTAGCGTGGACAGGCGCCGCGGGTCGTCGGCCGCGTGCACGCCGCAACAGACGATCGACCGGCCGTCGGTGTCGTCGGCCGAGGACTTCGACCTCGGACCGTCGCCCGAGAGCAGGTCGCCCGAAAAGCAGCCGTCAACGTCACCACACGAACCGGCCGGGGCCGCGTGTTCACTGGACGACAAGTCGAACAGGAAAAAGCTGCTGAAATCACTGTCGTTGGCGAGGAAACAGAGCGTGACGCCCGTCATTAACGTCAGCTCGGTGGACAGGGACAACGGGTGCGACCGGACCGCCGTGGACGCCGTAGACGAAACGGCAGCCGCTACGGCCGTGGTAGCCGAGGGCGTCACCTCCGCCGCCGTTACCGGACCTGGTTGCGGAGGCGGTCACCCACAGGAAACTGTAGCTTGCTGCAGTGGAGCGGAAGCGACCACAGCGACAGCGACTGCGGCTGCGTCCATCAGTGACGGAAACGACGTGTGTCCGTGGGAAGACGAGTGAGTTGACCGCGGCGAGCATCTTCTTAGTTTTTCCTGGTGTTGTTCCTCGGTGGTGCCTGCAATAACTTCCAAGTCCTCGTTGGATCACTCGAAACCATTTAATGCTTTCACTTTTTAAATACCATGTTTTATGGAGTTTAGTGGGTTGATCAAAACTTTTTTTATCAAATAAGAATCTCTGAATACTTTTTAAATATTTATAAAATACAGGGTATAAGTGTATAACAAAAATACCTGACAGACAGTGGCGTAGAAATAATTTTTGGGGTGGGCTATAGTAGACAGAAACTAGCAAATGATCTATTACTTAGAGGCTACCGTCTACTATATATTTAACAGTTTCTATAAATATATTCGTATTTGTTATTTTTCAACAGGCTATGAAATATTATAACTTATAATAGTACCTAATAAAATATATTGTTGTTCTATTTAAAAATACTGTAATTTCGGGGGGGGCTGCAGCCCACTGTGCCCACCCCCTATATATGAAACTGCTGACAAATGAAATAGTTTTTGTTCTATTCAATATTTAAAAAAAAATTGTATGTATATAATTTATGTCACTTGCACTACACTTATAATATCATTATATCATATTATTATATCATTTTTATTTTTTGATATTGAAAAAAAAAATTTAAATAAATTAAATTCATATTTTTCAGGAAAAATTCAAAATAGCCACTTTTTAGATCTGATTATAAGAAAAATGTTGATGGAAAAACCTTTATCTAAGTCAAGTAGTTAATTTTTTAGAATTTTTAAAATATATATATTTTTTTGAGTAAATTAATTTGGAGCAAAATAACTTTTTTTCAAAATATTATTTTTGGGAATTTCCTGACATGAGTATATTTCATAATTTATTTATTAACCACATAATTTTTACAATTTTTGTCATACTATAAGTTTAAGTACCCATAGTTTTTTTTTTTTTTGTGTCAGGTCTTCCTTTTACACCCTGTATACATGCTACTTATTAGGAAACTCAGACGATTTTCATTACTTTTGTCTACAAAAACGATGAAAATAATAATATATTATAATTTATAATATATAGATTAGGTTATAGTATATAATATATTAGTACCTATATAATACTGTCCGGTGTCCCAAACGCGCAGGGGGAACCATGCAATTTTTCGATCTACATAAATATTAGCCCGTTCCCAATTTTCATGCGATACTATCATACTAATACACTTTATTTATAATCTATAACCTACACAAAATTATATATATTGTTTAATACAGTTTTTCACATACCTACTACGATTGTTTCGTTTTATTTTTTTCAGACACAACCAAGATAAAGGCGGCCGATTTTTAAAGGTATACGAGACCTACGGTTTTCTGTGAACGTTTTTCGCCAAAGCATACATTCCAAATTCTATTATACGTTGTGTAAATATACGCCTACATTATACTACTTCTCGTATATATTATATATATATGTATAGTATAAAATATATATAATATAGCGTTCTACCTTAATATATAAATAATAATATTTATTCATCGCCAAACGAATGTTATTTTTTTTTATATTTAATTACGCGTGATAAAATATTATGTAAAACTCAATAAAAAAGAATACCCAGTCGAATTTTTCAGACTCGGTCTGTACGTTCAATGTTTGTTTAGTTTATAATATACATATTATATTCCAACGATATAATCGTAATTTTTAAAATGTAATAATTATTATAATATTTAATACATATTACGCGATCGTTAAAGTACCTATAAATAATGCAATAAGCATTTCGTTAAAATGTTGTAGGTACAATACACGACACGACGCGAGTACAACACACAACCAATATAGTAATTTATTCGGTGTTTATATATGAATAATAAATATATATATACAAGTGTAGGTACATATATATAATATGTATAATGTATATCTAACTGCAGCTAAAACGTACCTATGTATTTTATAATTAAGCTAATAATAATTAATAATTAGTTACGAATTGTACCTACATCGTATTGTAATATCTAATAATTTTTTTTTTAGTATACTTTTTTCGAATAAACAATTTTATTGATTTACTACTATAAACGATTACGTGTACAGCAATATCACAATTTATTTATTCTAATCAATTTAATTCGATTTTATAATAAAATAGATTCTTATTATGTCGATCGTCGATATCTTGAATTTCCGTTATTTCGAACTAAATTGAAATCCACTTGAAATTACCATTACATTCAACTATCGAACTACATTTCGAACTTTGTTCTGTTCCCCTTGAGATTTGACACAACGACAGTATACTTTTTTAGTGTATTCAATTGACGTAATATAATAATGTCATCAAATTCGGAATTCCATTATATTATTTTCAAACATTTTTATCTGGTACTTGTTTGTAAGAAATACATTTTCAATTCATAAATAACTAAAATTAAACGGTATGAAAACGAGAGCCAAAACTGTTAATTCTTAACGAAAATAATGATGATGATATTTATATAATCCATGCGATTGCCAACAGAAATAATGAAAAAGTAGCAAATTATGTTTAGTTCCTATTACGATTATAGCCGGTTTAGACAGTGTCTACATTATACATACTATTGTACGGAACCAATAAGGACCATAATATGATGGACCAAAAAAAAAACATATTCATTAATGATTTGTAGTTTGTATTAGAACAAACACTTGATTAAATAAAATAAGATAGAGGACGAACTTAAGCCTTAGGTTCTTAAACGTAGTCTAGCTATAATAAAACCAAAAACTGAGTACAGTTGAGGTTGAGTAAATTGAGCCCATACTCATTTCAACTCTACTTAGTTTTATATAATCAGTTATTTGACAAACTCAAACACAAATACAGTTTAAATTTGATATATTATAGCAATGCTTTTCATATTATATTATTATATTATGATCTTCGTGTTATTTAATGTTTTGCCACGTTTTACGTGAAAAAAAATCATGGGGAATTATTATATTATTATAGGTATACTAGATTATTTACACTAATCGCGAAACTCACACAATATTATATTATAATATACTCTTACACTACGTTTTGGCTTATATTATCCAAAGTGATTAATTAAACATATTTTATTATATTCTATCTAATATCGATATATATAATATATATCAAATAAACTTAATAATTAGGTTTTTAGATTAATATTATTAATACTTTAATACTTAAGCGTATGTTATTTTAATATCATAATAATTTACTTATTTAATATATTAATAATAAATATTATTATATCCTATATATTGACGTGTTAATTATACTAATATTATGGATATAGATACAATATGTATTTATAATTAATAGTTATTAGAATAAACAATATACTATAGTAAGTATTATACGCATAGCATTTGAGTTTGAGTTTGTCAAAACACAAATTATTTCCAAATTAAATATAGGTATCAGACTTAAACCTTTTTTGGTCATATAAAATTCAACATTTCTTATACGGACTTATTTTGCTACGGATTCACGCTATGACATGTATTTTTAATTTATTTATTTAAGAAAAATGAATTGTACATTTAATAAGTACCAGTTAAAATGTTATGAATTTGTGAATATAATAATCTGTAAAAAAAATTATTTATTTATTTGATATTTTGTTTTCTAGTTAAACGGTTTTTATTTAGTAAATGTAAGTGCAAATATTTTATTATAAACTATAATTTAAGTTAAAATTGTGATAATTTGTTTATGGAATTTTTAAGATTCATGTAATAGTTCATATAGATATAAATAACGTATTTATACCAAATAAAAGATATTATATTATAAAATACAAAATTTTTGTAATGCGCATACCATTTTAAATGGATTTGTAGACACGAAATTGTGGTTGTTCAATAAATGTAAATTTAAAACTTAAACAAATCGTAATATGCACAAACTACATACCTATATATGTTACTTAGGTTGCATATCTTGATATAATCGTCAAGTATACAACGTCATTCTATACGAAGTTTTAAATACCTAGCCTATTTACTATTTAGGAGGAAATATATTTTATTTTAGTTTACATATTTATTAATGTCTTAGATTTAGTTACGATAGTGATCATAGTTTGTAGGTATAATAAAATATTGTACCTATCAACTTATTAAATAAAATTAAAAAAATTACTTATTGTGAAACTTTTGTTTTATTATTATTTCATAAATATTCTTCGTCATTTTTTCTATATTTAAATCTTAATATTACTATAATTGTTATTTTATTCAATACGTACCTACCTAATGTTCATTAATTCAATAAAAGATGCTTTTGCAAAAATATAAAATGGTGTTAAATGTAAACGCGATAAAAAAACTGCAATAAGTCTCTTGCAATAAATATGTAAACCAACCATAAATTGATAAAAAAAATCCAATTGATTTGTACAAGAAATTATAGACTATAGTGTCATGTACACACTATACACTATAACAATTAACAGTGGTTCCCAATTAGCATTAAGCCAGTAGCCACGGACCCAGTGGCGGCGCTGGGGGTCCAGGGTAGTAAGGGGCCTCGCCTTTAAAGTTAGAGACCTTAAGTTAGGCCAAAAACTTAATTTGCCCAGGGGCCCCAGTAAAAATTACACCATCACTGCAAGGACCCTTATACTAAGGTCTAAGACTTAAATTGGACCGGAGACGCCATTTTTGTATATGTTTATGGAAGTTCCACGCTGTCTTTGAATGTAGTTTCATGAAAACGAAGAAATAATTCTTTACTCGTTTGCAGTGTTATCACTAGTAGGCGTTAGGGTTGGTTCTGAAATTGTATGAAATTTATTTTTTAATGAAAGATAAAAAAAACAAATTTTAATTTAAAACTGTAGTAGAAACTAGGAAGTACAATAAACATCTCTACTTAGTTAAGTTTTAATGCAAAATGCTATAGAAATATTTCTTACACAGTACTTTATACAAATTACATAATAATTATCTATTACATATATAGGTATATCTATATATATAGGTATATAGGTATATATATATATATATTATATATAGGTATATAATAATATCTTCTTTATAACATGATCCGAAATTAAATATTGATAATCACTAATCGGGTATGAAATCAGTATGACCATCTAGTGATGATTTTATTAAACATACCAAAAAACCCAGTTTAAAAAAAAATAATAAACAGTGCATAAGTTAGTATAGTCATAACCCTATTCGGCGTCATAATACATAAGGCTGCGACATCAGGGGCGGATCTAGGGGAGTTCAGGAGTTCAGCTGACCCACAGTTAATATTTGCAGATCAAATTGACCTCTTTTCAGATCTTGGGTAGTTGGACACTTGGACCCTCCAATAAACACATATACAGTATAAATAAATATTTTTTGTATTTTAGGTACCTAGTACACAAGTATAGATTAATAATCTGGTTGTAATAAGTGGCCCCTTGAATATGACCCACAGTTTCTTAACTCTGGATCCACCCATGCGCGGGCTTAGTCATTCTATCAAGCATAACCACGGACCACCTATTAGGAACCACTATTACTAGTTACTACTGAAGTAGAAAGGACATTTCAAGGTAGAGTTCAAGGGTTATGGAATATGGATAAAATATACAAAAGATACTTAAAATATATCGATGATGCCGTGATGGTGTTAGGATCAAGCGACAAGCAGTTTAAAAAAGATTAGTTTACCACGGCCTACCAGAAATGAAGAATTTGTTGACAATGTTTATTAAAAGTTGAGAGTAAATCCACAATAGAGTCTGGAGTTGGACATTGGATATTCAAATGTAAGGCAGTAAATCTATTGTATAAAGTTTATACTATAAACTATAAATGTATTACAGATTGTATAATATAATATTCTTGTTTTCTAATTAAAAAAAATTTAAAAAAAAAAGTATATGATCTACAGATATACCTATATTAAACTCCCAGATATAATATATTATATTAAATTGTATTTAATTTAATAGGTATATAATATTATATCTGTGGATATTATGGACAGGAGACGAGCAGCTTATCACAGCCACAAAAGTGTGTACAAGAGGCTAAGTGCGGGGGGTCACAATGTGCTCCTAGAGTTTACAGCGCCCTCTGTATAAAACACGGACTAATACAAATTGTGAATCCAAATAAAACCACCTGTAGCGCTGAAAACTTCAAGAACCGTATTCTTATCAGCTAAGTGACATCTTTTCGTGGCCGTCCCCCGACCCCCGCGACCATGTCGTTTCCAGTCCATTATATTATCTTAGTCAGTGATTATACTATATCGTGATTCAAACTAAGCTTTATAGACGTTTTCGATATAAAAAAATTCTTATTGTGTAATTAGTTGACTAATTGACTTTCAACCAAATAACCAATTTAAACACCCATCAGCCTGCTATCCACAATGGGGATTACGATGGTTGACTGTTTGAATAATGTCATGGTTAGACAATTTATGTGTGCAACTCAACTCGCAGCAATCGACTTCAAAGTAAAAGTAAAAATGTTATATTCAATTAACTTATTGTTAGATTTTCTGGATTAATTTTTTTTGTTACAGAATATATCAAAAGAAGTTGATTTTATATTAATGATCCTGTCACATCCAATGTTGCAGAAATACCCACTGAAAACTCTGTACATCACTAGGTTTTTGAAAGCAATTATTATTCAAGTATGGAATAGTAAATAATATGAGTAATTATAACTACCATAATTCTTATTATGATAACCTCATTAGTCATTTATGATAAAATGTTGAAAATAAATTTTCAACAACATCTTGGTTTAAATAGGTAATTAAAATTAAATTGTTCTCTTAAAAAAAAAAAAAAAACTACTCCATTTATGGTTTGAATAAATTCATTGCAATACTGTGGTCAAGTTACTTTCCCATTTTTTCAAAAAACTGAAGCTTTTATTACATAATCTTTGACTGTATTTATTTTGTTAATGCCCAATTATCATATGAATTTTTTCTATATAATGTTCTACTGACAATCGTGAAGTATGTCTATAAATTTGGCGAAATCAGCTGAAATAGATGCAGTTTTAGATTTTAATTCTTTCAAAAAATTATATTTTGAATAGTTAATGACATAAGAGCTATACATGGCTAAATATTAGAGCAACTAACTTAACACGCATTTTTAAAAAGAATTTAGTCATATTATGTGTGCATCTTTAATTTTCAATATTATGCCTTGCTTTTAATATGTTTATTGTCTATATCATAATATCTTTGTACAATATTATTAAAAGATATTATTTTATCTTTTTTGAAAATTACTTTCAATGAAATTATTTCTTATTTTTTGGGGTGTTTTAAATAAGGCGAGAATAAGGCAAACATTTTTTGTTCACGCACATGTATAAATGATTTATCTTCTAAAATAACCAATGAATTTAGAGCACTTTGGTTATTACCTAGTTCTTTGACCACATATGTTTAGGAAACAAACCAACGTCAATTAATTGTCGTTTAACATCAATGATAAGTGTTTTTTTAAATATTTTTTTTGACAGCAGAATGAGCTAAAATATAGGCAATTGAAATCTATCATGAAGTATAAAGACCCCTGTCATAAATTCTAAAGCAATATTAGCAGTTTTACTTGTTCTTCCTAAATCTTCAAATCCTTCTATGAAAACAAATATTTTGAATATTCATGATATTGCTTGTTTTGATCACTATAATGTATTGGTAAATACTGATTTCATAAATATTTTTTGGTTTCTTTATTATTGTGTATTAAATAAAAATTTTAATAGGTACTTAAATAAAATAAATTACTTTTCAGATGGAAAATAATGGAAACGAATTGTGTGATGACTTATATTTAAAGTATGTTGAACTCATCCAAAATGAATCTAATGAAGGACCTTTTTACAAACACTATATACTTGGTAATAATATTAGCAACGAGTTAACCGAGTCTGTCATAACCATCCAAGAAAGTACCAGTATCGTTTCGCAAGGAACTACAGGACTCTGCACGTGGCAGGTCAAATTTTAAACATTATTTAACCAATGTATTGTTGTATTACTTAAACAGCCATTACATTTCTTTCAGGCAGGTATAGCACTAAGCTGTTGGTGTTTGAAAAATCAAGATATACTCAAAGATAAATTCATCATCGAGTTGGGTTGTGGAACTGGGTTGAGTGGAATAAGCGCGTGTTTAAATTGTAGTCCAAGCGAATATTGGTTTACAGACTGTCACTCAGCAGTTTTAAACACCTTAAAACACAATATACAAATTAATGAAACACATCATAAATTCAATTGTAAATATGATACTATTCAACTATCTTGGAATGATATAGAGGATTTAAAAATGTTTGAAAAGAAAAAACCCGATTTAGTTCTAGCAGCTGGTAATTTGATTATATTCAATCATGTAGGTACATGTGATGATTTATAATCAATTTTTTGTTCAGATGTGATATTTGATGATACAATGTTTGAACCATTATGTAGTACGTTGAAATATTTTACAAACAATATTACAACCGAAATAATACTGTTTTGTACATTGAGAAATTCTGAGACTTATACAAAATTCCTTGCAACTCTAAGTAAGAAATATGTTGATATTTACTTGTTTTTTAAATAAGTTAAAATAATTCTAAATATTGCAGTATTAAAATATTTCAACTATTTTATTTTTTCAGAAAAGTACGACCTACATTTTGCACAAAGTGTCTTACCTGACAATTACTCAATTGTGTTACAACAAAATTGTCCAATATATATAATACGTGTACAACAAAATGCAATCATGTCTTAATATAATATATTATAGTTAATTATGAATCATTGGTACAATGGTTATATTATAAATAAATATTTCTTTGAACTATTCTTCACCACACATACTGAACACAAAAAACAACATTTTATTTATTTTTAAATGGATCATAGTTGGAACTAACTTTTGGATGATATAGTCTGAATTCTCCAATAACAATGTCCTTTTCTTTCATTGCATTCTGAAAATATAAAAAATATTGTGTGTTAAAGAAAAAATGTATTATACAAATACTCTACTCTAGTAATCATTTCAATGAAATATTGGGAAAGAATATAACTATAGACTATAGTATTCTACAGTATACTACTATATAGGGTTAGAATGTGGTAGCATTTTGTACATTTGTTTGAAGCGTCCAAAATATAGCTAAGCGTGCTAAAAATCTGTTTCACTTACAAATTGATTTGGTTTTGGGATATTTTTTTTTATAAATGTGTATTTTTAGTATGTTTATAGAACAAATGCATAATACAACATTTCATTTGTTTTTAGATGGTTCATAATTAGAACTAATATTTGGACTAAATGGTCTGAATTCTCCAATATCAATGTCTTTGTCTTTCATTACTTTCTGAAATTATAAATCAATATTCCATGTAGTAAGTAGTAAGTAATAAAGTTGAACGGTGTGAATAGATTTGTGGTATAATTAGGCAAATAGTAAAAACTTAAATAATATAAATGTTTTGAAAATCTCATTATATAATAGTATAGGAAAAAGATTTCGGATTTCCACAAATAAGTTTTGAATTACAAAAAATAAAACTAAAACCGTTGTTGTTCGTTTAAACATCTAGTTTCGTGAAAAGTTGAACTTCAAATGCTTATAAAAAAAATTGAGCATATTGTGTATCTTTAATATTTCTAAATAGCTAAAATAACAACCATTGAGAACTTTGTGTTACATTTTCAAGTTTTTTAACCGAGCAATAAAATGTTTAAATATATTTTTTTTAAAAAGAAATTACGTCAAATATCTACGGATAGTTTGAAAATATTACAATATGTAAAGAAAAAATTAACATTTACATTTTGTTCTTTTAAGTATCTACCTCAACTTGTTTTTTGAATTACAACAAAATAAGTAAATCAAAACAAGTTTTGCCTAAGTTTTTATTTTTCTCAGTTATAAAAAAAGTACTAGCAATTTACTTTAACCCTATGAAACCAAATGCTATACTATCAAAAAGAAATTTAAGTTTAAAATCAAAGATTTTTTTCTACTATAAAATATATCTTCAGCAGCAAAAAGAAAAACATCATTGTAAATTTAATGCATTCATTGCTCTGCTTAGAATTTAAAAATGTATACAGAAAATTATACTCTACTCTAGAAATCGATGAAAAATTAAGAGATAGTAAATTTTACTAAGGTTAGGATGTTGTGAGCCGTAGGGTTTTCTATATTTTTTTGGTTAGCCCAAAAGATAGTTATTTATGATATTATTTTTGATATAAATCTGTTTTACTTACTGGAGATTAAAAATGTATTATTTTAATTCTGCATAATATATTGAAGATTGATAAACTGTATATTTTTAGGTCATATCATTGAATTTATTTTCAAAATTTCCAAATAATCAATTAATCAAAATAAAAAAAAATTGTATACAATTGTATAGACTATATTTATAGTTAACAAAAAATATCTATTTTGTTTACTGCTATTATCGTAAATTAGGTGCCTATATTGATCGTATTTTTTATGGCCTGTGATATATAAGAACAATTAATAATTGATTTGGTTTTGTTCCAGATAACTAAGAAAATGATAACCATTAAATTATAATTACAATTTTTCGAAGCATATTTAAATTTTTTTCTTGAATAAATGTATTGCACAACATTTTTAATAATTTATTTTTGAGCAAATAATAACATTTTTGCTGCACATCACTTACTTATGAGGACATATTTCATAGTTTTATTAAGTATGTAAATTGTAACTATAAAAATATAAGATATGTATTACTTAAATATAATTTAAATGTAATTAGGACGAAAATTGAGCAGCTGATAACCATGTTGTTAATACCAAAAATATTTAGTATATTTTGAACATTAAATAAAAATACAAAAGATAAATAATATAGAACACAATTTATTAATTGTAATTTACCTTGACACAGCCTGTATAGTTCTTCAAAAGCTCTGAACACACAGAGTCATCGTTACTTCCTTTAAGAAATTTATCCCTGAACCAAGCATTAAAACACTGGTCATATTGTTTTTTAAAAGATTTGCATTCATCCATAGAATTTGAGTCATTCCTATAATATAATTGAAATAAAATAAATTACCTTTAGCTAACTATGTACTGATAAAATGTTTTAGCACATAAATTATCTTGGTGGGTGTCCGGATTGAAACATAAAGAGTTCATTAAAAGGTAACATGCTTTGAAATAAAAATAAAATCCACTGTTAGAAAAACAATCACTTTAAATTAAAACATGAAATTAAAACATTTTAAATAAATGTCACACACACGCTAAAATAATTTATATTTTATAACATAAAAATTGTACACTACACTTAAAATTGACCAATAATTGTTTTTTATTGTCATTAAGGAAAATGTAAACATATGACTAGGTACAATAGTTTATCATCAATCATCATATTATATAAAACGTTAAAAATACATTAGCCAATAGGAATTTTACATTGGATATTTTATTATAATCAAAGAAAACAACCGTTTTTTATATGCAATTAATATAACATATTAATAGGTTAACCTAACTTACCATCAAAATATAATTTTTAATACCAATTTATTATGTTGTATTATTTATGTATAACTACTATTAAGTAATGGTCCAATATGTGATCTACACTCTCATTGTTGGTCCAATACACAACCTACACACTGATTTTTGGTCCAACCATACGTATATATAGAATGAGTTAAGAATACCTATATAAAGGAATGTATAAGGTATACATATATAGGAATGTACGTATTTCTTTGTCAGTATTTATTTTACCATAGTCATAGACATAATTTTACATATAAGCAGTGCTCGAAGTGGGGGGGATACGGAGGGATGGCATCCCTCTACTATTTTGTTAGATGAAGAATAGAAGAATGTTAAGGCGCGTTTACACGGTTCACTCTTGGTGATCATTTTGGATGAATCATCCACAGTGAATAAATTAGAACAATGTAAAATTACCATCCTCATTGAACGATTGGGTCATGTCCAACTTTCCTTCACCTCTGGATGATTACATTGTTCTTATTCATTCACTGTGGATGATTCATCCAAAATGATCACCAAGAGTGAACCGTGTAAACGCGCCTTTATAATGATATCAGGAAATCTGAACTGTAAGGCATCCCTCCATCTTAAGCCATTTCGACCACTATATATAAGTAGTATTTGAAGTCTAATTGATTTTGAATTGATTAATCATCAAGTTTATATTGTATACCTTTGTATATAACCTCACAAACAATATCTTTACCCTCCCCTGACAATTTTTTTTTGTGTAGGTTTTTTGTAGTCACTTTTCCACCATATTATTTTTTAAAAATGTAAGACTGAAATTATTTTTTTTTGTCATAAGACAATTACATTTTCAAACATTTCCATAAATATTATAAATTATAGATGAATATTTTTGATCATTGCCAATTTGAAACAAAAAATTCTTATAAAATGATAAAATATAATAAGTAATGTTTACAACAAGCATTACACTAATCACAATATTTTACAAAGACCCATACCAAATATAGTACTGTATTAGGTACAATTTAATCAAATAAGTACATAATACCTATGTATTTGAGAAAATAAAATGTAATAGGAATTATATACTTAATAATGTTTAAAATAAATTAAGTGAAAATATTATAACTTAAAGATTTTCTAAATAAAATGTAATAAAAAAAAAAAAATGAAAGATTCCAGAACATTGTGTTGACTTTAAAAAAAAAATATACATTAGAAAACATAAATTTTCATTTTAGTTTTTAAATCGGAAAATATTAGTATTAAAAAAATTAAAATGTATCAGAGGAAAATGTACAACATCTATAGTAACATTTAACTATAGTTGGGGGAAAAATTGTTTATTTACCATTTAAAATATTATGTGAGGTTTATAGATTTTAGAATAATATGTCAATGCCTATCTACAATGTAGCAAGTCTTAAATTATAAGTTGATAATCATTGTTACTTGTTATGTTATACTATTAAACAGTGCATAGATTTAAGTTACCTAACTAGTTTGTGTAGGTAAGTGAAGTAAAAATAAGTAAACAACTAACTCACCCGATTGGGTTGAAAGTATCGAGAAACTTTCTTTTTTGAAACTCAAAGAGAGATTTCTTCAGTCTCTAGGATAATTTGGGTTTGATTACTTTGATTAAGCAACTCATATTAATTATTTAAACATTTAATAAAGTAAAAAAATAAAAATTATTAAATTATTGAATTTTAAAATTTAAACAGATTGGCTGATTCTCATTTAAATATTTAATAGATAACCAGTAACCACGGCTATAGATACCATTATCTTAATTCGTGATCGTGATCGAAAAATTGAAATTAAATAATCTTCACCGCCCATCGGTTAACAAATATCTCATTTCTATGGTTGTTACAACTGATAAAGTTAACCTAAAAAATATCAAATTGACAAATCGTACATATTATTTAAATATTTTACACATTATTTATTATTTTTGTATTATCAACAATCAACTATCATTTAAATACTAAAATATAACAAAATAAATGGCAACAACCGACGACCCAACATTTCACTTGTATTCGGCCACTGAATAATTACTCGGGTTGGTTTTTTATCTCTAAGAGTGCTCGTCTCAAATTTATTCGAAGCAAGTACCGCACCTCTTGTAGAAGCATCGAACCATCGTTTACGGTTTGTACGGCGAACAGCCATCAGTTAACGCCATGGCCACTCCGACCAGCGGCAATGGAAATTTGGTGGACGAATTCGACGAAGCGTTCATGTCACTTATCGAAATAATATCAAAAGAAGAAGAGACGTTCTCGCCGGTTGACAAAGAAGAAGTGCGTGTAGACATAGATCAGTGTACCATGAGATTCATCGACATCGCTAGACAACTGGAGGCGTTTTTCCTGCAGAAACGGTTTCTCTTGTCGGCCTTGAAGCCTGAACTAATCGTTAAAGAAGATATATCCGAGTTGCGTTTGGAGTTGGCGCGTAAGGATGACCTCATCCGGCGGCATTATGATAAGATCTCTATCTGGCAAAATCTGTTGGCCGATTTACAACAGGTTGCCAAATCGCCCGCCCAGAGCACTATGGGCCAGAGTCCTATGCCAGCACCAATGCCATCGCCCCTACCAATCGGCCCGCCCCAACAACAACTATCGCCTCAAGTACCTGGAGGTATGGTTTCGCCACAACAGGCCATGTTCTTACAGCAGCAGCAGCAACAGCAGCAACAACAGCAAAGACCTGGTCCAGTGGCTGGTGGACCGATGCCTGGTGCATTGCTACAAGGACCATTGGCATATTTGGAAAAGACCACCAGCAATATAGGAATGGGTGATGGGAGGAGGTGACGAGGTCGGGGACGAGGAAGAGGACGCGGTAGGGCCCATCTTAGTCCCCCTTGACCACTGGCAAAGGCACAAAATTGCTGCTTTTAAGCCAAACGAATTGCTACAAATAATCCTACCAATTATTTTGTGAAAGTCACTTGTACACTACTGTAAATATGTTGTAACTCTATAAGTTGTTCATAAACTGTGTATTTATGTTTTGATATTGTATAATATGTTTGATATAAGTTGTAAATTTTGTTTTATTTTTGATTCTTAAAGCTGTATATACTTGCTTCACAATAATCTGTAAATGTAAGAAATTATATAATATTATGTAATGTAGTTGTAATTTTTGAGCTATAATAATTTAAATATTGGAAGCTAATAAAAAAAAAAAATTAATTAATGTAATGTATTGCTTATTTTTTCAGTTAATTGATTATAGTTCATAGTATTATGGTTAGGCAATTCAGTAAAATAAATATAATATAACTCATAATTTAAACCAAAAACATAAACAAAAGGTTTATGCAATTCAATTGAAAGAAACCGGAGAAATCTGTAGTAGGTTTAAGATGTACCTCGTTATTGAGTAGATCACTGTAATCATAGAACAATCTGTAATAGAACTGTTAAATTTTAATTTAACTGTAATACTAAAACATCAAAAATACAAAGAGGTTTATTGTGAATAATGGTTCTGAGCCGGACCAAGCAGTCAGCCAATATTTATATTTTGCATTGATTCTAGTTTTTTTTTTTCTCAAATTTCTATAGTATGTCATCTATTTTAATGAATCATTTGTTTAAATTGTATGTATGATTATCATTTTTAAATTTTTCTTTTCATAGCTTATGAAAGAAATTTGAATAGAATGTTCCTAACAAGTTGCGTACCTCTATCAAAAAAAAAAATTTACCGGATAGTCACGCTATTTATAGGCATGGCCCATGAGATATTTTAGATTATTTATAAGTATTTGGAAAATTTCATTGTGTATAAATTATGAATGAATAATGTATGAACTTTTTAAGTTTTTGTGATTAATATTGCAATTTAAACAATCACAAAATTCTTTGGGGATAAATCATTATGTTAAATGACATCACAACTCTAATTTTTTATTTTAAGTTTATTTGTTTATTTTTGTAATTTATAGTCAAAATGTTGAAAACGTTTTGTAAAGTCCAAAGTTAAAACTTAAAAAAATGATTATTCAACAAGATAATGAATTTGATATGGTGATAATTTCATGTCATAGAGCAGACGAGTGAGCCAATATTTTACGTGTAAAAGTAGTTTGATTTACACAATTATTTTAATAACTTACTACTTACGCCTTACGGCAGTATTTAAGAATTTTTTTTTCCATAATCCCAAGTATATTTATGTGCTTAAGGTGATGGTGTAATTTAAAATTTAATAAATCTTGTTATTCTTTTTTTTTTTAAATTTTTTTAATTTAAATATATTCAATCTGTTTACAACAAAAACAATAGGTATGGAATAATAGGATAATATAAAAAAGTATATATGTACAAACATGAATCGCGTGAAGAGTAGACCATTCATTCACAGAATCTCAGAAATTACTAATTAGTTATTCTATAAATATTATAAATTATAATATTAAGTTAAATTATCGACTCGCGTCGTATTGTCGTCAGTGTTCGGACTTGTCTAGATAATTAATTGTTCATCTTTCATCTTATCTAGATAAACATAAAACAGTTACAACGTATCTAAATGTTCATTTTAGATAATTTTTTTACTAATCTAAATAAATTCACCTAGATACATTTTTTATTGATAAAAATCGCGAAATTGTACAACCGCATTTTTAAATATTTATACAGATTCTCAAACAAAGTTTATGGTTTATAAATAATGTAATTATTTTTATTTGTATCATTATTATTATTATGTTCCTAGTGCCCAACTAAAATATACCTAAATTTAAAACCATTTAAAAAATAATTGTACCTTTTTTTTATCTAGATAAATATGAGTTAAGTTATCTTTCATATCTATCTAGATTCTAGATACATTTGAGTTGCATTATCTTTATCTTTATCTAGATAAAAAAAATACCTATCTAATCCGAACACTGATCGCAGTGGCGGCGCGAAATCGTGGAGGCTTTGAAGCATATTGTATATTTTAAAAAATTTTACCACCTCACCCTTCATTAAATCAAATTAGCAATAAAGGCCAATAATAATTATTAATTATAATATTATTTGCCATGATATTTGTGTTGAGGTCTTACGAGTATATAATATATATTTATACACCCACCCACCCATTTCAGACTTGAAGCAATTGCTTCAAATAATCCTATATCCCGCCGCCACTGTATTACACTGTAATACTATATAGTATATAGGTGATCCGAGTTCTAATGTTGGACTCGATGGCGTCTAATTGTACACCCCAATGTTTTGTATACAATAATATTTATTAGAATTAATATACATATCATCAGCCTAATTCGCAATATTGTCCTAACTCCAAAAATGCGATTTTGGGATTAAATCCGTTTCAAATTCAATTCGTAGGTCCACGGTCGATGATTAAATGTGTAAAACTATAATATTTTATAAAAACAAATATTCAAAACTAAATTTGTGCATTTATTGGTGAATGGTGTCGCCACTCTAGATTCTAGGGCCTAGAATATAAGTAAAACGTGTTGGATTTTTTTTGTTGGTACCTACCAAAATAATCTTATTTGTACTGACTAATAAAAAAAGGTGCTCTGCTGTACAGTAAGTTACAAGTGGGTCACTGTATAATGGATGGTATTAAATTTGATTTCAATATATATCATTAGAAACGATTCTGAGCGGAGAAGGTATGTCAGTCTAGGTATATGGCATATTATATACTTATTTATGGTATTAAAAAAATTGACCTATAATAGGTAGGTAGGTACCTACAATAAATTCCAAATTAATCATATCACAATATCCATTAGGTACTTATAACGGGTTATACATCAACAACAAACCGTGATACTATCATAGATATATAATAGTACACTTTAGAAGTGTCAAGTACCCACGAATAATATAATACAATCACAAAAAAAAACCAAAATCGTTAATATCGATTTTAATATGTAAATTTCTTCCAAATTTTAACTTAAAATGACTATAAAAATAAACTATGCTTGTGTATTTTTCAGAGTATTTGGTAACAGAATTAACTACTTACATGAAATATTGTTTTCAATTTTCAATTCTTTGATTAAAAGTTAAACATTTTATAAATTTTTAACTAAAAAATAATTATTCAATTTCAAATTTGATAAATTTTGTCAAAATTCGATCTTTAAATGCTTATAAAAAAAAATTGTCCACAGGTATTTTACATATTTTTCAACTGATATTGTAACAATATATCAGGAGCCTTGTATTAAATTTTTACACTTTTTGGCCCAACAGATAAAACTTTATTGATATTTATAGAAAAAAAAAAATAAAAAAATTGAAAACTGTAATTGTCCGTAAACAGCTCAAAAAGAGCCAAAATATTTTCAAAATTGTATGGTGAATAAGAAATGCTAATATAAATATTCAGTGAAATTTTCATGTATCTAAAGTTATTCGTCTTTGAATTACAACAAAATAAAGAAATCGCTACATGAGAAATCGAGTGAATATCAAATGTTGTAAAAATTTGAATTTCAAACCCTGATAAAAATTTAATTTGACGTTCCGGTAGAGATTTTTTTATTGATAAAGGTAGACAAACTTATGAGTAATCTTGTATTACATTTTCAAATCTTAGATTTAAAAAGAAAAAGTTTTATGAATTCTTAACTCAAAATAATTTTCTAATTTTCATGATTTTTCCATATTTTGTTCATTTTTGAACTGTAAATGCTTATAAAAAAAAACTGTGACTAAGGATTTTTAATATTTTTCATCTGCCTTTGAAAAAATATACTAGGAGCCTTCTATTAAATTTTCAAGCTTTTTTAACTAACAAATACAATTTTATTGATATTTTTAGAAAAAAACTAAAAAAAATTTTAAATGAAAATGTCCCTAAACTGTTCAAAATAAATCAAAATATTTTGAAAATGTTATCGTGTATAGAAAATTCAAATATAAACAATCAGTAAAAATTGCATGTGTCTTTTTTTTAATGCTACACCAAAAACCAAATTCAATTTTTTGAAAAATCGATTTTGCGTAAAACTTCCCGTTTTTCCTTAATTTTTCTTTTGTTTTTCTTGGCACTTCTGAAAATTACTGGGAATTTTAAATTTTTATCTCCCCAATGCACCAACGATATTCACTTTCCAATCGAACAAGATATTGAAGTTGAAATTCGAAGCATTATTTCGACTACTTATCGTGTACACAGACACAAAAAAAAATATATAAAAAAAAAAAACACATCATTGTAAAATCTATACATTCATCGTTCCACTCAGAATCTAAAAAACATTTTTAGTGCATTTAAATCTGAACCCTAGCTTATAAATATTTTATGATTTTATAAACCTATTATTAAATAATATAGGTACCTTAATAGCTATATTTTACTTGTATAAACAATTGTATTTATTTATTTATTTTTAATTAAACGTCAAGACGGCAATACAAAGAGGTTGTAATTAGTTACTTAGGTACTATACTCTTTTCAGAATAAGAAGGAACCAGGCGGCCACGGACAAAACCGGTTTTGTTACTTAAATCTGGTGCGTTCTTATTCTGAAAAGAGTATATGTAAATAGCATATAAGCGCTAAAATCTAACACGTCTTAAATTTGGCCATCACTGTTTACTTAAGCCTCGAGGTTAGGAACAAACTACTATGGTCTATGGCCAGGGACGGATTGGGCCATAGGGAAATCGGGAAATTAAATTAGGGTTAAAATAATAATTGTATATTATAATATTGAGTCCCTGCTGCACACACATATATATATGGTTTATACGTTGCATAATGTTTGTAGACGTATATCACAGTATATGACAAAATGTACGACTATAATAAGTTGGTTAAAATGTATTCAGGTTTACGCAAATAGACTGGCCAGTTCTAGACCTTATTGTCGTTAATAATAATAATAATAACAATTATCTCGTCATCATGTCCTCCTGTCGCCGCTACATAACCTGTACGTTGTTAATATTCGCCGCGTTTCCATCTTCTGTGGCATTAATAGAAATAATATAATGATAACAATAGCATAATATAATATTGTATATAGTGTACATAAACCGATAAATCGTGTTTCTTACAATAATCACTATGTCGTGTGATTCTCAGAATTTTATATCCTCCGCAATTCGAAGAGCTTTACAGTAGCGGCGGCGAGGCAGTTGTTCTCCGTAAGTTGTGTTGTACTAAAAACATTTTAACACCGTTGTGACCCAAATTTGATTTGTATCGAAATCCATAACTTCGTCGAATAAAACGTGCACGAACCGGAAAATTTAGATTTGTATATTCTAATTTTCTTTGGTAATTATGTAGTATTATTTCCCAAATTTACAAATCATAGATTTTATTCAAACAATACAAGAACTTTTAGTTTTGTATTTTTGATCAGTATAACTAAAAAACAAAATTTTAATAAATAATTATCGTACCCATAATATGTTAAAAAATTTAGATACTTTCAGATTTACACAAACAACAAAAATATCGTTGCCATGTTTCAAAAATCTACAATTCATATCTGTGTCACATAGTTACCACTTGTCAATATTCATTTCTTGTGTTCATTACGGATAAATTTCATTCCTACGTATTTTTGTATAATCTTCTCCGTTAATTGTGCCAATATAATATTATCAAATAAATATGTCATATAGATGTGTATCTATGCCTAACATGACTGCGATGTGTGAAAATTCCTCAGCCAAATCGACAGATATTGGATGGCGATCAACGCCATTTCTGAAGTTTAACCGTACCAATGATATACGAAGACTGGAACCCTCGAAAATTGTGATGCCAAGGGTTTTCTGGACGGCAGGTTCTGTGTATCCGAGCCAAACATCTCCATACATCCAAAATTAGCTGGCGAGACAGCTGCAGATATTGGGTGGCGATCAACGCCAAATCTAAAGTTTCAGCAGGTCACCGGCGATTTACGGAAACCGGAACCGTTGAAAAATTGTGATTCCAAAGGTTTTCTGGACGGCAGGCTCTGTGTATCTGAGCCGAACATCCCCATGCATCCAAAATTAGCTGGCGAGACAGCTGCAGATATTGGGTGGCGATCAACGCCAAATCTAAAGTTTCAGCAGGTCACCGGCGATTTGCGGAAACCGGAACCGTTGAAAAATTGTGATTCCAAGGGTTTTCTGGACGGCAGGTTCTGTGTATCTGAGCCGAACATCTCCATACATCCAAAATTAGCTGGCGAGACAGCTGCAGATATTGGGTGGCGATCAACGCCAAATCTAAAGTTTCAGCAGGTCACCAACGTTGTTCGGAAACCGGAATCTTCGAAAAATTTTGATTCCAAGGGTTTTCTGGACGGCAGGTTCTGTGTATCTGAGCCAAACATCCCCACGCATCTAAAATTAGCTGGCGAGACAGCTGCAGATATTGGGTGGCAATCAACGCCAAATCTAAAGTTTCAGCAGGTCACCAGCGATGTACAGAAACCGGAGAGTCCAATACACACACGTCCTCGTCGTTCATTTTGGCGCCAGACGAAGAAATTTGTCAGGCGGTTCTTTTGTTGCTGTGGTTCTACTGACATGATAGACCAGTAATATGTATATTATAGAGTTTAAAAGGTTTTTAAAACCGTTATCTCACTCTTGGTTCGCTGGTACTATTCTGAAACCGTTTATCGTGTCCTTCATTCTCGTTTGTACCAAGTTAGTGTAAGTTTGCCTCACTTATTTCATGCAATGTACCATATCGTCGGCTCTTCGCCACCTGTTTTGTTCTGTATTAATTAAATTAATATTATTATGTTACTCATGTTATACTTATTATTATAAAGAATGTACTATGTATTAATACCTATCTATTATATCTGCCTCATTCGCTTTGCATAAATATATGTAATAATCCTATATATGGTCACGCAGGTGGATATTGTATTGTCATGGATGTCATCGATTTTCATGATAGTAAAAAATTAAAAATTATCTATACTAGAGTGGTTGACAAATGATTTACTTCACCTTCCGTTTATCCAGCCCAAAATCGAGCCATGTACGGGTGCGTATAGTATAATATGAGCGATATATTATAAGTCCAAGCCTCTCCGTTTCGACTAGTTACGAATTATATTATAGTATTTACCTATTCGCAAACAGCTCGGTGTTATATGCCTGCGGATAATGTTATTTGTTCTGCATCGTGATATGGAAATAGCCGAATACACACTGAAATAAACGTGCAACCATGTAGACGTCTCTGCGGCAAACCCCGAGCCGTAAGTTTGAGCTTCAGCCGTAGAAAAACATTAATAGGTACCTACTGTTAAAAATCGTGAGTGGTGAGTGGGGGCATGGACCAATTGCGCCTAAAACAAAATTTTTATACTAGGGTCAGTGTACCAATTGCGCCTCTTATATTTTAGGGTCAGTGTACCAATTGCGCCTCTTATATTTTAGGTCAGTGTACCAATTGCGCTCTTTATATTTTACGGTCAATATACCAATTGCGCTTGTATTTAAATTATATTATTCTAAATTGCCATGCTCAAATTAGTGTACCTACCTATTATTATATATATTAATATAGGGAATTTTACCTATGAAACGTTATTATTATTATTACACACATATTTTGATCACAGAAGTATACATTTGAGTGATGGACGAAAACAAGTTTTCATTATCATCGGATATATTTTATCAGCCTAATTGTTTCGTTGAACACAACATATTGTAGATAGAAGAACACATTGATGATACCCAATATAAATATAAATCGTATTGATAGGTACCCAATACTTATGTCTTGTTAGTCGTTTAGTATTAGTTTTAGTTGTTTGACGTTACAATATGGATCGTTTTACAAAAGCTTTAAGTGAAAAAGGTAAACCGTTATTAGTTCTTGATGAGTTTAAGTTTCGAAAATGTACTATCTCAAAAAATGGAATAAAATGGAGATGTACAATTAAATCGTGTACTTCGAATTTTTTATGTGATGTAAGTGAAACGGTGCTTTTAAAATCTAATTTTGATCATAACCACGAAGCAAGTTCAAATATTAATAGACAAATTGTTGTTAATTCATTAAAAAGAAAAGCAACAGACCAAGTTACAACACGACCACTAAAACTAATTACTAATTAGGAATGAAGTGCAATCAAGTGCTTTAGATTTGACATAAAACGATGTGCATTCTATACGACGAAGCGTTTATCGTACTCGTAGAAAAACGCTACCACCTTTACCGAAAAATATAACCGAAGTGCATACAGCTTTAAATAATTTGGATACGAATACCAAATACCAAATACCAAATTAATTATTTTAAAATAATTTAAAACTTGTGACTGGTTAGTGTACCTATTCATTTATTTGTATTATACTTTTTTTAAATCATCATGTTATTATTATACCTAGTGGTAAACAAATATATTATTCTGTAAACTAACCAAATTATATTTTTCTAAATTGTAATGCCATGCTCAAATTATTATTTAAAAAATTATTATTATTCTTAAAACATGCAAAATACAAACATCATGATTACCTTAAACTCAAAATCTTATTGTTATTATTATTATTATATCTTTATGATTTAACCACCTATTCTATTATTATTAATATTACCTATTTTATTTTAGTTTGCATTAACTAAACTGTATAGGCTCGTTTCACCGAAACAAAAAAAAAATCGGTTATTAACAAACTAATAAGTTTTCCTTAGGTAATGTATTGAGCGCAATTGGTCTATCGGCCCTAAAATGTTTAGAGATGATGTGAAGAAAAAAATTGTTTATTTATTTATATTATATTATGTATTATACATTAATACTCGCAAAAAATCGGTTAGCATAATAATGTATTATATGATTATAATTAATAACTAACTAATAACTTTTCCTTAGGTAGTGTAAAATGTTTTGAGCGCAATTGGTCTATTGACCCTAAAATGTATAAAGCGCAATTGGTATATGAAAAGGTCATTTTAAGCGCAATTGGTAAACTCCCGTGAGTGGTACTTAGAAGACGCGCCAGGTGTTATTCGCACACTCCACACGTAGAGTCAGTATATTATAGTCCAGTGGCGGCGCGAAATCGTGGAGGCTTTGAAGCATATTGTATATTTTAAAAAATTTTACCACCTCACCCTTCATTAAATTAAATTAGCAATAAAGGCCAATAATAATTATTAATTATAATATTATTTGCCATGATATTTGTGTTGAGGTCTTACGAGTATATAATATATATTTATACACCCACCCACCCATTTCAGACTTGAAGCAATTGCTTCAAATAATCCTATATCCCGCCGCCACTGACTGATTGTCGTATAAACCGAATTTTATGAAATTTACTAAAATTGTTAAAATAATTGTCTTACCTGCTATGAAAAAACTAGAAAGTATATCAAAAGTATAATCATACTAGTGTCATAAACACAAAAAAAACACTTTTAAAGTTACATAAAAAAAATATTATCTTTAATGATTGAAATCGTTGTACAATCTTTGCTACAATTTTACATATACACCACCGCCCGTTCAGACTTCGACTAGTCAGTACGTCACACTCATATTTTCAAACGTCTGTATCTCATAGAATAATTAGTGTTAAAGTATAAGACTCGCAGGACATTTTTTAAATAATGACATGCTTTACATCTGACCAAACTTGTTTTTAGAATTAGAAATTGAATTTTGAATATGCGAGTTGTCAAAATTTGAACATTCGGCCTTCATAAAAATATATGACTGTTAGAGACATAAATACATAATCATAGACCTATAACTCTAACTTTAGTTTATAGGTCTATGGACATAATTCTAAACTTTTTTCCTTAAAAAAAAAAAAAAAAAACAAGAAGAAACTTGTATTAAGGGGATTCCACCCTGGCCCTGTGATTTTCTCTCTTTGTCCAACACACACTCAACATAGGATTTTAGACGTGCCAAACATACCAATTGATGTAATGATGCGATAAGAATTTTGAAAACAGATTTGAATTTGTCATCAAGTCTACTTAAATCGACTTTCCTACATTCTTGCTATTATCTACCAAATACTTTTTGGAGAAATTAAAATCAAAGATGTGGGAAGGTCAATTTCAAGTACACTTGACGAAAAATTCAAATCTGTTTTTAGAATTCTTATCGCTTCGTTAGATCAATTGGTATGTTTGGCAAAGAAACGTCTAAAATCCCATGTCGCGAGTGTGTTAGACAAACACAGAAAATCACAGTATCGAATCCCATAATATTTTCAAGCTCATTGACCTCTTCGAAAATGGAAAGCTTACTAACCAAGTTATTTTCATATAAATACAAAAATAATTAACAAACTTGTACTAAAATCTATAAGTACCTAGTTGTTTAATGTTTTGTACTATTTTAATTGTATTTAAATGTACCTATCATATTATTATTACCTATTTACGATTTACCTATAGGCTATGTTCTATACGAAAATTTAAATGTTTACATTAATTTGTATCTATTTACAAAAAACTTTATCTAATTTAATTAGATAATAATATTTCTTGTCATCTGGACTAGAAAAGAGAATCTAGAGAAATATTTGTTTTCAAATAAAGATAATAGCGAAAATAATTTGAACAAGCATTCTGCATTGATCACTGAAACATGTCTTTTTGCTGTTTATTTTTATTTTATTAAATAACAACAAATATTGGAGCTTATTATATTTTTTTTTATTTAGAATATTTTAGATACATCAAAATTCTGGAGAGTTAAGTCTCTAAAGCGGCCAAGCTCCTCTTTAATGTACAAACACGTCCTCTATAGTCAGTATAACATTATTTTTAATTTCTAAATAGAATATTTGTATAATATTGTATCCATTTATAATAGGAAGCAACATTTTGTTATGAGCTTATGACTTATGATGATGATCATTAAGCAAGCAGTAAATTGTCAAGGAAATTGTTGCTTCGGATAGATATATTGTCACCTGGTCCAGTGTTTGGATTGTTGGGAAGTTAGATATAAGGTACTGTGGTACAATTATTACTTTATAGAAGTAATTTAATGATAATTTAATTACATGTTATTCTAATAAGTTAATAAAAAGTTACTTTTTTGTAATAGAAATACTTAATTAAACGTTAGTTTATTTTTTTAAATATCAATTGATAGTACATGCAAATATATTATGTAAGTACGATTTTCTGACAACAAGATTTTATTTTTAATAAGTAGTAATTTGGAAAATGCATTATTTAAAATAAATTTAAAAAATAAAGAATAGTGTGTTAATTCTTTTTTTGCTTATTAAATAAACATTTAATATAATTCCTTATTGTTGTCTTTTGATTGTCATAACTTTGTATCGACAACATAATTATTAAGCTGCTTTGATATTTTTATAAAAATTTAATTTTAATAAAGTTATGTGACTTGACTAAACAAAAAAAGCTTTCTTAGGAATAATTTAACTACCAAAAAAAAATAACTTCCCAACTAGACGGCCCAGGCCCTAAAGTATATTATTTTACTTAGGACGACATCGTAGCCGCATGTGTAGTCTCCATCTTACGCATGTATGACATCAAATTTCCATTCACCAGTTTCAATAGTGTGCTGTAAGTTTTTATATTAGACTGAATTGACCTATTATAAAAATTTTAAATAAGAACATTATTGGTTATCTACCATTGGTTTTTTACAGTATGTTAATTTTTAAGTGAATTATGAGCATTTTAATATATTAATATTTTACATACTCAACTCACTTAAAAATTAAAATATCGTAAAAACCAATGAGAAAACACAGATAATGTTCTTACTTAAAAGTTTGATAATAGGTAAAAATTCACACTAATATCAAAACTAACAGCTCACTATTGAAACTAGTGAACGGAAATTTGATATGCCATAGCCAATGAGTGTGTCAGACACATGCAGGTACGATGTCTTCCTAAATTGACTGTATTGTTGGTTGACCAAATAATTTCCTCGGTAAATAGGAAAAGATATGTTTGTTTAAAGCTTATTTGTATACAGAAAGCATATTATCTATTCTTTATAATTTTACCAATGATTATACTTTTAAATATATTTATTATTATCATATATCATAATCGTTTACATTAACACACATTTATAATGTTTACCTCAATCATCTGAGGTTGGTTATGGCACTATAATTACAAAATATAGGGCCTAATACAAAATACAATCATTTGTTTACATTTTAAAATTTTATACAATTGGCCATCATTTCATTAAGTGGTAACCCATATTAATATTATAATTTATTAAAATATGGAATAGACTTTAAAAATCTTTTTAATG
>CARXXK010000001.1:168155709-168267904 GCA_949089665.1 Macrosiphum euphorbiae | reverse complement strand
ATCTTCGATTTAAAAAGAAAAATTTTTACGAATTCTTAACTCAAAATAATTTGCTAATTTTCGTGATTTTTCCATATTTTGTCAATTTTTGAACTTTAAATGCTTATAAAAAAAAATTGTGACTAAGGATTTTTAATATTTTTCATCTGCCTTTGAAACAACATATTAGGAGCCTTCTATTAAATTTTCAAGCTTTCGCAACCAACAAATAAAATTTTATTGATATTTTTAGAAAGAAAACTAAAAAAAAATGGAAAATGAAAATGTCCCTAAACAGTTCAAAATAAATCAAAATATTTTGAAAATGTTATCGTGTATAGAAAATGCAAATATAAACAACCAGTGAAAATTTCATGTATATACGTTCATTTGTTTTAGAGTTACACCAAAAACCAAATTCGATTTTTTGGAAAATCGATTTTGCGTAAAAATTCCCGTTTTTCCTTAATTTTTATGTTGTTTTTCCCGGCGCTTGTGAAAACTACTGGGAAATGTTTACTTTTGACCCCCCAAAGTACCAACTAGATTCACTTTCCTATCAGAAAAGGTACTATTGAAGAAAATCGAAGCACTTTTACTGTCCTAAAACGTGATGACAGACACAAAAATATATATAAATAAAAATATAAATAAAAAAAAACATACATCATTGTAAAACCAATACATTCATCGCTCCGCTCAGAATCTAAAATTAAATTACTTTTAACTAAGTTGAATTACATTTTTTTCTATGTTATTCAGTAACTTAAGAGTTAATTAATTTTATCGACACTTTAAGTTAATCGTAGTCCTCAACCACAGATTAAAAATATATTCTATTATGAAATAATAATAATTATAGAATGTATCTATAATTTAAATAATATGTTCCAATATATTATTTTGCTATAATTTAAAAACTATAGCGTTCTACAGATATCACCCATAACGATCATCTAGGCACAGTTAAAATTAGTCACTATAGACGATTGTCACTAGAAACGAAAAGTGATAACAAGCAAGGAAGTGACTATACGTACATGCAAATCAAACAGTAAGTGTATCTATACTGTATCTCCATGTAATCCATCAATTTATGTATTTGTGAATACATTTTATGGCTGACAGAATTCTCGCACCAATCCGCCCATGTTTGCTACCAATATGTCATTATAAAGATGTAGTTATATGCAGTGGCGGCCTGGGTTCATTTTTTTTGGTCGGCTGGAATTTAAAAAGGCCCTGACCAATAAGACTAATAGAAAATGTGCAAATGCAAATGGCTATGGGCCTTTTTACAGTTTTACATTTTTAAAGATACCTAATCATTTTGAAGTTCTACTACCCCCACCTCTTCCAAAAAAATGTATATGTAACTATTTTTGTAAGTACCTTATTTAAGTTTCAATTAACTTTACCCCTTTGGTATTATAAAAACAAATAACAAAATATCTATAATGTTACCTATTCAACATTGCTGTTGATGCATATACTATAATATTAATAGGTACCTATTTGTATCATTTTCATTACCTACCGCTAGGTATAGCTCTTGCCTGTTGCATGAAGTCTACTAGTCTACATACCGAATACTTCATATTATAATATATGAGGACCTGGTTAATATTATTCATATTAATTGTGTGTGCTAAACAACCACCGCATTATTATAAAATATTTAATATTCAAATAAATAATACAGAATATTCAATGTTTTAATACATTTTAATAAATAATAATTAATAAATTATCAAATATGTCTGTAAGTAATTGTAAGTAAATGTTTAATATCATTATCAACTAGTTAAAATAAAATGAAAAAAAAATGGACTATAAATAATAAATAAAATTAGTTAACAAACTTAGTTATTTATGAACATTTAAAATAATATAATCTCAATCGGGTAATGGCTGTAAGGGCCCATTTAGCCGAGGGCCCAGTCGGCGATCGCCGACTCGCCGACCTGGCCAGGCCGCCACTGGTTATATGTGATAATATCCTCTGTATATCATAAAAATTATGTATGTGTTATAATTTATTTTTTAATAGGTAACATTGTTGTCCATTCAGATGAAACCAATAAAAATAACAATAATAGTGTCTACAAAAAAAAATCCTCAACCACAACTTCACAAGAAAACAGTTGTCAAGCCGGTTTAGTATCATACCACAACTGTCTAGACAGTTAGTGTCAGTATTTCACCGCCTTGGAAACCTTCAAGGTTGAAAATCTTCACATACGAAAATTAAAATACATAGATGACTTTTACAGTACATAACAGTTGCTAGATAAATAATTTCTAAGCAAATTAAAAAAGAAAATATTATACTAACTATAACTGTTGTAGGTAAAATACTGATATCTACAATTATATTAGAAATAAAAAATGAGAATATTATCAAATAACTTTAACTTAAATTAATATGTACAAAAATTTATTATTTATTAATTATTAGTATTGCATTTTTTTTTTACCTTAATTTTATTATTTTAGATACATTCATAACTTTCTCCTAGATTGGCGATTTGAATTAATAATTTCTTCAAAATCTCTTATTTCTGATTAAATTGTCAATAATACCAACTCAAAAAACCTTTGTTTGGAAAACAATATATATTTTTGACCTGTAATAATTGTTTTTTTTATTGTTTTTGTTGAGATACATAAAAAGTTAATGAAATAAAGTATTCTCAAAGTTTAATTTTTCTCAAAACATATTTAGGGCTTACAATATAAATAAATGTATAAGAATATAATGAATACTTCACATATTATTTAACACTTTATTGGATGCAATAAAATAATAATTATTAACATTACAGAAATTCAAATTAAAAGAATAATATTAAATTGTTTAATAATTGACAATCAATTTACTGAAACCTTAAAGAGAAGTTTTTAAATACTTTCTTCTTAATAGCAATGTTGTACATATCAATATTATTTTGTTTATTAAGTTATGCATTTCAAATCCTTTTTTTTAAAAGGTTTTTTTGCTTTTAAATGTGATGTCTAACGTCAAAAACATCATACTCTTCATATTCACCTCTATTATCAATGAAAATGTCAAAAGTTTAGAGGTTAGATGAATTAATAAGTTTTTTGTAGCACTTTTAAAATATCAAATAGAATTATCAATTGGTCAGAATTATTAATTAAATGTATCTTCTTAGTCCCTGGTTCAATGTTGTCAAACAATTCAATTAAATAGGTACTCTGTATACTCCAGTCCATTGTAATAATAACTCAAAACATATGATAGTTAGATCAATTGTTCTTGTAAAGAGGTTTAATGTTTATTTGTTCTGTAATGCTATGTAAGATTATATCTTTTAATGTGTACTGTGTAGTTAACCTAATTATGTCATTATTATTGTACGATTACTATCATTTTTTTTTCTTTTTCACATTTTGTTTATTGTTTAATGTATGATTATGTATGACTATGAATGTATAAGATTTACTTCTAAGCCTAGTCATAACCCATTTAAATAAATGAGTATATGGTTGGTATAATATTGTAAAATGTAAGAGTTGTAAAAAATGGAGATGATAATAATTGTATAAATAATTGTTGTATTTGTATTTGTAATGGCATGGCATTTACGATGGAAATTTTTGTTTATAAATGGTTGCTATTGATTATAACTTATAGTAGAAATTAGTATTTATTTATTATTGACTGCTATTGGTTATTCCGATTTCGGGTAGATCAGGTACAACTGTACAAGCATGCATCAAGTTGAATTTTTGCACATTGCCTACCAAGGTGGCTGAGTTGCACTTACTACAGCGAGTTACACCCAAAAGAAGTTGAACAAACATAATTTTTTTAAGAGATGTAATATTTTACGGGTAATGAAGCCTTGTGATTTGCTAGTAGTTACTAGGTAGTTTTATAAATTACTTTAATAACAATAATATCATAAAGTATACTTATTAGTTAGAAGGATACCTTATATAGGTTGACAGACCGTCTTCGCTCAAAATGGTTTTTTTTTATCGTTAATTCAAATTTAGTGGATACATTACAGCAGTGTTGGGTAAGTTACTTTTAAAAAGTCATTAAGTTACTTTGCTTGTTACTAAGAGATAAATGTAATTAAGTTACTTAACTCGTTACTCAAATAAAATTGTAATGAAATCACTTTACTTTCCAAATAGAAAAGTAACTCATTACTTTCTCATTACAAAAAAATTTCTTGGCCATTATCTTCTGTAGGGAAATTGAACAAGCAAATTCTTTATAAAACCTGTGTAGTTAATAGGATCGTATAAAACTTAAACACAAGCAATTCGTAGGAAACCTATTTAAAGGAATCAAATAATATTTTTAATTAACTGTTCTTTTGATTTAGGTGCAATATTATACATTTCAAATGTCAAAACCATTGAACAATTAATTGTGGAGAGTTAACATTAAATATAATATATACATATTAGATTGGTTAACACAATAATACCAGCTTTATAAATTTTTTTTTTCAATTCGCAATAGGTAGGTAGGTAGGTAGATAGGTACTTAATTATTCGAAACTGCAATGAGTTATTTTATAGAAATTACTTTTCCAAAGTTATTTCCACTACATTTTCGTTACTTGGAAAAAATTCTAATGAAATTACGTTTTGCGTTCAAGCCAAGTAACGACGTTACAGTAACGCGTTACGTTCGTTAAGTTACTAAACAACACTGCATTACAGTGATGTACAGACGTACAGTTATTCGTCAATGACATAAACACACGACAACAACAGTACAGTTAAGAGATTACTTACTTTTACTCTTTTTTTTTTTAAATTTAAATTCATGGATAAACACTAATTAGGTAGTAATGGTACCCAAAGTAAATATTTGTATAAATCGATATCAGATATTATTATCGATAGAATACAGTCGGTATTTACGAAAGTATTTTGTAGACCATATTTATTTAGCAAAATAATTGTAGAGACAGTGTTGTAGAGTCTTCAATAATATTATGTAGACAGTTGTGAGAATCACTACATCGATGATGAGCATAAATCGGAATAATCGTCTTTCTATCAAATTGAAATTCGAATTAATTTTTAATCTCTTATCTTCGAGGTTATAATTTGTTAATCATCTCGATAATACTATCAATCGAAATATAATATTCTACTTATTTCGTCTTTGATCTTTTACGTGGCGTCGACGTGGCGTGAAGATGCCTTATCGACCTTACAGGGCCCTATCGACGCGTCCATAGAAAACTGAATACGTGTCGTACTAAAACGCGTCGTGTTTGTTGACTGTTGTTGCTTTTCGTTCATTGGGTGCGTCGTGCCCATGTTATAATATTATTAATATTATTCAAAGTTATAAAAATTTTAATAATAATTGTTAATTATTACTAGTTGATAATCTCGAAGAACAACGACATTTATTTTATAATATACATTTTTCTACGCGTTTCGCCTCTGTACTGGCACGTTATATCGCGTGGATGAGAATTCGCTCGGTATCACCATTTCGTTGTGTTTAATATATTATAGGTTAGACTCTAATGTCGTGTAATATATTATAGGTTAGACTCTAATGTCGTGTAATATATTACAGGTTAGACTCTAATGTCGCTTTAATACCGTGTGACGTGTGGTGCACGACCGAGCAGAATTTTTCGGTAGTTTTCCGACGGACGTTTCTTCATTACAACTACAACTGTTGACCACCTGCGAATCAAACTGCCTAGTTCAATTTATTGGCGCACATAATATATTAGCCACGTGATAAGTTTCCGCACTACCAAGACTGTGAACATCATTGATGACAATACTGACAGAAAATCAATTCGTACAAGTATGTAAGTATACCTAGGTATTAGTAATTTACCTATAATAGTATAATACTATTATAAGTGTTGTAACTTAGATAGGTATGTGTTTTATTTTGTACGGTCATGCTTGTAACATTAGTAAATGGTATTGGTTCGCTCTGTAACATACCATTTAACAGTAAGTATCTACTTAACATTCTGGTTTTTTTTTTCATTTCTAATTTTTACTTTATGCTTTGTGCAATTACTTACACATTGATCTTAGTGCCTCGCTTACCTGTGTCCATTATTAAAAATGAAATAACAAATAAGTGTTCCACACATTAAGCTCTGCTAGAATTATCAAAGCATAACCCATGTCGCCGCACCAAAAATCTGTTTTAGGGAAAAAATAAATAAGTACCTACCTACCATCACTAAAAATAAACAAAAATAATAACCAATTATATTGTTAGCTTCTTGAGACCAATATATTTAAAAAACTTTATCTCATCGCCATTAAAAATTATGAATGCTAAAATTGAATTCATATTCCAACGGTATTGTACTAATGTCCACTGTAGTGTACTTTAATCAAAAAATAACCATTGCCTACTTATAAATTGAAGGTTTTGAATAAAATATGAACATAGCCGATATTAGGTATATTTATAGTAACTTATTGACACGTAAATACTGTTTTAAAGGTTATTTCTCCCAGCTTAAAAATAAAATTAATTAATAGATTCGAACTAGATTGGCAATTTGTTCAATACTCTGTTCGATACAAAACTGTTTGCATATTTTTTTTTAATTACCTATTGTTCTTAATTATCTGTGACAGTGGTCATTAGTTTTTTGGGATATATGGGTTTTACAGCTTTCTTGGCTTCTTTATCTTCCTTATCGTCCCCTTCGATGATACTGTGTCCAAGAATCTAGATAAGAGATATGTTGATTCCTCTATTTAATGATTGATTTATTTTACGTTGTATTAGCTTTCCTATGAATGTGGTGAATTGACGTTTTTGATGGAGGCTGAGGGAACTTTATTATAATTATGAATTTTCCCATAGGCGAGAATGGCTTGAGGATTGCTATGGCTTCAGCCGTATAATTGGAACAACTCTCAGGAAGTGTAAAAACGGTGGTGAAGCTTTTGTTTATGATTGATATTCCAACTCCTACTGTTTTGAAGGAGTCTGTGTAAAATAAATTGTCATTTTTTTTATAACTAGCATTTCATTTAAGTGGCATTATTGGAAAGCTTTTCTCATTTTTGAATTTTGTTAATTCGAGATTAATGTCAAAGTTGGTGGTCCATGGGGGGAAATTATATGGGTGGTTGGACTTTGATAAGCAAATTTACTTCTAAGTCAATATTATATTATCACAGTAGTGTTGTACTACAATTTAATCAGCTGTACCTATTTGCACAAATATAACATTTTTATAGTTATATTTTTAATTGTAATTCAATCTAAATGCTGTGACATAAATATTGATTTAACATTAGCATTGAAGTTCATTGAGGTTAATAAATTATCTAAGGTTTTTATGTTTATCTAAATTCTATTGAACTATATTTTTGTCAATATTAATAATGTTATATACCTAACTGATGACTTATTACTTATTATATTATGTTGATAATGGTTTAAAAGTATTTAAACAAAGTAGAGTTATATAATTTGAAATTAATAATTATGGTGTAATATATATATTTATTACTTACAATAGAGTAGGTAACTATTAATTTATTACCAATTACAATTTTATTGAAGATGATGTTAAGTTACAGTTTATTTAACTGTTTCTTTGTATCAATCTTACAAACTAATAGCATAGACAATTGCACATTCTGAATAATTAATTTAACTCTGTTGTGTTTAATTTTAGATTTAATTGATTTATTGTCAAATTTAGAAGTAAGAATATTATCTAGTTGATGAGGTGTTTTTATATTTCAATTTTAAACATTATGAGAATTTTAAAATAGTAAATTGTTTGTAAATTTTAAATTGATCATAACTCGCTTTAAAATTGAAATATAAAAAACAAACCTACGTCATCATCTAAAAAATATGCTTACTTCTAAATTTGATAATGGGTAGATTCACTCTAAAATTAAACACAACATAGTTAAATTAATTATTCAGAATGTACAATTTGGTATATTGTGCGTTTTGTAACACGGATATAACGCATGTATGGTGTCCTATTAACATAATAGGCAACACAAGGTCTTTATATTTATAAAACAAGTTAAATTGTCAATTTTTAATTTAATAATACCTATAAGAGATACATTTATTTTGTGATTTTATTCGTCATGAAGTTTTTTTGAAATTGAACTTCTTAACTCTTCAAAATTAGATTTTTAAATTGTGAATTTTAAGAATTTCAACTGTTAATAAAATTGAAATTTAAATAATAAATTAATAAAAATAGTCGTTTTTCAACCAAATTGTTTGACAAATTAAAATATGTTTTTAGAAATTTAAAGATTGGTATTTTTATTGTACGGGAGGGCTCCACTATTTATTTTATACACAGTCACTCAAAATATTGATCACTTATACTAGTTACAATGCATACATTTACACGACCCACATGTGCCATGAACACGCATAGAAAAATTCCTATAGTAATCTCCTTAAAAATGGTCAGTATTGAATATCCTTAGTCTGTAAATAAATATTAAATGAACTCTATAATTAATATAATAATGAGTTTACGACAGTCTGTTAATTATTAAATTTTATAGTTAGTAAATTAGTAATATCCTTTTTAGAGTGTTTGAAATAATGAGCTTTATATGCATATTTGGATTATTAAATAGTAAATTATAATGTTGTTTATGTACAATACAGGTGAATTTGGATGAATCATATTTTCTCGCTGCTGGCACAAATGTTTAGTGTTAAGTACAAAGGGGAGATTGTGAGGCAAAAACTGTCATATGACAAGTGAGTTAATATATCATAAAACCTTTTTATTTTAAAATATTTATTCTGTAATATGTATTTTTTTCTGATAAGGTTCAATAACCAAAAGGGAAATCTACATCTGTCCATGCAGAGACTGAGACTATGAGATCATTTTCTATTAGCAGTATCATATGGTTCAAGTACTTATTAGGGCAACTATTTTGTGAATAAGACAAAAATGCTGTTGTCTAGAACAAATCCCTCTTGGAGTACAAAACAGGCTGTGTATATTCACATACTAGACAAGAATTTCGATCAATATATTAAGCATAGAGAAATGAATTTCAATGGTTTTGAAAATAATGATATTTATTAGACAAAAATGGGAAAGATCTATGAATGAGTGTTTAGTGTGGAATGAAGACGAAGATGACATCCTGATCTACATTTATCTTTAGTTACTATAATAGTTTCACTATTGTCAGTATACTATCTAAACGCCTCATGGATATCAAGTCAATGGCGGTCAACATTTTTCATGACATGGCAAACTTAATGGCTTCTAGGAAAATTGTCAAACACTCTTCAAAAATACTCAGGTGAAAATATCAAAAATGTCAAAATGTATTTCTAAGAAGGAAGCCAAACCAGAAATAAGGATCTTTTTTTAACGGCAAAAATGTACAAACACCTAACCCCAAGTGTATAGTGTGTTCCACAGACGGAGAAATCATTATGTCTATTGATAACATTGACAACTATTTGAACTATTAGAATAAGTATTTAAGAAAACATTAAACATGGTGGCACCCGAGGGGTGGTAAAATAATGACCACCAGCGATGATGATGACGAGGTAAATCTATATGAAAAAACATTAGCAGAAACAGATGTGACTAACGGATCCATGTTTAGTGTTGATGATTCTTCCTAATATTGTTGTGACAAAATTGTGTTCTAGCTAAAACAAAAATCTGGCAATGAAGATTCCAATTTAGAGATTGTTGGCATTCCAGAATATCTGAAGATTATATACAGCGCACAGTTTTCACCCTATTCCTCAGAAATTGGTATGTGCAGAAAAACTTAGCAATATGTGTATGGTGGTACCTATTGTGGTAACATAATCTAGTAAATTATAAAGAAATGTTGATTTTTTTATCAACTATATAGGTATTAAATACAATGTTTGATAAATTAATGTATTGTATGTAATATTTAATTTGATTTTTATAAGATATGATTATAATTAGATGAATAAATAGCAATTTTTTTATTAATAACAACACTTTAATTAGGTAGAAATCTGTATTTATCACATAAAAAAAATTTTATAATTTCTTAATCAGTACTTGCATCACTGTTATTAATTTAAAATCTTATTTCTAATTAAATATAACTAAATGTTCAATAAGTCAACTGCTCAAATAAATAATTATACACAAATAAAACAATCAACATAGACTTAATATCCTCATATATAAATTGACATAAAAATTCCAACATTTTTGATTTTTCACTTCAATTTAGATAAGCTTCTTGTAGATCTACTTACCTAACTAATAATAAATTAATACATTTTTTTTCTAATAAAATATTTATAAATTTTTTAATAATTGTAATATTAAATATTTTTAGTTTTTTCAATCAAAATTAATAATTTTATTGTGATTGTATTACAGATCTTTACTTCATTTTGAGGATTTTTTCCAATAACAAAGCTGTATATTATTAAGGCATCCAAGGAGGAGAAGGACATAGTAGACACTGATTCACACCATCTCAGATTATAAAAATAAGTATGCAAAGAATTTATCAAACAATAGAAAATATAAAGATATTACTAAAAAATTAGCTTGACTATTAAAGCTGAAGGAAAACTTCTAAAGAGCATATGAGAAACTTAAACATGTAGACTCATCAGGATTTAAGTTCTTGTTACTTTGTACAAAAAAAAAAATTATACTGTACTACACAAGGTGATTATTTTTCATGAAACACTCATTATTTCAAAAAGTATTAATGTTTTTGAAAAAAATTTTTTTCATAGTTTCAAGTTGTTAAGAAAACAAAGTTTTAAAAATTTTGATACATAAAAATTAAATTTAGGACGAGTAACTAATGAGTTATAAGTATTTTAAGTTTAGACAAGCGGACTAGTGGACAAACATTTTGCGGGGTAACCCGTGCCACTCTACTCCGCCCATCTAAGCTTTAATTATTTATAACTCATAAACTACTCACACTAAATTCAATTTTTATGAATCAAAATAATTAGAAAAATAACCCGCTTTGGAATATGAAATTAAAACTCTATGTTGACATTCAATAAAGTAAAAACTTAAAAAATCATACAGATAAAAAATATTTAAAAATATAATTTAGAAACTATGTAAATAATATTCAGAAACATTAATACTTTTTGAAATAATGAGTGTTTCATAAAAAGAATCAGCCTGTATATGTAACTAGTAACTTATCTTAAATACAAATTAATACAACTATCAACCTAAATTTACGATTAACTGATTTATTTAATAATTTTTGCAATTGTTTAACCATTTTGTATTTCTAATAATAAACAACTAAAATAAGTGTTAACATTATTTAACAAATTACAGTGTTAGTACTAAAATAAATTTTTTAAATTTATTAGATACCATACACGATGCACATTACTGAGTTTTTCTGCACATACCAAACACTGAAAAATTGGACGGACTGCTCGCTTTCTTCAATTGGGTGTTCAGTTGTCATTCTGGTAATCGGGACATCGAACATCATCGAAATCGGACTTGATTTTCAATAATGCAAATTCTTGGTGGCTTGCTGCAATAGTCTTGATTGTTTGTGTGCTGTCTTCGAATAGGTACTGTTCTTCAAGCCTTTGTTTCCTTTAGAATTTACCTGGTTGAAGGATGTGAGAGAAGGTACATTACATAGTGCCTAAATACACTAATTTCATCCTTTTTAATGCTAAAAAATGTTCATAAGATTTAGTTTTATTATTAAATTGCTTAATTCAGATCTTTTATACTGAAAAAAATTTCTAAATGTGAATCTTCATCCTCAGATTGAGGATTATGGTGGTAGCCTGCTCGTGGCTCTCCCAGCATGCGCTAAGTGAAGCTAAATTGCAATTGCAACTAATACCACTACCAAGGTGCTGTTACCACCCCTTAGGTGCCACTATGCTCAATGTTTTCTTAAATACTTCTTCTACCAGTTACCTCACTTTTATCAATAAACATTGTGTTTTATACATCTGTAGAAGACACTATACACTTAGGGTTAGGTGTTTGTACATTTTTTGTCGTTCAAAAAAGATCCTTACTTCAGGTTTGGCTTTCTTCTCAGAAATACATTTTGACATTTTTGATAATTTCACTTCTGAGTATTTTTGAAGAGTGTATGACAATTTTTCCAGAAACCATTAAGTTTGCCGTGTCAATATCATTAACAATGTTACCGCCATTGACTTGATATCCATGAGGCGTTTAGATAGTATACTGACAATGGTGAAACTATTATAATAACTCAAGATAAATGTAGATCAGGACGTCATCTTCGTCTTCGTTCCACACTAAACACTCATTCATGGATCTTTCCCATTTTTTGTCTAATAAATATCATTATTTTCAAAACCATTGAAATACATTTCTCTAAGTTTAACATATTGATCGAAATTTTCCAATCCAAGAGATATACTGCAGGTTATGTAGAACTATTTTTTGCTACTATAGGTACATAAAAAGTTAGTTAAATAAAGTATTCTTAAAGTTTAATTTTTCTCTAGTTTATGTAGGGATTTCAATATAAACAAATGTATAAGAATATAATTAATACTTCACATATTATTTAACACTTTACTGTATGCAATGAAATGATAATTATTAACATTACAGAAATTAAAATTAAAAGAATAATCTTAAATTGTTTAATAATTAACAATCAATTGACTGAAATCTTAAAGAGAAGTTTTTAAATACTTTTTTATTAATAGCAATGTTGTACATATAAAAAATTTATTTCGTTTATTAAGCTATGCATTTTAAATCATTTCTTTTTAAAGGTTTTTGCTTTTAAGTGTGATGTCGTACGTCAAAATCACCTCTATTATCAATAAAAATGTTAAAACTTTAGTAGTTAGATGAATTAATCAGTTTTTCGTTTTACTTTTAAAATATCAAATGGAATTATCAATTGAGCAGAATTATTAATTAAATGTAACTTCTTAGTCCCTGGTTCATTGTTGTTAAACTATTCAATTAAATACTAAATAGGTTTAATGTTTATTATTTCAGTAATACTAGGTATAATTGTATCTTTTAATGTGTTTAGGTAACCTAATTATGTCATTAATAATTTATGATTCTTATATTTTTTTTCCACATTTTGTTAAATATTTAATTTATGATTATTTATGACTATGAATATATAAGCTTTACTATATAACCCATTTAAATAAATAAGTATATCGTTGGTATAATTGTAAAATGTAATGGTTGTAAAAAATGGAGATGATAATACATTTATAAATAATTTTTGTTTCTGTATTTGTAAGGGAATGGCTGGTAGGGTATTGTCCTGCTGCCACCTACAGGTATAATATGTATTGATTCAACTCAATAAATGATGGTAAAATTGCTGTTGTCATGCAATGAACTTTCATGCTCATTTTGTTTATTTAAGAAGAAATACCTTTTTTTATTCACAATTGTATTGATTGTATTGCCAAAATAAAAAAATGTAAATAATAGATACAAATAGATTTAAATAATTTGTATTTAACATTAGACGTAATGGTAATATGTTAAAAACAAATGTTAAGTGCATTCAAGTCTCAAGATACATTTTCCTTAAATTGATAACAGTTTCTTTTCTTTGATTTCAAATACTTTACTATAAGTTTTACTTTACACCATATAATATTCTACTAAGTCAACTGTATTATCCAACTAGTTTATTTAAAAATTGAAAATGGCAGTAAACAGCTCAAAACGAGTTACAATATTTTGAAAGTCTTATCAAATACATGAATTGATAAAATAAACACATGGTATAAGTTTTAAGTATCTACTGTTACTTGTTTTGGAATCTCTGTTATCAAAAACGTTAGTTGCTTGTGAATCAACCATTTTGTAAAACTAGAGCAGTTTAGGAAAAACGGTAGCTGACTAGGCTAATAGTGTTCTGCATCCCTCTGCAGTGATGGTAGCAACTCTCGAGCCCCGTACACAATGAAATGTTATTGTTAAACGTTTGTAAATTATGATATATGTTTGTCGTTGTGTTCTCGTGTGGTGTGTAGAAAAGTATATTAATATAAATAGTAAGTAGTTAACTAATAAAATTATCAATGCAATAATACCTTATTTCAAAATATTTATTGATTTATTTATAAATACTATTTCTAGTAAATTTAAGTTTTTAAAAAGTACATCATCAAACTTACAAGAAGTGTTCAAATACAATTTGTTATACTTGTAGGTATGTGGCTGAAGGTAACTTACAAATTACTGTAGTCTGTAAGCTATTAAATATGAAAAACTCTCTCCTGTACAATTTACCTTTTTTGATATTGGTACTCTGATACTAACACAGTAGTTATAGCCCACAAGAAATGTTTAGTTTAGGCACAGAAGAATATGTTTAGGTGGTTTTGCTATTCGACGACAAACGCATATTATCAGATGTGTATATTGATTGCACAGAATAGTGTTATGTGCAGCCCTTCAGGAATCCAAAATATGATACTTTTGAAATAAACAGTAGTCAATTTTAAAAATAGTAATCAAAATTCAGTTTTATTAATTTATTATATTAATAAATAAACCTAATATTGTGGTAATGTGTAGTAGCGTGTATAACTCGTCGTAGTAGTATATAATGGCTGGTGGCGAAAGTGGCTCCGATCTTGGTGGCTCTGGTACATCTGATCGTGCTGTTCTCCTGGCCTGTGTATATATAATGTCGGTTCCTTTTATTTGATTGGCGCCTAGGTGTCCTTGAGGTGGTTGTAACAGTTTTGCAAAGCGACTATTCTCACAGAGAGTGACACTGCTTCCACTTTAGGGCGATATTCGTGGAAGGACTATCTACTCTTATAATAATGTAAATGCGTAAAGACTAACCTTTACACCTCCCAACCAAAAAAAAAAGTTATTAGCCCTTAAAAGGCTAAGAATCTTTAACAATGATATTTAAGTTCAATAGTTTACAATAGTTGATTTTACAATTTTGACATACATTTTACATTTGATTACAATAACAGTTTACAATTTTGATGCATATATTGTAGACACTTTATAATTTTTTAATGCCGTTTACAATATTTACTTACATTTTGTTTTTTATACAATAAAAGAATATACTATTTACTTGAAATTTAAAATGTTAGTCTAGTATATAATAATATAAGTGTATTCCCTTTTTGATTACAATATTTTTTAATAATTATAAATCTTCCACCAATTAATATTAATTATTATATACTATGTGAATAATATAGTAAAATATATATATACTTTGAACTATTTAGTGTAATCGAGTATGTAACTTGGGTGCTTATTATTTTTTATTATAATATTCAATTATATCCTTACAGAAAATCCTATTTGAATCTCTATAATCTATTATATTTTACAAAAATCTTAAATATTTGTATATTTTAAATGTATATCTACAGGATTCTCATTTTTTTTTATATTTTTAATCCCTATTGTTTCCTAGTAATTTATGTGTTACTTGCATAATTTATATAACAATTATATATAAATAATCATCGTAGTTTTATCGTGGATTTTTTTAGTTTTAATTTAATTGGTATGTCCAATGTGCACTAATTACATATGATTGAAAGTTAGTTCACATATAATATATATATATATATATATATATAAATAATAATAATAATAATAATAATAATAATAATAATAATAATAATAATAATATAATAATAATAATAATAATAATATATATAATATATATATTCTCATATATGTACTGTTATATTACATACAATAAAAATGCACTGGGTAGTAATATTATATATATAAAATATATTTTAAATAGTATTGTCACAACACTATTGTTGTGTGGAGACACAGTATATAGTTACGCTATAACATTTATAGTATACACTTAAGGATATTTATGCACATGAGCGTACATTACCACGAGGCATTACTTTCAGGGTAGAATCCGTTGAGCCAATGAATCCTAACCTTTGTGTGACTATAGAAGCCCCCTGGGTCATGGCTGACAGAACCATCTAAAATGCAGACAACTTGGCAGACCTCATTTTTTTTTAGTCAGAAAGCCAGTGTAATAAGTCTTAAAACAGTACTAAACTTAATTATAAAAAAATTTTAGTTTTTTTTTAAGGTTTTGATGACAGGCCCGTAGCTTGGTAGGGTTCGTACGGTCAGTTAGGATCATAATTGTAGTTTGACGTGTTAAATAAACATATATTCATTTAATAAACTTTCATGCATTATTTTTTGTTAACACATCAAAATAACAGGGTTGCCACTAGAGTTTAAAATTGGAAATAGTTGGAAAAGTGACTAAAAAATTTTAAAAAGTGACCAAAAAGTGACAGATATTTTTTAATTACAATTATTTATTATTATTTTAGATCATTAAATTAGTATATTAATTTAATTTAGTATAAAATTCATTAGAGGATGGAAATAATAAAAGACATAAAACCATATTATTATTTAACCGAAATATTTTTAATTAATTAATTTTTTTTTACGTGGCCATTGGCTTTTTTTGGTTTTTTGTAAGTTTTTATGCCGGTAGGGGGAGGAACACCTGTGTGTTTTGTTTCGCAGAATTTTTATTGGGCACCTGTAGGTATCTGGTATGCCCGGGTGGGATGGCAGATGGCGGCACTTGTTTCTCTGACACTTGGCCACTCCACCCCCATTTTTTTTTTAAATTTATTCTTATATACTATAGTAATAGTACATATACAAAACAAACAAATAACATATTTCATGTTAATAAATTAAGATTTTTCTTAGTAACAGTCTTTTTTTAATTATTGCTTCATATACAGATAGGAACAAATAGTAATTTAAATTTGGTTATGTTTAAATCTAAGTTTAACAAAATTAATACAAAAATATTGTTTTAATAATTGCTTATTGAATATATCAGATGTGGTATAATACATTGTCTATTGTTGATTATATTAATAAAATACGGTTGCAAACCTACACCCATGGTTTAAAATAAGCCATATAAAATATTAAAATTATCAATTTAATATACAACATAAAATATTCATATATAACTCATTTTAATTTTTATCAATATTTTATACATAGATTTATACAAAAAAAAACGCTAATTTTAAGAAAACTATCATTTATATTTTAAAAAAGTGACTAAAAGTTACTTTTAATGAAAAAAGGGGACTTTTAGAGACCTACAAAAAAAAAGTGACTTTTAGTTGAAAAAGTAACTTAGTGGCAGCCCTGAAATAAACGATTATTACTACACATCAGTATAATCCCATATTAGTACTTATTGAATCACATAACACAATAATTATGCTTAAATAATATACATCAATAAAAGTAAAAGAAACAATTTAATTACTCATCTATAACCACATTTTACGCATTTGTAAGTAAATTTAGTTTGTATGACATAACTATGGCATCTTTTTATAATTGGGAGTTCTGGAAACTTTTGCATAACTTTATTTGCCCAGCTTTTCCATGGTCGGCCATGTCCTTTCGAAATACCATTAAATATCCAACAAGCGGCATGGCAAAGTTCATGAATTAATATATCTCTTAATCGTTCAGCTGTATCAACAATCTGTATTTATATTAATTATAGTTTTTTTTCTTATACAATTGTATTTGAAAAAAAATTACTTTAGAGGAAAGTTCAAACGAGAATACTCTTTCACATCCTAGATTTTTGTTTATTTTGACCATATGTTTATTGAAACATGCACCAGCGGTTCTGCTTAATCATGCGTTCCATTTGAAATTCATATCAGTAGAAAGCTAGTAAAATAAAATAATGACATACATTTTTAGTAAAAGTAAAATAACTAATAACATTCATGCAAAAATCTTGAAGAACAAATGAGACAAGAGAAAATAATTGTACTTGAGTAAAAAAAAGTTTGATGACCAAATAATTATTCAACCTAACACCCACCCAAAAGACATTCATAACTCTGTTCAATATGAGAAGAACATTGGAGGCTTTATTCTGGGCTTGAACTGAGTAGTGAGTATGGGTATTTTACTATTTTCAAGACTGTCTTGGTGGTTAACCATTTCAGGGCCTAAAATTAAGATATTTTGCTACTGCACACCTTAATCCACACCAAAATATTTTAATATAATGCACCTAGTAGTGCACATGCCACATGCCACATATAACTTCATTGCATAATTGTTTTTGTTACCTATTCATTAATAATTAGTTATAATAAATACAATCTAAAACAATCTTCTATATAATTCCTTGATACCTATAATATGACTGAACATTTTAAAATTAAAAACGAAATAGCTTAGGTTAATATAGGTAATTATTATGTTATAAGCCGCCCAGAATATGATGTAGTAGGTATTATTTTTAGTGTTAAGGATTTTAAACGAATTCAATAATATGCTAATTACCAATTTTCAATAATTAATATTGAATATTAATCAAATAAAAATGTATAAAACCAAAAATGAGTACTGCACACTTTTAAATTTGTTACTGCACATTTAATATTAGCTACTGCACATAGTGTGTGCTACTGCACATAGGGCTTCTGGAGGAAATAATGTGACCACTGAGTTTCTTCTCATATTGAATATAGTTAATGTAGATGGCATAATAATGGCCAAGTTTATATTAATAAGTACCTAATAACTAATCAAAATATTATAACAAAATTAATTTACCTTCTTGTCAAATAATACTTCTTTGTTGAATAATTTAGATAATATTGACACTAAATTATCTTTGTCTTTTTCAAACATTAGTTTGTACTTTTTGGCTTCGGGACCACATTTCATAGATCCAGTAAAACCTGAAACATCGCGTACAACAACCATTGAATATAATTTGGTTTTTCATGTTATAATACTATGTTAATAAAGTTACCAAAAATATACAAACCCATCGTAATAAAACTCACAGAGATGGGCAAACAAAATGGAAAATTATTGCAAGACCATAAAGAGCATGACAAAATAAACAGGTATGTCAGCAACTTAAGTTTAAAATGGCTGCCGTCTTTCTCCTTATCAGTAAGTTCATTATCATTCACAATTCACGATCGTATACTTGAGAAGTCATGTGATCAATTCTCGACCAATTATACAATTTCAGTTATGCTTTGTCATCATGATGATGCGTTTTTTTTAAATTGTAAATACAAACGATCCCAAATCCAAACAAACAATAGATATTATAACGAATAGTCCGACGAAAATTCGTTTCTCATTAGTCATTAGTATTTACAATCTATTTACCTATACAGTTTGCAATCGTTTATTTGTTGTTGGGTACATACCATATATAATTATATATTATATTTTTTTCAACTCGTTTTATTGTTTCTCACATTTAAATTCATTTTTCATTTTTTCATTGGATATTTTTTTCCATTAATTGATTATTTACTTTGTTTATTAGCTATTAGTCATGGAGAAATTCAGCACATACCGTTATAAATGTTATTAACATTATACAATTAACATGCAATTGTAAAAGCTCAAAAAACGCTTCTGACGGTTCTGTGCTGCTTTGGACTAAATATATTAAAATGTCGTCAAACAGTACTATTGGAAATCCTGAAAATGCTGGTTTGTAAAATCTGTTTACATGTATATCAGTATACCTATTTTTATTTAATTTTTTTATTAAATGATAGTTATGCTTACTCAAAGTGATTCAGATCGAAGTAATGATCGCAAACAAGATGCTAATCTTAATCGTGAACGCAATTATGACGAATTAAAGCAAAAATGTGATAAAGCAATGGATGAGTTGACGATGTTGAGAAAGTATATAATTATTTTAATATCAAATATGAAAAATAGTTTAAGCATATCCATCATAATATTTGTTTCATTACACAGACAACATGAAGAAATAATACGAAGATTTGATGAGACAAGAAGAGAATTGGAATACTATCGTGATCGAAATCAAGGTTTGATTAATCGAATTGAACAGGCTGACCAAGATTCATCTTCATTATGTACTAAACTAGATGTTGAAAAACAAATTTTGAATAGATCCGAACAGGTACATATTTCTTATTACTTTTTAAACATTGGAAGGAGCAATAAAATTGATTTTACCGAGGATTACTATCTTATCTAATTTAAAAATTTATTTGTAATTTGTATAGGTATTAATAAAATAATAAAATAATAGTGGCCCTATTAATAGTCCTAATGACGTTTTAGTATATTACTGCTTACAGTACAAACTGTTCATTCAGTGTACTGTTGTGAATTTCAGGTCAGTATTTTTGACCTTGTCTAATCTAATTCTTAATACATATGTACTATATATATAATATTCTTATGGTAAATAGTAATATACATATTTATTTTTTGATACATTAATTATTTAGAGTATATTATTTATTTTTAAGCGTTTGTTGACTTGAATGATTTAACTTTATAATATAACATTATTTATCTTATTATGTATTTATACTTGATGGATTATGGAAGGTGGAAATGTTTGAAGGAAATATTGAATAATTTAAAAGGGCATAAATGAAGTTTAATTTTCATGCTCATTTTTCTAAAATTGCGGTAGCCCAAATAACATTTTCAAAAATCTCTTTGATTATTTTCAATAGTATTTATTATACTGAATGTGATGGAACAACCAAATTTGGACAATCATACTTTATACTTATTTTTTAAGATTTACTTGTATGACCTAATATTTTATAAATTAAATATTTCCACTTACCCTTAAATAAAATTACAGTAGAATCCGCTTGTAAGGATTTTCTAAGGACCTAGAGAATCAGTTTGTTATATCTGTATGATAAAAACATACTGCACGTGAGGTTTAAAACCATCAAAGTATATGGCTGGGAATCGTTGTATGCGGCAGTGCGTACAAGCTATTTCAATGGGGGGGGCTTACATATAAAAAAATTATATATATATAATATATATGTATCTAATATATAAAATTCTCGTGTCACAGTTTTCGTTGCCATACTCCTCCGAAATGGCTTGACAGATTTTGATGAAATTTTTTGTGCATATTCAGTAGGTATGAGAATCGGCTAACATCTATTTTTCATACCCCTAAGTGATAAGGGTTGTCCAGAAAAAAATAAAAGAAGTGCTCAAACAGGGATTTTGATAATTTTCGGTAGAAATAATTGTTTATAAATGGTTGCTAAGGTATTGGTTATATATATAAAAAAAAAAATAATAGATACAACATCTTTTATATTTAAAAAGAAAAGAAAAGAAAATAATTTCTTTTTATCATTATTATTATTTATATAACCATGGCAACCATTTACAAACAACAATTTCCATCTGAAATCTCAAAATTCCCGTTTGATTCCCGGGATTGGTCCTCTCCCTTTTTAAATTAGCCTATGTTTTAAGTTGGATCAAAATACACACAGTGTAACAATTTCATCAAGATCGGAACAGTTGTTTTTACGAATATTGAATAACGAATTGAACAAAGTTTGAGACATATTGAGTTGATACATTTAACGGGCGACGAAGTGCACGGGATCAGCTAGTATATATATATATATATAATACATTGATGAATCAAAACGATGTACCTATAGTAATTATTTTGTACATAATGAGTAATCGGCTCATTAGCAATGACTTAAGGTGAAATTAAAAATATTTTTACAATTCTCGATTATTATTTAAAAAATATATAGGTACCTATTACCTACAGGTAATTATTTAGTATAACTACAAAGTTACACGCGTACATACAATATGTATATAATAATATATTATATACAATTCAATAAAATATAGGTATAAAGAGAAATTTATTTTTACCATATTAATCATTTTTTTTGTACCTAGGTCCTAGGTTGATAATATAATGTATTAAATATTTACCCGGTTCCTCCGAGTTAATTGTATCATAAATTAGTGAGTTAGAAAAATATTCGTTTATTCTTTTCATTTGTATTGTTTTATAAAATATTTAAACAGTAAGGACAATTTACTAAACGTCCAAAGCGTCAGAAATTTGATTGAAAACTGAGAAATAGATTCTATACTATAGTATTAGCGATTCTGAGATAGCTATTATTAAGGCATATTATATCGGATTACACGATTGTCGACCCTCATGTTTGTGTTTGAACAAATTTCCCAATAATTCATTAATTTGTAACAAGTTATCAATAATATCTACAATATATTATAACAACAAACTGGGTTGCTTATAAGTTATAATATAATGGAGTATAATTTGGAATATAATATTTTTTTTAAATTGTCATCATTTTTACTATACATTTTTACGTTATTACGTAAACTGAAAAATACTAAAGGGGGGGGTTGAACACCCAAAACCCCCCCGTGTGACGCCACTGGTAGCGGAATATCGTTATATATAGCGTTATATACTAAACGGATTCTACTGTATATTGATATTATCCCCCATGGGCTGTTTTCACCTTAAAATTACTACAAAAATAAAATAGTCTTTACTTTAAAGGCACAATTACATAAATTAGATAATAACAACTAAGGTTTATAGGTGATACAATAACAATACAGTACAAATCAAAAATAAAATAACAAATTCTTATTGCTATGAACTACCATGTATGTATACATATGAAATGAGATGAAGTTTAGAGAGATGAACAAATCAAATTTTATTTTATTTATGATCTCCATCATTCCATTGCTGGGGATATTGCTTGAATATTTGATACAAAATTTGTATTTTTGCTATTTATTTTATTCCATCATATATTTTAGCAGAGATAGAGTAATAAATTATAACATTAAATATTTTAAAATTATATTTTGACATAATTTAAATATTTTTCAGGATATTCCTGAAGATGATACAGCAAGCGGTGTTTCGCTTAATGATCGCTCCATGCCATATGATTCAACGCTAGAAGGCTATAAAACTTTGAAAAAGGGATATGAAGACTTGCACACTACACATTCAGCAGCTGTTGTTAAAATGGACATGATGAAAGATGAAATTAATCAACTAAAAAAACAATGTAATGAATTATCGAAGGAACGGGATATAGCTGTTCGAGAAACAGAGGTTTGTCATCAACAGCGTTTAACTGCTTTGGGTCAATTGAATATCACAATTATGGAACATAATTATCTTCAAGATGCTATACAAATAGTTCAACAAGAACATAAAGAAGCAGTCAATAATATGAAAGTTGCTGTTGCTGATAGTGTAAAAAGTAGAACAGAACTTAAAGAATTGAATAAAACTCATGATGCTGCTGTTAAAGAATATAGACGCATTATGAGTGAGCGCGATATTGTTAATAATGAACTCGAAAAGCTCTCTGAAGATTTATCTCGAGCTTACAACAAAAATAAATTATTGGAAAATGAAATAAAATCTTTTAGAGATGAAAAAAAAACTCTACAATTGCACATTGAATCATTATTACGTGAAATATCATCAGCATTACATGATCGTGATAAAGCACTTAAAGAATGTAATAATTATCAGGAAAGATTTGGAGAGATAACAACTAAAAATGAATTTCAAAGAGAATGTAAGAGTCTTTTAAATTATGGATTTAGTATAGAAAAAGAAAGAAAAAATAGAAATGATTCACGAGAACAAGATGCTTCTTTAGATTTATTTAACTCTTGTCAGAAAGAACGTATAGATAATCTAGATCTAGCCAATAAGGAAATTGAACGTTTAAGAAATTTAGCAAATAAATATCATAATGAATTAGATGAGTCTCAAGAGGAAGCAAAAATTGCTAAAAGACGTCGTGATTTTGCTTTTAGCGAACGCGATAAAATTGTGTTAGAGCGTGAAAGTATACGAACCCTCTGTAACAGTTTAAGAAAACAGCGCGATGATGCTGTGAGCAAGTTAGCGCTTGCTATTAGAGACTGTGATGACATAATGAAACAAAAAAGTGATACAGTTAAAGAACTCAATTATTTTAAGTATGATAGTTATAGTTTAAAATGCAATTGTTATCCTATGCTAATTTGTTTTCTTACTTTGTAGGGAAAAGATGGAAGTTGAATTAGAAAAAGAAGTTCGTTTACTTCAATTACAGGCAACTGGTCGTTATAATCAAGACTCTTCAATAAATACCAACCTTCAAGACTGGGATACAGAAATATTAAATATTGATTTAGTAAGTATTATTTAAAATATTATTAGCTTACATATGATTTAATATAAATGTATATTTTCAGGGTGTTTTAGGGACAAATGAAGATTTAGGAATTGATTTACTTGGTGGAAGAGATGATCCTTTGTATCCGAATGATACTGCAATTTATATAAAATCCGTCAATAAAGGAAGTGTTGCAGAAAGGAAATTGAGGTTGAACAAACTTATATTTTATATTCTCTTTATATATTTTATACTATAACCATATAGAATGTACATTATATACATATCTATACTACTATATAAAATTGTGAGGGGCTTTCTACGACCACGCTAACCAAGAAAACTACTGAACCAATTTGGCTGAAATTTTTTACTGTTATACCGGTCGGTCTGCTGTAGGTTTAAGTACCACTTTTCTTAATAAGAAATAAGTATAAAGTTCTTGAAAAATTAAAAAACAAAGATAATCGAATCCTCATATATTTAAAAGAACAGGCCTTTTTTTTCCAATTTTGTGACTACACTATTTAATTTTTATCCACAGAATTGTTCCAAATACCTTCCTGAGTGTCATCACATCGCCCGGTTTTTCATTTTTTTTTGTCAGAGGTGAGGGAGAAGAGAATCTATATATTATATACCTAAAATCCAAATACCACTGACTCACTGATCACTGTATCTCAAAAACTACTCAAAGTCCGAACTTGAAATTTGATAAAGTGGTTTTTCTAATACTTTCACCGTGCAATAAGAAAGGATTTACCGAAATTCGCATTATAAAGAAGTGCTCCAACAGGGACATTGAGTTCACATTGGACATTTTATTTTTATTTATTAATAGTTCCCATTGGTTACAGTTAACAATAGAAATCAGTGCGTATTTATTATCGGTTGCTATTGGTTATTTGGTCAGATCAGGTACAAGCTTGCATCAAATTGAATTATTGAACATTGCCAGGTATTTGGTGAAAGAGTTTCCCTTTGTCTTGCTGCAGCAAGTTACACCCAAAAGTAGTTGAACATTCATAATTTTATTTTTTTAGGATTTTCGATTTTTTACTGATAATGAAGTGCACGGGTTCTGCTATAAAAATATATTTACCATTAATACTGCTAGAAACATTTTAATACGTTTTCAGTAACCGTATTTATATTTATTTGGCAATCACATTAAACAATACAATTTGAATAAAAAATTATACATATCATCATCCGAAGGCAAAATAAACAACCAATCATGGGCAAAGCTGTGAAGGGTCGGCTAGTATATATATAAAAGAGAGTTAAAAAAGTTTTAGACCATTTATAACTCAAGAACGGCTGGGCAGTTTTCAAAAATACGTTCATCATTAGAATGCTACTATGTCCTTGAGTGTTGTATGCTTATTTAAAAAGGGGAAATTAAAACCCGGAGAAGTGCTCAAACAGGGATTTTGAGATTCACGATGGAAATTTTTGTTTATTAATGGTTTCTATAGTTGCTGTTATAATAATAATTATTAGCGAGTTGCACTTTCTGCATAGAACTACACACAAAAGGAGTTGAACAATCACAATTTTTTTAAGAATTGTAATTTTGTACAGGCAACAATGTGCGCTGGATTAGCTAGTATACTATACCAAAATATTAAAATAAATTTTTTAAATGCATATTTATTTGAACAATATTATTTCCAATTTATACATTTTTATACTTTAAACTTAAACAAACAAACTGTTGAACGCTTAGTTATTTTCAACACTCAAATGTTGACAATATTTTAGGACTGTCCCGTTACTTGAAAGAATTACATTACTTACAGAAATAGATGTTTTTATTTATGAAAGATTTCGGAAAATTTACAAATGATAGTTGTACGATGTTTTGCCTAATTGATGATAGTAACACTACTGCTTGTCCAGCAGGGACCCAGTCTCTGTATAGACCAAAAAGATTGTGTAAGCACATTATCATTTTTGCTGGGCAATCGGTTATTACGCACAATGAAAATGTTTATACTACATTATTACATAATTGGCATGGGCTCCTAGCAAAACACTCATTATTTAAAAGGTTGTCAGTCAGCAAAACCAATTTGGTGTTGTTAGTTTTGATATTGGAGTGAATTGACCGATTATAATAAATTAAGGTAAAAATATTATCGAGGGCACCTCATAGGCTTTTATTGATGCTTTAATTATAACTATTAAAAATATTCATGGCTCACTTTAGAACTTCAGATGATATTCTTATGATAGGTCAATTAATTTTAATATTACAGCTAGCAAGTTTCAACACAAGATTAGTTCTGGTGAATGAACATTTGCTATGTTTTATGTTTTTTTGAATGAGAAATCAAAAAGTGTGATGACTTCCTCTGAACTGTTAAATTTATTATTTAATAAATATAAATGATAACTTAAAATATTTAATTTTTTTTTATACTATTTGGTAATTTTAATATCTATGTATGTTTTTCCTTTCTAGAGTTAATGATTGTATATTAAGAGTGAATAGCCTTGATTGTACATCAATTAGTAAGCAATTAGTTTTGGACACTATGAGATCATTAAGCAGTGCTACTTTGGTTGTAAGACGAAGAAAGCCAGTTTCTCCATCTAAGAGTTTTTTCTCAACTCAACTTGAAGTAAATAATTGTGATCATGGAATCTCATTGGAAACTGGTGTATACATTAATAAAATAACACCTGGATCTGTTGCTGCTAAAGATGGAAATTTAGATGTTGGTGATAGAGTATTAAGTGTAAGTAAATGTTAAAATGAAAATTATTTGTCTGGATATTCTAATTTCTGTTATTTTTTTAGATTAACAGCACAACAGTAGATAGTATAAAACATTTAAGAGAAGCAATGCTATTACTGTATGAATCTCATGATATATTAACTATTACTACTATGAAATCAACATATTGTGCTGGAAATTGTGGTTCTGGTCTAAATCGTGGTATTTATAAAAAATATACTAATAGTGCAACACAAACAGATACATCTAAGAATTCAATATATCAAAAACTTCAATATGTTCAGTCAAGAAGAGTGATGGTTAATGTACCAGAAAAACCTCATAGAAATCCTTCACCTGTCAATAATTCTATCTCTGAACAAGATCAAAAAAATGCTATAGCAGAATTAGATTCTGTAATTGATGCTTTTAGACCACATCCTGCACCCCCCACTACTACTAAATATCTTAGGTAATTATTTATTTTTGCTTGGTTTATTAAAGTTTCTTTATTTTTAACACAACTACTGATATAATTTTTCATCATCAGTTTTTCTTAATATGCACAGATTTTTCCAAATTTGTTAGCATTCAATTCCTTTTGTAACTTTTGTAGACTTTTGTAACTCTTCAAAAGAAACCTCTTGTATCATTAACTCTTTAGTTAAGTATGTAATGAAATAATTCTGAACTATCAAGTCTATTATAAAATTAAGTAGCAACTGCCAGTTTCAGCTTAAAGCTATCAATATTTATTAGTAGTTGCGTCATTTTAGATTTTTGATAGGTCACGCAAATTTATAGTATGGCAACAAAAGTTGTGCTAGTATATTACGTACAGTTTTTGGAACCAATACCAATATAAAAATTGTTCTCTTCACTTGCATCTCAACTTGCTTACATTAAATATAAACAAACTATTTTAAAACGAACGCATTTTTTAACTGACTTACCTCTACGAAAACAACAATTTATTATTTATAAATATTATTCTTGTGACATTCAAGTCACTAGATACAATGAATTTTATTGAATAAATTATAATAATATGTTCAAAACAAATTGTAGTCGAAAATTACAATTATGAAAATAAAAGTAATTTAAAATACACATTTAAATGAAACTGAAATGGCGAAATAGATGTATCAGTATTCACTAAAAATGTTTTTTTCATTTAATTCAAAACTTATCAGACACAGTAGTATATAATCTTCATTATTGATACAACCTAACCTATGTAGGTCTATTTATAAGTTTAATATTCACTGGTCTTACTATTTGCCTGATACACCAATGGTGAATGAAACACATAACAACCTTCCATATCTATTTATATATGTAAAAATTACGTGAAAATTGTATAGTAATTCATCAACTGAACCGGTTTTGATGTCATTTTTGTGATTGTTTGAGTGGTTCCCTGGATGGTTTAGATTCACAATTGGACCAGGTATGTCCAACCCGATGAGGTGCTCAAACATCAATTTTGAGATTTACGATGGAAATTTTCGTTTATAAATGGTTGCTATTGGTTATAGGGGAAATTATTAGTAGAAATTAGTATTTATTATTTTGTTAGTTTCCATTGGTTGTCGGTCAGATCAGGTACAAGTATGCATCAAATCAAATGTTCACACATTGCCTACAAATGTGGCTGAGTTGCACTTATCGCCGCTAACTGGCGTGTCTGCAATCCACCGCAGGTGGATTGCCTACTTTATATGCTGTTGCACATTGTCCATGATCAGACATGGTTGGATTGCCTACCAGGGTGTCTGAGTTGCACTTACTGCAATGAGTTACACCCAATAGGAGTTGAACTATCAACATTTTTTTAAGAATTGTCATTTGTGAGGGCAACAAAGTGCGTGGGATCGGCTTGTAATATATATAATATTATGTCTTATCATTTAACAAATAGAAAGAGACATAGCTATACAAATAACAATTTCTGAGTATGGAAATAATTAATAAAATGTTTTAATAAAAAATATTTTTCATTGTAAATTTTCCTTAACGCATCAGCACATTACAATTTAATAAAGGCCATAATTTTTTCAGTACCAATTTATGTCGAACATTTTATGTTGTGTTCATTTGGTGTTTTGTATACCCCGTAATTATTAAGTACATCTTATAATATATAACAGAAATACTAAAATATCATACAAATTGTTTTAGATAAAGCCAAAACCCATAATTACTACTTAATTATACAAAACTTTTAGGTAGATGCGAATTAGTTCATTGCATATTTATACTTTATTTTTTAAAGTTAGGTGACATTATTTTACAATAATATATTTTATTTAATAAGCATACCTTTTATGATTTTTATTTTTTATAGTCATCATAGAAAATCTAAGGAATTAGACAAGATTAGTGATACTTGGCCAAAAGCTAGAAGTGGCCCTGTGATTGAACATGGAATTGGTACAATACTTCATTCTCATAAGAATAAGGAACGTTCGCCATTGTCCGTACTTTTAAATAATCCTCCAGGTTGCTCATTACAAAATAATTCAAAACCTGTTACTTCATCTATAGATTTCTCTGACAGGTAAATATTTTATTTTATTCTATGTATTAAAAATTAAAATATAAGATATTAAATTATAATATTTAAAATATAATATATTTGAAACCATTTGCTTATTTTATTTAAATAAGTCTGGTAAAGTTGGTAAAGATTTATTTGATTATTATCTTAAAATGAAAACTGTTAAATATAAAAATAGCAGTACTGAAAGTAATGCAGGGGATAGCCTTGCAACAAGGGCCTACATCACAAAATACCATCATCAACCAATGCTTATCATTTTTCCTTCCCACAAAACAGTAGATATTCTCTACTACCTCCATCTCATAGCGGGAAATCAATGTTATATGTTTTTGAACCTCCTTACAGCCATTTTCCTTTTTTTTTTTAGTTTTTTTCTAAAAATATCAATTAAATTTTATCTGTTTTGTAAAGAGCTTCAAAATTTAATACAAGACTTCACATATAGTTACAATATCAGTTTAAAAATATTAAAAATACATATTCCCATTTTTTTTATAAGCATTTAATGATCGAGTTTTGGCAAAATTTATCAAATTTAAAATATAATAATAATTATTTTTAGTTAAAAATTTATAAAATGTTCCACTTTTATAGCTAAGGATTGAAAATTTAAAACAATGTTTCATGTAGATAGGTAGGTTATATATAAATTATTTTATATTTTTATTCACAATAATATCATCAAATATACTTAGTAATATTATAAGCTGTCTGGCCGTCTTTGCTCAGAATCGTTTTTTTTTCTTATACAATTATATTATATCATTTAATTAAAATTTAACACCGTCCATTACAGAGACCCACTTGTAACTTACTGTACAGCAGAGTGACACCCACTTGCCCAGCTTTTTTTAATACTGAAAATACATAATTTAAAATTTGATTTTAATTTTTTTGGAAAAATTCAAAATAACCAATTTGTAAATCTGATTATAAGAAGAATTTTAATGGTAAAAACATTTATTTAAGTCAAGTAGTTTATTTTCTAGAATTTTTTTAAATATTAAAATTTTTTTGAGTAAATTAATTTATAAAACAACTTATTTTAGAAATTCCTTGACAAGAGTATATTTCTCAAATTATTTCTTAACTAGAATAGAAATAGAAATTTAAATAGAACAAATTAATTTGGTTCTCAAAAATATTTCGTCAAAGATACAATTTTGCTAAATGGAAGTTGCATTGTATTCAAAAGTAATTTTATTTTAAAATGTTATGATATAGTTTGAAACTATAAATTTTACTGTCCGGGTGGATATTTATTAAAATATTCTGTTTTGTTCTGTACCATTTGATAAATAAAATTGTATAATTTTAATATAATAATAATAAATATGAACCAATGTATTACTTATTTTACTTAGAATCACTTCCAACCCAAGTGTGACTAATAAAAGTAGTGGTGCTGCAGTTGACCCAATGCTTACTTTTAGAGTTGATGTTCTTAATCCTGGACAAATATCTATGCCTGGCAACAAGCAACAATCTGTAAATGATTGGGCATCAAAGTTAGTATTAAAACTAAATTATTAACAGTCTTAATACTAATTACTGATAAAATAAATATTTCAGATATTTCAAAAGACCATTACAAAGAGGATTTCGAAATGGCCCATTATATGGCGAGTTGAGACGAATCAGCATAGAGAAATCAGGCGAACCTCTAGGAATTAAGATATTTTGTGTTGACAGTAGTGGAGTTTTTGTATCCTCTATTACTAATGAACATAGTGTGGCTTACAAAGTAGGTATTAAAGTCGGAGATCAGCTATTAGAACTTTGTGGAATAAACATGAGATGTGCAACATATCAGTTAGCTGAAGATATTTTACAGCATTGTGGAAACTCAGTTACCATACTAGTACAATACAAACCAGATAGTATGTCTTAATTAGTTCATTAATCATTTTTTTTATAAATAAATGGTTTATAAAACTAATTTATGTTTTTAGAATACCACGATTTAAAAGTTGCCAAAAGTTCAACAAGCAGTCCTTCAGAAACTTCAACACCGTGCAATTCACCTACTTTGAGCTAATCACCTACCCAAAAAATGTGAAAATTGTTATCAAGTAGGTTCATAAGCTCATAGGTGCCACTAACCAATATATTACCAGATAACCCAGGTCTTAGCATTCACTCTATTCCGAAATCCGTCCGGCCTCCGGGTGTACCTACAACTTTGTTGTCATTCATCAGTAAGCTATTATCAAGATTTATTACCACGTGGTCATATATTATATTTTATTGTAATACCTAATATTATTTGCATAGTTAATATTACATTAAATATTATAGTATAGTACAGGGGTGGCCAACCGGTCGATCGCAAGATGAATTCAAGTCGATCGCGACACCCTTTCGCATTTTCTTAAATTTTTGAACAATTTGTATATCTTTGTATATCCCACGAATATAAAAATTAGATTTAGAAAAAGCCAATAAATAACTATGAAAAACAAGATTATACACTGATATCTATTAGCTATCGTATCATAGGATGGATAGCCCGCATTACTTCCTATTAATGGCTTTTATCGCGTTCGTTTAAACTGATAAATCGAACCAGTCTGCAATGACAGTTACAAGTAAATAGTAATAAAATAAAAATAATAATTTGTAATCAAATATATTAAAATACGTGTAGTGTTATAGTGTTAAACTGTGAATTTATATTGTAAATAAAATGTAATAAAATAAGTGTAACACGCCTGTACACATAATACATTTTTTGTTTATTGACAGCCTTTTTTTTTTTTTTTGGTCGATCGCGACCACCTAGAAAAACTCGGAGGTCGATCGCAGGTCTATCAAAGTTGGCCACCCCTGGTATAGTAGGTTTGTCAATTATAGTTTTAGTATCCAAATAATTGTGTATTATGTACCTATGTGCATTTAAACTTTAAAGTATAAGTATTTTTTTAGCTAGTAAACAAAAAATCTAACAAATATATAAACGCAGGCAGTGGCGTACCCAGGAATTTTGTATAGGGAGGGGGGCTAAGTATACAAATAAAATATTATGTCTTTTATTTACACTTTTTTTTTTTACAAATCTTGATAAAATTCTAAGGTTGTCGCGATCAATGGAGGGGAGGCTATAGCCCCCTCAGCCACCCCCTGGCTACGCAACTGAACACAGATCTTTTTTGCAGGCATTTTAAGATAATATTTTGAAGAAATACATTTTTTTTTTTAAATTTAGATCATTTAAACGATGTAAAACTTTTTGTTTCTCTAAGCCCTAAGGCAGAGGTCGCCAACCTTTTCAAACAAGTGAGCTACATTTGAAATTTTTAGTCCCAGGTGATCGACATCCAGGAGAATTTAGGTCTTTAGGAAGACCCCTGTCCTAAGGTATATGTTGTGAGACCTTCAAATTAGATTAATGTATTTATTATTGTTTACCTATTAAAAATGATGTTTTACTTCGTAAAATGTACATACAAATTTTATATCATTTTTATTACCTATGTATATTATAAGTAAATAAAAAATATTTCAATATAATTTATGAATGTGTATTTAATTTTAACGCCAAGGAGTCTACTAGTTAAGACCAGTTTATGTCATTTTAACCACTACAGTAAACTCAATTTCACTACATAAGTTGTGAATAACTAAAATATTTTTCATTTAAATATCAATTAATATCGTCTTTCTTAAAATTTCCATAAAAAAAAAAGCAGTGATACCTAGTAATTATATCTTATTTATTTATTGGTTACAGCATGAACTACTTATAAGAAACCTTGTTTTAAATGTTCAATCCTTATCTATAATAATTGGACATATTATACATTTTTAACTACAAAATATTTAGGTAATATTTTTAAGTCTTTTGACTAAGTGAAGTATTTTTTATTGAGAATTATAAAAAAACTGATATGTATGCATACTGTATTGTAGCTGACTAGTTCCTCTTGCCCCGTCCTAACGTCCAATCATTATATTATCCATAATCATTATAATACACATATTTTTGGAGAGATTTTTTTTGTTTTTTTTTACAGGGACAGCATAAATATAAAACATGAAGTATTATAATATATAACTATATAACGAAGCAGGATTAATAGATGCCTCACATGAACTAGGTATATATTAAACCTTCAAACGGGGGCAGCTCCAGGAAGGGCCCTAGGGGCCGCCCTAACCAAATATGTAATTCTAAACAATTTTATACTGTTAAAAATAAAATTAAAAAAAAAATCAATGACATTTTCTGAAAATTATGACTTATAGTCCAGTCAATGAATGAGTGAATGACCCAAAATGAGGTGTAGAGTGCGTGAGCAGGTAACTTAGCTATTCCTTCAGAAACTTGTTCGGGGGGCTTAGGGTATGAACATACTAAAAGTCCTGACACCTAGGAGGTGAGCCGGGGGGGGGAGGGGGGTTAAAGTTGCGCTTTTTGGGTTTTTCGCTTATATCTCGTAAACGGTGCATCGGAGGAAAATTTTTTTTAAATAATTGCTTACCATTTATTTGCTGTTATAAAAAAAAATTATGATATACATGTACTTGAAGCCTAAAGGCAGTCCAGTCGAGTCCTTGTTTTGTTAAAATGAAAAAAAAAATTTTAAAAATATATAAATTGTACAAAAAATCTAAAAAAAGAATATTTACAACAATTTTCAGAGTAAAATACATCTATTTTTTATTGATGAAATTCGATCTATGGTCGTCCACTCCAATATCCCTATGAATATTTAATAATGCCGTACCAGTTATTCGCTCCTCGCCCATCTTTACTCTTAACCAAGTTTTTAATCTAAAACAAAGCATCATGGAACAGCATAAAAGCCGAGGTAAAAGCAAAATCTACTAATAATAAGCATTAGGGAGATTAAAAGCCAAGGTAAAATCGGTGATACCCGATATTCTGTGGTAGTGGGATATCAGTGTATTGCTACAACCGTGATAAAGGAATTTATACAAGAATTTAATGATATCATTATCAATACATTTTGGTAAGGTTGATAAAATTTTAAAATAGCAAATAAATAATAAATATCACTTGTACAGTTGTACAAAATATACTATATAATTGTATTACCTATATGTAGCCATGTAGGATATAACCGTGATCACCAATGAATAATTCCTATTGTGGGGGGGCATACAACCATGCACCCCCTCAAATACGCCACTGGTACAACCTAAACATATTAATATCTACCTACCTTAATTTACACAGGGCCGTATTGAGGTTTGGTGGCTCATCACTGCATTTACACCCCCTCAACAAATTGGAAATTTGCATTAGGTTGAATAAAACATTTGAGACGCGTATAAATTTATAGTATATACTAAGTAATAGGTAACTAATAACCTTTAATAGTTTAATGACTATTTGTAGTTATGAATAATGTTGTACTCGCCTAAATTTGACGTCAAAATCAACCGACACTCGGCAGTAGTTTAACAGAAAATAAAATCGTTGTACTGTACTTGCTATAGTGTAGACAATTATAATTTGTTTTATTTGAAAAAAAGATAAATATGCGATAGCCAAATAGGGCCAACTGTAACCAAGAAATAAATAGCCAATAATACGACTGGTCTGACATCAAAAAATTAATACTATTTTAAGAACTACGTAGGTAGTTCACCGTTAACTGGAAGTCCAAATAACATATTATTGGTAATGCCTATTGTCTGAATAAAAGGAAACGTACATTTTGGATGAGTACAGTAGTTATGCTATAAATAGGTACACACCTAATCCAACGACCCGGCAGGGTCGCTCCAAGTAAAAAAAACAAAACGCCTTAAAATGAACGCATCGGCAATCACAACGCGCGACAACTGCCGGGTATAATATTACAGGAAGCATCGGAAATCACGAAAAAAAAAAGTTGTCCATGCATACCTAATTTCTTGTAGAATAATTTAGTTTGACAATGCACCAATCTTATTGGAAATGTTCCGCAGAAGAGAATGCTGCACTTTTTAATCCGATCAGAACATTATAAATGGAGTTATAGCCAAATATATTATGAATTTTTATGGTAAAAAAGAAAATGTTATTCGATAAAATTCCTTGCGGCCCGCATGAAGTTCCCCGCACACTGAGGAGATACACACACGCACTGACCGTACGCGCTTGCTTTGTCACAGCCATTGCGTCGGCGGTGTTTTCAGTTAATACCACGGTTTAAGATAAACAGGTTGCACAACGAACCTATAGATTCTGAGGCGCAACGTTTCCATAGGAGAATTGCCAGTGAGAATTACAACTAGGACATAACATTGTGTATAGTGTGTTAAGTAAAAAAGAATAGGTACAAGGTACTAAAAGAAATAGCAAGTTATTGTTTTGATAAATTTTAAAAATGGATAAACTAACTACAAACTTTTTCTATTCTAGTGGAACATACCGAAATTTGGTTGCTGCCTTCCCCAGACACCCATGTGGAAACAATATCAGACGGTCTAAAATGTTTCTCACATACCCTGGATTGCCTGTTTAATGAAATACCCGTGGCTTTTTCCCAAATATCGTGGCAATTTTTGGGAATGCCGAATTTAGTTTTAGCACTGTCGCAGCAACCAGGAACACAACATTTATTCGACACCATGATCGTTTAATAAAGTTAAATAAATAATGCATAGACAATATTACTAGACAAGGCAATATTTTTTCCATATAGCAATACTTTATCTCTATGCTGTTCTCTACCACGGTTTAAGACAGACTCTATCAGCTTAAATCGTGTTTTCTACGCAAGGCAAATTAGTATGATTCTAAATCAAAAATTGGAGGGTTAATAAATAATGTAAAGAATAAGTGAAAATGATATAAAATAGAATAGTTTGCTGTTCAACCGCTGGAGCGTTAACTGGAACAGCTTTTTCTGTATTGGAAACATTGGGCTTCAACAAAAATGTGGTTTTGTATAGAGCGTTGCGCAACCTGTCTATCTTAAACCGTATTTAATACGTAACGGCCCGCGTATATATTCAATATTGTTCTTTCTTGCGTCGACCGAAGTCCGTCTTGCAGGTCCAGCGTTATATGTTCTATTGACTGCCGCAGTGCCATGCAATTATTAATTATTGTAATGATACTCAAATAAAGTATGAACGGGGGCCTCGGGAGGGGGGGAGATATTTACATTATATTAATGGAAAAAAATAATTAAAACCTTAAATGTTTAATATATAATAATACATATATATGACATTATAATATTTAATAATAATGATTACAACAACAACAATAATAATAATAATAATATAACATAAAAATTAGTGATATCCCAACAAAAACACTACGCCAAACTCCGTGTAAAAAAACGCTCAGTATAAAAAAAAAAAACCTAACCAGTCGGGGGACTGGCCGGTAGAAGTGAAAACTAGAAGAGTACATGTATGTATATATGATAGTCATAAATCATACTTTTATCAACTAGAAACACTGAAAATTGTTCTGGATTTCTTGATGATTTTAAAATAAGTTCTATATTATAGTCTTCTAAAGTGTATAGACGATCCACTCTGTTCAGTGGTTTTTTTATCAATGCAAAGTCACGATCTGACGATCACACGGCAAAAACGAGTGTCCTCTTTGTGGAAAAAACACCTGAACTTTTTTGAATTTTTTAATTTCAACTAGAGTAATGCTTCATTCTGAGTAATGCTTGGTTTTTGTTTTGCCCAGCACAATTGTCACAAAATAAATGCAATTCCTCAACATCATCATCAACAAAACTATTAATATAGTGAACCAAAAAAGAGCATACATCATTAGGTGTTTTTCTTGCTGTTGCCTCATGATAAACATAACAAAATAAATTATTCGTGTTTAAATTATGAATACCAAAAGTATTGACAGATAATTTCAACCTGTACAATATTATTTTATTCACTAATAATCATTTTATTTTATAAGTAGGTATAGCAACGTTTTCACCATTATAATCTTTATTTACTGATAAACAATTGTACAAAATTAAATTTATAAATAGAAAAATATTACATGTCATACAATAAAGTGATTTCACGAAGATTAGGTTTGATAATATTACTAAAGTATAATTTTGATGCAAAAAGGTTACATGTCCTGCAGGACATGTGCCTTTTCTGCAATTAACGAAATTTTAAATTATTTTTAACGGGGATCTATTTAATAGGACATGATGTGCCTTGTCTGCACAAAACCATGTATTTATAAATATTAAATTCGATTATGCAATAAAGTGATTTTTGTAAAATATTGGACATGTGCCCTTTCTGCATTTAGCAATAAATTCATATACTCGCGGTCGCCGGTGTCGCGAGATCATAATTTTTTCCTCGCTCGCAAATATATATACCACTGTATATATATCTCCTCGCGGTGGCGGTGGCGGTGTCGCGAGATCATACTTTTTTCCTCCCTCGCAAATGCTTTCTTATACGGAGTGCCCAACGTGCCTAAAGAAGTTTTCACTTCAAAAACCACCTCAAAAAGTTTTGATATAATTTTATAGCTATGTATTTAAACTATGTAGGAATAGATATATTATTATAATTTATGTTAAAATTCACTGCTCATAAATTGAACTTAGCTGGTGACTTTAAAATTATAACACTTAATTAGTAATTTATAACAATTAATTTATATGACACTTAATTATAGTATCACTCATTTTCAAAGATAAGTGATAACATGTATAGGTACTCAATACGAAATGAATTCTCATGAGTTTTAAATAATGTCACCAGCTAAGTTCAATTTATAAGCAGTGAATTTTAACATAAATTATAATAATAAAATCTATTCCTATAAAGTTTAAATACATTGCTATAAAATGATATCACAACTGTTTGAGGAGGTTTTTTTTTTATACTGAGCGTTTTTTTACACTAAGTTTGGCGTAGTGTTTTTGTTGGGATCTAGCTTACGAGGATATTATTCACATATCAATATTAAATTATTCGTATAAATATAATATATAAATATTCCATGTATAACGTATTGTCAATCACTATATCAAATTTTATACTCCAACAGCAATAACAATTTAATTATTAAATTGTATATTATAAATCATTTGTGTCTCCTGCGGATGCAGCAAACGATCTTTCATTAACAAAACGACAACATTTCAAAATTTTAGAGCTTGACAACGACAAGTGACAACTAATATTTAAACTATGGACCCAACATTGTTAAATTAATTTAATGTTTTTTCTTTTTATTAACACACATTTATACAGCTAATTTTCAATTAAAAAGGATATTTGTTTTAAGACTATTTTACTTTTCATAGAATATACCTACCAAATTTAAATATACATATGAAGTACTGTTTTAAGTAAATATTAAAATATTAGTATTTTAAACGTGAAGTGTTTTTTTTATTTTGTATTTTTCCCCTAAAACAGACATTTTTTTAAACATTTAAAACATGATTTAAAAAATTAAACAGAAAATTTGAAATATAAACATCATTCCCTATATCACCGTATTAATTAATAAGTTATAGTTATGAATAGATTATTTTCATAACATACTTTATTCAAAGTGATAACAATACAATTTTTAAAAATTAATCAACGTCATACATTAAACACTAAACATGTTTTGTACATAAGCAGAAGTGCATTACATATTATTAATAACTCCTATGGCAGATAGACTAAGTCCCATCATTTGTAGGTATAGTATTACACTGTGTACCAGTGGTTTTTTTAAATCATGACACACTGAGCTCTTCATAAAATTTTGACTGCACCTACTTGTCCTACCCATTGATATATTTAAGATCGTTTTTTTTTTTATTCAATATTAAATAGTTTTTACACCAAATTGAATAAACAAAATAATAGAAAATATTGTGTTTTATTATTAATTGTAATTATATTTATTATTAATATTTATAAATATAAGGGTTTTGTAAAAAAATTATTTTTTATTTTTAATGAGGAACGCTTGACGAGTGTTCTTTGATTCTTTTACGAATAGTTACAGTAACCTGTAGGCTGTAGCTGACAGCCATACCCACATATTTTCATTTTCAACTGAAATAATTTTTTCTCGTTTCTCATTTATATTAATACGAATCAAAAAATGAAATACTAACCTACATTTAAACACACTTGCGTTTCGGATCGTATATCAGAAACAGCTTTTTGGAAATTTATTTGGAATACAATTAATTATTGTTTTTAAGAGTTTTGAGAGAGTTTAATTTAAAATTGTTATTATATAAAAAGTTATAAAAGTTAATATTTTATTTTTAAAAGACCTATTTCAGTTTCAGTTTTATTTTAATCTTCAGCACCGTGGACTCCTGGCACTGCATATTCATGTATGTTGTCTACACAAACGTTGATTGAGTTTCAGGTTATCTACGTCTCGAATAGGTACAGATATAACAATATAATAAAGTATAAAAATGTCTTATATTTCTGTGGTATGGAGTGATACTTGTCAGTATTAAAAATCGGGCATAGTATATATCAGCGGTTCCCAACCTTTTATAAGCGTGACCCCAATATTTTAAATTTAACTTTTGGCGACCCCCAAAAAAAAAAAAAAATTCATAATTTATTGTAAACTCAACATTATTTTATTTATTATCATCAAATTGGTAAATATGTATATTTATGTATATTTTACAGCCTGCGACAGATCATTTAGATAATCTATTTCAAATTATTTTTTCCTCGATCATTATAATTCTTATTATTAGAATATTTCAGGATTTTTTCATTTTTTTTTTTAATAATATGTAAATTGTAAGACGTATGTAATGATTTCGCGACCCGCCATAAAAACCTCCGCGACCCTAATTTGGGTCGCGACCTGAGGTTGGGAATCGCTGGTATATATGATTGACGTACAGTGATTTCCAACCATTCCAAAACTGAGTTTTGGAATGTTAGATGTTTGGGCTATAACCTCGTTGATAATCCACTGCATGTATTGGAGCTTTAATAGATTTCGTCTGCTGAATAATACACGGCGTCCTTTCTGGAGGTGGGATTCGATTACCAGCATATTATTACCGCGATAACTAACTTTGCACAGTGTAATCGTCTCGTCTCTGAGTAACAGTTTCTCGAGGCTTTTAACCGGCGGATCGGTTATAATCGATAGAATATGCCCCATCAACGAGTAAAGGCGCCTCAAAAAATCGCTTGTTATACATACCTACGAATCACGATGGCGTGATTATCCTGATAGATACGTTGAAATCTCTAGATGGGTCGAGCCCGATGCTGATAGACTTGCGACCGATAAAGTCTATGATGAAATCGGTGGTATCGATCAACTCGACGAGTGACATATCCCCATCTAGTCGCAGTTGAACGTCATGATCCGTCATTATTATTATTATTTATTATATTAAATTTAACTTTGAAAAACAATATATTGAAACACACTTGGTGGACGTCAAACAGCTGCACGTGCAATGATCCACGATTATCACATATTTTGGCAGTGCGTATGGCGTGTGCATGCGAAATAAAAATAATAATTTTCTTAGTTGATACCTAGATCGTCCACGGTACCCAGGGCCTCATTAAGGAGTTGGTCACCAGTAGGCTATAGGGTTGATTTGGCGCCCCAATGAATGATCGGAGTGGTTGGAGGGTAAAACGAGGATTAAGAAAACGTAAAAACAACAGACTTTTTTTGTTTAAAATAAAATGTGTTTTATATTTAATAAAATTATACACAAAAGCATTTAAACATTTTTAATTTATGATTGAACTAAATATTATTCATATAAAAAAGTTTTTCCTTGATTTTAACGCTGCGAAAGACTCTACTATTTCATCGAAAGAAATATTGTTCATGAATTCACTTTCAATAAACAAAAGTGCAAGGGCCTTCATTTTATCCTGGCGTAAAGTGGATCTTAAAATGTTTTTCACCCGGCCTATGGCAGAAAAAGATCTTTCTCCTCTACAATTTGTGACGGCCACACTCAAATATATTCTTAGAGCCACTTCAACATTTGGAAATAGTGACACTCTATCTCAAGGATTTTAAATGGCTCAAAAGTCTTATACATAATATTAGTGGATGTGGGATCGCTCGGTCGTCGGTGCGATAAGCCCGTGACGATTACAAGAAATATGTATATGACAAATAACGTAATATATTACAATAGTCGACCGGGCAGAAATTAGTTGCGGCGACGCGGTAACGGCACGGCGAATAGGCCGCGGCAACGAAAATATAATTTTTTTTTTAAAGTATATATTATGCAAAAATTCTACATTCGTAAAAAAAGTTTTTGTGGCCCCCCCAAAACGCTTGGCGCCCTAGGCTGTAGCCTACTTAGCCTATTGGTTAATCAGGCCCTGACGGTACCTAAGCGCGAATATGTCGTGAAATATATGGGAGGGGTGAATCTTTCATATATAGCTTATATATATCAACAAGGAGTGCGTGGGTGGGAAAGAGTTAGGAAGGGGAAAACAGTGAAGTAGTATGTATATGAATAGTACTACTATATAGTACTACCCTATATATATTTATATACTTTAGTTTATATATGTATATTAGACTGTGGTATATATATATATATTCGGGTATACTGTGGTATATGTATATATATATATATAGGAGCTCGCGGGGGGCCGCGATAACGTAGGAGGAGGAGCGGGACGACGTAGTTCCGGTGGGGGGAAGGGGGCCCATGATGATGTAGGATGACAGGATGACGCAGTGCAGGTGGGGGTAGGGAGGTCGCTGTGTAGGTGGGAGTAGTGGCGGGAGTCGCGGGATGACGTAGGGAGTCGCAGTGTAGACGGGGGGAGTGGGGTGGGAGCCACATATAGGCTAGGGGAGTGGGCTAGGGGGTAGCGCGCATGGTGGCTATGGTGGGAGGGAGGTGAAGGGAGGGTATCCAGGACCGGCTATTTCATACTACTTGAATGTATTGATTTTACAATGATGTGTGATTTAATTTTTTAATTTTTAATTTTTCTTGTGTCTGTCATCACCTTTTAGGACAGTAAAAGTGCTTTCATTTTTCCAGTAGTTTTCAAAAGCACCGTAAAAAACAAAAGAAAAGTTAAGGAAAAACGGGATTTTGTACGCAAAATCTGTTATCAAAAAAATCAAATTTGGTTTTTGTTGCAACTCTTAAACAAATGACAGTAGGTACATGAAATTTTGACTGAATGTTTATATTCGCATTTTCTATACACCATAACATTTTCCAAATATTTAATATTTTGACTAATTTTGAGCGGTTTACTGACATTTTCAGTTTCCATTTTTTTTATTTTTTTTTCTATGAATATCAATAAAATTTTATTTGTTGGTTAAAAAAGCTTGGAAATTTAATAGAAGGCTTCTAGTATATTGTTTCAAAGGTAGATGAATAAAATTAAAAATCCATAGTCACACTTCTTCTTTATAATCATGTAAAGTTCAAATTTTGACAAATTTTATCTCATTTAAAATTTAATAATAATTTTGTGGTTAAAAATGTATAAAATGTTCAACTTTTACAGCTAAAGATTGAAAATTTAAAACAAGTTTGCATGTAAATAGGTTATATATAAATTACTTTATTCACATTAATATCATCGAATATACTTAGTAATATCATAGGCTGACTGACCGTTTTCGCTCAGAATCGTTTTTCTTATACAATGATATTATATCATTGAATTCAAATTTAATTCCTTCAATTATACAGTGACCCACTTGAAACTTATACAGCTTATACAGCAGAGCGACTTCTTTTAGTTTGAGCCTCTTCAATCGCTGTTACTATGACGGGTACGTCACCATCATTCTTAGCTCTTTTGGACTTAATGTTAACATTTTCTAATGTTTGCATTAGCGTACTAATTAATCTATTTGAAAGAAATGTTTCTTGATTTGTACCTAGGTATTGTAGCATAGTAGAGCCATTACAGCGTGTATTGTTAAAAAAAAAGAGGGAGTATCAACTTTACCTACTACCAGTTGACGCGGCCCGCGTTAGTAGAAAGTACAATGTACAAGCACTATAGCGACCAGTCTATCTTATCTCCAACCACCACCACGGGATGCAAGCAGCGCGACCGGGTTGACTCTCCCACCGAGCCGGTAACGGCAAGGCGGGACGGGGGGACAGTGTCGCGTAAGACGTACAACGGTCGGCGGAAACGTGTGAGCGGCACGTCATGTATTATTATATTTTGGTCGCAATATTATAATACATAATTTGTGACATTCTTAAAGTGTTTGTGTTGTGTTTTTTTCATCACCTCAATCCTAACCAAACACTTCGACCGGACCACGATCAACCTTGAAGCAATCATCGTGTCCGCGTCACAGTCTTCATTGAATCATTATATACATACGTGTTATAGATCTTGTAAATAAGATTCTCACAACAATTTTTATTTGAAACTTTTTTTTGTACAACCAGCTCAAAGCCATATAATAACACAAATGCTTTTTATAGCTCAAAGGCTATAACTCATAGAGCATTTTTTGTAGAGAACTACCTTCTATATAATTTTCTTTGAAACTTTTTATCTTACGACCAACAACAAACGAGATAGTAAAAACAATGCTATTTTCATGACTTTTGAAATCGAATAACTTTTGACGTGCACGGGATTTCGTGGTCAACTTTTTACACATTATTTAAGACGAAGTTATAAAGGTGTATGCCAAATTTCAGCTTAATGGGATTTTTTCACTTACGTACAAACAGCACGGAGTTCTTGATCTACCGCTGATAGATTGCCTACCTGATAATATATTGTTCCGAATCAGAATTTTTATTCCAGGCAACGGAAAAGTTAAGATAAATTTTGACACCATACACCATACACCAAATATTTAATAACGAATTGAACAACGTTTGTGTCATATATAATCAGCTAACGGGCAACGAAGTGCAAGGGATCAGCTAATAAGTTATAAATAATATATATTAAATATTGAGCTCTTTATTTCTTATCAAATGAGAATAACAACTTGGTAAAGGCATTTAGGCATAACACTCTTAGACGCAATGTACACAATAACTTCTACAGCAACGACATTTTACATCAGATGCCACCTTATAAAAAGACAAAAAGATGTACTAATTATCTTAGTTCTAAATTTTCTCTAGACAACATCCGTCAACTTATTCAGTTAAATGCTTTTATGGAAGTATTAATATTCATAAAGAAATTGATTCATTTACAAAAGAAGAAACCATACACCATACACATACTGTAACTCTAAAAGAAAAGATACAGTTACCTAGTACGAAAACCCATCATATATTAATTGAACTCGTCTCTGTACCCGAAGGTAAATCAAACTTTTTACATTATTTTACCTTAAAATAATAAAACTGGTTAAGATTTTATAATTTAAAATTTAATATATTGATTTTTTCTTAAAACATCTACAAGTGTTCGCAGTATTGACAAAATAGATCAAGTGCATCAAAACTAGGCCGGTGAAGTATTGTTCAACACAGACGAAATACCATATGGCATTACATGTAAAAGGTATAACCTATTTCATTAGAGGTGCAGCGGTATAAGTGGTACAATTGAAAATAGAACTGGACTAAGTGTGAAAAGTGGACATTATAAAGCATATTATTTTAGGCCCAACGATCTCTTTGAAGTATATAATGACTTAAAAGAAAACGTCTTACAATCAAAAAACCAAAAAAATAATGTTGAATTGCTATTATAATATACAAAATGATGGAAAAATATTAAAACTCATTTTAACAAAATTGTTGATATTAACTTCAATAATACATCTGAAAAGTTATAACTATAGGGCTGTGAATTTATAGGAAAGTGCATTTTTTTTTATTGATTGTAAAACATAGCTTTGTTAGTACATAATTTGAATTATGTAGCTACGAATCTATCTATGAAACTTTTATTTTGCATATTTTTGACGTTTTTAATTTTTTAGGTCATTTTTTCACATTTTTAGGTCATATTTTGCTTTTTTTATTCATTTTCAAGTATTTTTAATCAAATTTCGTCAATTGACTTGTTTGAAAACATTTTTTTTTTATTTTACACATGCTGTATGTATTATATCAAATTTATATTTTATAAATTAATATTTTACACAAGTCACAAGCTTTATAAAATAAGGCAACTGCTAGACAACTAGATAAGTTATAGTGGCATATCGTATATCAGTACGAATTTCCAGATTAAGTTATTAGGAGGTATTTCAGTATTTATCGTTTAGTAGGTACTTGTTCGGCGTTCGCGAGTGTACAGTGAAGTGTAAAAAGTGTACAGTAAAATGCCGAAATCAAAACCGCTTTTCTCGTCTACTTTACGAAAGTAAGTCAATGAATTTGGAGCTGATATTTTTAGTACGGATGGTACAATATTAATTATTATACTGTTAATAGTTTGTGAAGTTAGAGTTTCCGCGGAAAAAAAATGTACGATACAACAACACATAGCAACTAACAAGCATATTGTAGGTGTCCAAAAAAAAAAACGATAAAGAAACTTCATGTCTTCAAACTTTGATCACAACTTCATCAAACTCAAGTTTTAATTGTGACCTTTGTAAAGCTTTTTTAAGTGCAAGTATACCACTGAATAAGTTATCTCAACCAACTTTTCGTAAATTTCTAGAAAAATATACTAATAAATCGATACCTGACCAATCAACATTAAAAAAAACATATGTAGGTACACGAATGTTACCGTGCCTTCGATAATTCAGCGCTGCTGTAACGCTTAGTCAGCAACTTTAAATTGTCGTTTTTTAATTCAGCGCATAACTACGCTGCTTGTGATAGATGCCGTTTTTTAATTCATCACAACCTAGCGAACCAAACAGCGGTTCCAGCAGGTTAGAAACATGCTGGTTAGATGCATCATAGATAATTACTCATAACACCATATTGATATAGTTTTGATTTTACCGCCAAATCGAGGTGTATTGATGAGAGGTCTAAAATATTGTGCAAAATGTATAAATAATAAAATACAACTTTTGTCGACTACTCGACCGTCACACGATACCGAATACCGAGTATCAAATTCATAGTATATACTATGTACTCCCGAATCCCGCTAAAATTTTCTTTGTCTATTATTTCTTTTGCTAATTAGTAATTTGCTTTGTTTCGTTGTCCATGGTCGGTGACGCCGTGTCGGTAATCGCATTATTATTAATTAGTACAAATATTTCTAAATTTCTGTGTTTAAACTTAAATTTCATAGTTGTTACACAATGGCGTTGACATTTTTAAGTTTCATTTTTAACAAAAACAACGAGCCCGAGTATAACAATGATGGGACCGAAGTTCTTTGTAAAGTAATGGATCCAGGTTAGTAAAAACTGAAAACAAGTAACCTAATTATAAAAAATATATTTTCGGTTAAATAATTGTTAACAATTGCTACCTACATTAATATTGTGTACTCAATTCTTGAAGACAAAAGTTAAAATTAAAATTTTTTGTACAGATGAAAATTTGACATATGCATTTGTAGACGTTGAAGAGCTGAAGTCGAAAGGAATATTTGTTTCTTCAGCTAAAAGTTATAACGAACTAAACAGTAATGAACGTGAGTATTTAATAAAGATATAGAATTTAATCTTTTAATTTTAATAATGCTAAACATAAACAAGAAACATTGTCATTTAATTGCCTCACTAATATAAAACATAATAATACATAGCTACTATAATTGTTTTGAATATGGTCAGTATGGCCAGTGTAATCAAGTTAAGTCTTATTTATAGCGAATAGTAACACAATTATGAATTAACTATAAAATCAAATACATCTCAATATTGTACCCATTTTTTTTTAAATAAGTAACTTAGATTTAAGTATAAATAGTGTAAGAAATCTGGTGTTTGAGAAATCAATCAATCTATTATTTTACTAATTTTTCTTAAGATACTGACTCCTATATTATGCAGTTATTAATAATTCAAAATAATGTACTGTAACTTGATGTAAAGACTACATTTATGTTCACTATTAACAAGGAATAACGAAAAAATATTTTTTTATAAATTATTTGTATTTGTTGTTTAGAATCAAAAGTATCTGGAGATGACGATCAAAAAGCAAACAAAGGCTTATTTGATTGTTTAGATGACTCCATTTCTAGCCATGACGAAGAAGAATCTTACTCTGTCCACAATGTTACTTCTAAACAAAGTAAGTAATTAAAGAAAAGTATTGTGATATAAAAATGATATTCTTAATCTTTTTCTAACTATAATTTCAGAAATTACTGAGGAAAACAGTGAAGTAATTTGGACTTCAAAGCTGACAAAAGCTTTAATATCAGAAAGAATAGAAAGCGACTCATTATTTCAACGGCCATCTTGTAAAAAAATAAAACTTTGGAGGTCTATCGCTTTAAAATTAAACTCTGCATTTGAAGATAAAATTAACCTAACAGATAAACTTTGTGACAGAAAATGGAGAAACTTATGGCAAACGTATAAGGCAAATGTTAAAAAATCAAATAGTACTGGTACTGATTCAATTATTTGGGAATATTTTAATGATTTCAATGAGCACTTTGGAACCAAAGATAATATAAACCCACCCGCCACTAACTTAAAAGGTTCACTTACATTGGCATCTACATCAAGTAATTATTTTACTTCAAAGCTCAATTCTCCACCTGCCAAAGACATTTTGCCTAGTACATCACCAGTCACTCATAAGTCTCCCTTAAAACCATCTCCAAAAAAAAAACCTATGTCAAGAAAAAGATCTTATGGTATGGATGCATATATAGATCTTAAGAAAGAAGAACTGGTTAAAATGGAAGAGCATCAAAAGAGGTTATTGAGTATCAGAGAAACTGAAGCAAAAGCACTTTCTGATATAGCCTCAGCTTTAAAATGTCTAGCTGATAAAAGTAACTCATAAGTTAAATGTTATAGTTTAACTGTATTATACACAAAACTGTTGATTATTAAATATTTTAACCAACTCCAGCTCTAGTCATATAGTTTTCAATAATATTTGTTTTATAATCTTAATTCAAGAAGACTTAAATATTTCTATCTTAAAAATTATATTTTTCAAAATGATTTTTATTTGTTATTCAATAGCTTTTTTTCACATTAATTATTTATAAGTAATGACTGAAGCTCTAGTCATAATATGGTGTCCCATATTATTTATATTTAAACTTTATGTTTTATAATCTTATTAGTTCAAGAAGACTTAAAGATTATTTCTATCTTAAATATTAAATTTTTCAAAATGGTTTTTATTTGTTATTCAATAGCTTTTTTTCACATTAATTATTTATAAGTAATGACTGCAGCTCTAGTCATAATATGGTGTTCCATATTATTTATATTTAAACTTTATGTTTTACAATCCTATTAGTTCAAGAAGACTATGGAACATTTTTCAGTTAAATATTATATTTTTCAAAATTATATATATGGATTTTTATGCATTAACTTTTTACCTTTTATATTTATTAATTATTATTATATTTTAAGTAAATTAATGCTGTTTTGTTTTATTAATTTATTAAAAATAAAAAAGTACAAATGGAATTGATTTATATGTATAAATAATATTAACACTGGTAATATAGTAAAAGTAAAGAAGTAAAATTGAAACCGTATAGCTTATAAGCTTTTAGCAATAGATTCTCTTAAAGTTAGAACATCGGATGATCTGGTTATCTGTGAACTAATGTTGTCTTCGTCTTCTTCCAAGTTGAAAAATGAATCATCAGTGAGGTTATCCACACCTAAGTCTGTTTAAAAAATAAAAAAATAAATAATGTTTTATGAAACGCACTTTTAAAGAAAAATGTCTGCAATCAAAAAAAATTACCTTGATCTGAACACATATTGTGTATTATACAAGCTGCAATAACGGTTTCTGAAACTGCTTCAACACATAATGTTTCAATACCTTTTAACCTTCGAAATCTACCCTTAAGACCACCAAATGCTTGTTCTATTACAACTCTGCTTGAACTCAATATTGTATTAAACTTTTTTTGGTGTAATTCTAAATGACCATTGTCACGATAAGGTTTCATTAGGAACTCTGATAATGGATATGCTGAATCCCCTAAGATGAAACAGTTTGGAGGAATGATTTCATAATGATTTTGTATCAATTTTTTATGCACAGGGCTGTTAACCCAAACTGCAGCATCATGCGATGACCCAGGATATCCCACAAATACATTAATGAACTTTCCTGAAATGGAGAAATATATTTATAAATGATGAATAATTCATTTTATGGCTATAATAAACAGTTGGTATACAACTTATTAAAAACAATAGGTACCTTCAAAGTCACAAATTCCTTGTATAATAACACTATGATAGTGGTTTCGATTGAGGTAACTATTATCACTTAGTGAACCATTAATGCGTATATGTGAACAATCAACTACACAAAACGCTCCGGGGAAAGGCACTTTTCTAAGATTATGAAATCCGTTAATGTTTCTTTGGGCTGCTAATCCTGAGGAGTTCAAAAACATTATGAGTAAAATATGTTGAGTTAATGTTTAATAAATTTATACGTTTACCTCTAGGCCATACAATGTATTTTTCTTCCAAGTTGGAAATTGAAGAAATGGTACTTTTAAAGACTCTAAAAGCAGTACTTTCACTAATTCCAAATCGTTCTCCAGTTTGTCTACAAATTATATAACATACACATTATTATTATCTTCAAAATAATTATGCTTGCACAGTTAATGCACATATTATTTATCTTGTAATTAAATTTGGAACATAACATATCATGAAACTACAATTACAAACACTATTCATGTAAGAATATTTGAAATTAATATAAAAGCAACATCAGTTAACATAGCTAACAATAAATTTATTCAACCATTAGATCCATACTAACCGATAGGTTTCCTTTTCATTAGCTAACATCCATAATGTTAATATTAAACAAAAAGAATTATCCAATAATGGTCTTCCTCTTATTGATTTATTTCTAGGTGGTAATGACATCAAAAGTATCTGAAATATAAAAGGTAATTATTTACACCTGAAAAAAGGACAGGCACCACTGCTATTAACAATAAACTATGGACTAACTTACTTCAAATACTTCATGACTCACACGGAAATGATAAATAAATTCTGATGGTGTATTCTTTAAAACAACTGAACCAATGTATGATTTGATTTTTGATCGACTTTCAAAATTACTTATTGCTCTATTGCGTTTAGTTTGTTGGGACCAATTATAAAAACAAATGTCATCCAGATCACTTTTTTGAGTAATTGCATCATAACCCAATACCCGCAATTTGCTAGCAATTGCCACAGAAATTGCAACTAATTCCATTTTACAACCGTCGTCCGCTAAACTTTTTGAATATAAAAAATACAATTTTTAATTTTTAATATAAGTATCAGCCATTAGGACATCAGCCATCATTCTATTTTTATGAGTTCATAATCAAATAATCAAAAATTATATGGTGATAGCATGATAACAATGTATTTTAAAATTTGTGTTTTAGTTTTCATCACAATCATATTCATCATACTTTCTTATCACATCTATCATGCTTATAGCAGCGCTGAATTATCGAAGGCACGGTAACTATTGCTATCGATAATGACTAATTAGTGGTAAAGTGCAATAAAGTAGTGATTAACAAATGTGTATAATCTATAATGATTAATCGTCAGCCACTGAGGCAATTCACATATTCTATGTGCGTTTGGTTGTGTACATATTTTGTACACACATGTATAACGTATCGGTAACGGCGGCGGCAGTTGCTTCCTGAGAAAGTGAGTAGCCGCCGCCGATACTGGACGCATGGAGGGGCAGCCATACTATGTTATACAGTATATCAGTATAATATTAATATTATATTCGTCGGTTGTCCACTGGAACTGGCCAGTCTCTTACTAATTATGAGCATGACGGTCTTGTTTAAATACCGAGGACGGGCATGATACACTCGATAGTCCCTTCAATACATAATTTAAATACATATTTTATTTATTTCCTTATAATAGTGTGTATATTTGAAAATATAAACACACAACATTTTATAATTTAAATAATATTAACCATATGTATATTCTCTTATTTTCAAGGGAGGCACTGCTTCCCATGCCTCCCCTGGATAACCACCACTGTTCTAAGTAATGGTTTTCAAAGATAGGGACCCGCATACGGTTGTCGGTGAGAAGAAGTCTAAAGAATTTGTACTGAAATGGATTTTTCAGGGAAAACACGTTATTACGTGAGCAAAACATATTACCTAAATCATCGTTCAAATATTTTTAAAAGAAAGTGTTCCAAGCTTCCATCCTATAAAAGGAACAAGTTCCTTAATAATTTAATTTTAATAACTCAAAATGTATAAAAAAAGCCAAGAGATTTATCGTCTTGGCTCTTGGAGAGTTAAAGAACACGATAATTATATGCACATAGGATAGGTATACTACCTAATACTACACACTAAATGTGTTTCGTAATTTAAGTACTGAAGTATATCAACAATTATTAATATAATAAAAATAATAACCATGGTAATGAACTGTAGTTTGTTTAAATTTATGAATTTGCTTCTAAAATGTCTACACAGACACAGTACACACATCACACTTCATAGACGAGAAAGATGTTCAGTGTTTATCCTCGATTAAACGGACGACGAAAAGCGCAACTATAGCACCCAAGCAGAAATTAATGAAGTAACTAGGTTATGACGTAGGTACCTATACAAAACATTTGGATCGAATCGTGTATGCATCATTTATCACGTATTTCATATTTTCTTTAATTTGAACTCATTACTTTTGAAAAAGAGAAATTCGTAATATTTTTCAAATTAAATATTTTTTATAGCAGACTGGCCGCACTAGACTGCGTACCTAAGTATTTAATACTTATTATTGATTCTAATAATGAAAATATGATAAATAAAAATATAAAGAATCCATGATTAACTTTAGATCATTTATACAATTATATTACACAAAATCTTGATAATTATATTAACTGTACCGGCCGGGTACGAACAGAAATAGTCAGTGCGCCCGGTCACCAGAATTCTTCTTGCTGGCTCTGTACCTACCCACCTGTGTTGTATGTGTGTATTTATGTATAGCACTCAACAGGAAGTGGACAGGTTCGCCGAGCAAATCCTGTGAGTGCTAGAGTGTGAGTGGGTGCGTAAATGACAAATGTGTGTATGTGTTTGAGTGTGTAGGCTTACAATTAACTAACAATAAAATGGTAACACGTTTTAGGTAAATAAGTTGCTGTTTAATACACAATATCAATCAGGCTTACAAATATATAAGAGATCACGGCAACAAAATAATAGGTTTTTTAAAATATAATATAGTATAATAACTCACAGTTTGTGGAGAGCAGACTGGCCAGCTGGTGCTAGCTATATAATAATATAAAGGTTCACACACACACAAAATAGAAAGGTATAACAATAATAATAATAATACGCGACATACACACTGTCGGAACAATAATAAAGGGTGGCGAGGTGTGAAGGTAATATAAAAGTAATACGACGTAATATAAAGATATACAACTGTGATGACGATTCGCGCCCACAAAAACTATATAATATACATGGCGATTCGCGCCCACAGACAATAAGATATTAGTGGCGATTCGAGCCCACGACAGAATACAATTATATAAAAATGGGCGATTCACGCTTACAAAAATTTAGAAAAAGGAACGGCGATTTGTGCTCGTAATAATGTGTGCATTTTGATTGCACTCTTACACTGAACTGGTCACATTTGCGGCTGCCAGCGCGGAGGCGGCGATAATTTGCATATTATATAATAATTCACAGCTGTTACGGATAATTAAAACAGAAATAAAAACAATAATATAAATATATAAGAACAAACAGCTGGTAACAGGTATGTGATGTACGTGTTTGTGTGTGTGTGTGTGAGCCGGTCGGTGGCGAGATATCTGGTGACACGGCGGCGACATTAACAATAAATTGTAAAATCAATTATACAACAAGTATAATAATCAATTGAGTATACGTGAAACATAATAATATGATTGTATATTATACAAATATGAATTATACAATACTAATTATATCCAACTAAGTTTAAAAAGAAAAGAGTGACTCAAATTGCATACATAGGCAATACAAAAATCGAAAACTAGCCGGGTTTAATTACGGGAAGCAACACGATTCACGAAAATAAGGTTTAGGTACACATCGATTTTTTTAAACGGAGTGATGATGAATTTATTGATTTTGCAATGATGTGTGTTTATTTTTTATATTTTTTACTTTTGTGTCTCTCATCACGGTTTGGGGCAGTAAAACTGATTCAATTTTCTTCAACAGTATCTTGTTCGATAGTAAAGTGAATCTAGGAAAAAATGAAAAACGGGAAGTTTTACTCAAAATCGGTTTTTGATAAAATCGATTTTGGTCTTTGGTGTAACGTTTTAAAACAAATAAATGTATATGTATATGTACACATCAGTTTTTCACTGGTTGTTTATATTTGCATTTTCTGTAAACGATAAAATTTTCAAAATTTTTTGATTTATTTTGAACTGTTTAGGGACATTTTCAGTTTCCAATTTTATTAGTCTTTTTAGTTTTTTCTATGAATGTCAATAAATCTTTATTTGTTGGGTAAAAAAGCTTGAAAATTTAATACAAGGCTCCTACTATATTGTAACACTTAAATTTGAAATTTGTCATTATGAAAATATAAACATCAATAATGAAAACAAAAAAACTCAATGTAGAATTATAGAATAAAATCTAATAATAGGCAGTATTGATTCAATAGAATTTTTTTAGCAAGACCTCAGCTTATATAAGATTAATTAAATACATGTTTAAAAACTTCTATGATTGTCATGCTCTTAAATCATTGTATTTTTCCTTGGCACAATCACGATCGGAATATGCAAATATAATTTGGCACACTCACTTTAATTCAAAATTAAAATCTCTCTCAAACACGGAATAATTTACCTACTATTATTTTGTGTTAACAATATAAAATTAACAGTGCTCCTCATTCAGATTACTTATATTATGATTTAATTTAGAGCTATTTATTATAAATATATTAAGGTATTAAATATTATAACTGTGTATATTACACTGTCTGTTTAAAATTTTTCTTTTTATATACTGAACATTTTCAATTTTCAATTTTATTAAATTTTATTTGGAAAATTCAAAATATTCAATTCGTAAGTCTAGCTTATAGAAAACATGTTTCAAAGTCAAGTAATTTATTTATTACCTATAAGTTTTTAAAATATCAATATTTTTGTGGTGTAAGTTAATTCAAAAAGTAATAAGTAGGTTGGGAAGTTGTTGGATTTGCATTTTTTATCGGGCTATACAAATTATTGCTAAGTAAGATTGCAATTATTTTCACAACACTACAAAAGACATATTATTAAAAGTTTATAATGCATATTTTTGAATATTAGTGACTGTTATTTTAAGTGAATATTTCTGAATGTTACCATTTTTTAGACCATATTTAATAATTAATGATAAATTGACAATACAATTTGTAAATTTCGCAATAAAAAAAATATTTATTTTGAGTTTGTTGGTTTATTTAGTTTAAATTAGGTATTATACCTGATACACAAAATATAGGTACTTTAGTATAGATCTAGTACTGCAGTGCTATAGCCTGTAGTCTGTACTCTATAATTGAAATTCCAACAGCAATATATTATAATATAGGACAAGATGATAATTGCATTCAGTATAATATGACACTTACAGTTTTCCAGAATATTTACTTTTTTGAAAATATTATTCTTATGTACATAATATTTTAATGTCAATGCAAAACAATATTTTTTAAGAATTTTATCTGTATACATTTTTAATTAAGTTGTTATTTTTTTTTTTTTTTAATGGCAACAAACAACTTTATTTTCAAATTTTTAAGCAGAATATTTTTTGAAGTACCTACTTATACTCGAAAATTGTATTTCTACCGAGATTTTAATTAGTAAAAAGAATATGTGTCAGGTGGCGGATAATGATTGCACGACGTGCAAAACGCGTACTCGCAGTGACCGATTACGGTTTGTCGTTACGGCGGCGAATGAAACTCGAAATCGTATATCAACTGTAGATACCTACTTAAATTTATAAGTCATAAGCTTTTAAGACTTACCAAAATTGTTGCTTAATGTTTGGATGTTATTAGTAAAGAGTAAATACTGCGCAGTACTCGTAGCTACTGCAGACGCTGCAATACAAGGTGTAACAGATTGATCTGACCAATTAAATAACTTAAGTGTATTGAAATTCTGGAAAATCATCTAAATTTTACTACAGATAATATATCTATCCAAATTTAAATTTTCTAACTAAAACAATAACAATTTACAGAATGTACATTTAACATTGTTCCCGCATTGATTGTCCAATTCGTGAGATGGGGGTCTGATAAAGATCTACGAAAATTGAAATTGAAATCGAAAAAAATTAAAACCGGTACTCAATATTGAAAAAAAATAAAACCTGCAAGCAATACCGAAACCAAAATCGAGAAATAAGAAAATGATAACCAATATCGAAATAAGAATTTAAATTTTTTTCAGTTTTAAGCCTTGCTATTTTTATAAGTTAACGTGTTCGTCGTTGGGGAGGTTAGTACCTACACCTATGACCTATGTTAGGTTAATAGAAATGTAGAACTTAGGAAGGTGCTGTTTTTATTACAAATTATGAAATACAAAATAATTGTCCAAGGTTTATATTAAATATGAGCAGGTGACCTGATGACAACTAATCAATAACTTATGCATCTCATTTTACACCTTGTGGCAGAATAAATTAGAGGACCATTTCCAAAAATATATAAACTATAGTTTCAAACACAAGAAACAATATTTTGTTAATCATGGAGTTGTATTAATTTGTTTAGACATAATGATTTTTATGTAAGGTATGACATAAATTTAATAGTTATTGGACATGGGTTATACTATTATTTGTTAAATGTTAACTCAAAGCTAAATGCCTAAATCAAATAATAATATCTTACATAGGTTATAGGTACTTACATAATATTATAGGGTATAATAATATGTCACCTGATGTGTTATTTATTTCATATAATATTGTTCGAAAATAGTATGAAAAACATACTTAAGATACAATTGTCAATTTCTATAATCAGATGACGTGTTGGGAAAGTTTTGGATGTGGGCACATAATTAATAAATTACACTGTGAATATAAGACAGTATAGAAAATACATTAATTCAACATAGGTTATACTTATCGTTGGAAATTATTGTTCGTCGTTGATCCACACTAGTTCCGTGAAAACTGTTATATTTTATAACTTTGGTTTCAAACAGTAACTTACCAGTTAAAGCTATACTTCCTAAAAACTCTAGGATGATTGAAAATAACCTATCCTGGACAACAAAGTTTACTAATCTAATAGTATTCTTATGTCAAAGTGTAGTTTATTACCTATTCATACCAAAAATAACAATATAATTTATAAAAAAAAAAATTAACAAAAAAATTAATATACCTAACGTTTAAAAAAATAAAAACGATAAACTGAAAAAATTGAATAACATTTAAAAGTACAATAACGATAAACATTAAAATTGTATAACTTTTAAATATCCAAAAACTATATGTTTATTTTAAGTTTAAACCATGGATACAAGTATACTGAACCTACCTAATAGAATTAATATTAATAATGTTTATGTTTATATTATACCTATTGTCATGCATGATACAGCACACCGCAATGTAACATAAAATATCAAGGCTGGGCATTAACGAGTTAAAAAGTTAAAGTTAATTTTATTTTAACTTTTTAACTTAACTAGTTACTTTTCATTAACCTAACTGTTTTTATTAAATTAAATTATATTATTTGTTGTTTCCGTCTACCAAGTGCGTAATATAGCAAATTGTAAGCTCAGCAGAACACGCTCAGCTCGGTTAGTTTAAAAATTAGAGTGAATAGACCTCTTGTTTGTGAACACGAATTCGTTTTCGCGCCACCGTAGTTTCGGCATGTGTCCCCAAAGCTGCGCCTCCGAAGCTCACGAGGTGGCTTACCCCCTCCTCGACCGTCCAGCAAGGGGCCGTTCGCCGCCGTAGGCTGTGCCGCCTAGTAGTCGTGTGTCTTTTCCAGGCGGTCGAGCCCGACGCATCGAAGCGTCCGCGTTTCACTGAGCTTTGGCGACCAAACCTCGTGTACCTACAACCGACTGTGTCAAGTCGTCGCGTTGTTAAACCTCGTGGTTTGTGTCACCGGTATATCATTGCGTGCCGCCGCTTATACTGTAGTAAGCAAGTTACTACGTAACAATAAAACCAATTCCACAGGTGCATAGTTATTGTATTATACGGTAGACCGGCAGAGTCGGACATAAAGAACGGAAATGGTTGGGGTTTCCTCCTTCAAACCTAAGGAGACAGGCTCACTGAATTGCTCAGGATGAAGGGTTCAAGAATAGGCGGATGTAATATTTACAGAAACACTGAACACGACGAAATACAAATATAAAAGAGTAAAATGATTATTTTAATAATAATCATATTTTGGTAATGCGTCAATCGTTAATGCGTAGGCTGGAACGATGACCACACAAATTACATCCGTGGCAGTCTTGATACAGTATCTATAGGCGAGGGGTACGGGGAACCTCATATATAAGGGAGCCTGAATCGGCCTGTATTCAGACGTGTACTACCACCCCCATTAGTGCAAGCACCTTCACGCCACTCTGTACAACAATATTTGAACTTCATAAAATTATCGAGTGTTATAATAAAATTCACAATTATACAACAACTGTTATATTATTCATTCATCAACCACGACTATATTATCTGAAGAAGTGTCTGCGACCTGCAACGTTTACGTACTGGTAGCCACTTGTCTACTATTACTACTACAATAGGTACCTATAGATACCACATATGTTACAATACTATCGCTTATAACTTTGCGTGCCGCCGCTGGCTTGTTGCCGTTCATTGTGTGCCGCCGCTGACTTGTTGCCCATCCATCAAGTAGACCGATCATCGACGGCGGACCAGGTCAAAAAGCTTATCATAACATTGTAATTGATTTAAGTGTGTTGTTTGTTTTGGGGCACCCTGTCTATTAGTAATTTATAATATCTTGTTTGATGTACCTAAGTTGTTGTTACATATTATAATTATTACGCGCGTAGTGCACTTACATAAGCATTAGCTCTTAATTATTATTTCTGTTTTATAATATTGAGTCACCTTGTCCTAACTCAACACGTTTTCGTTGCCGCAAACCGCGAGAGAAAAGTAGGTGTGGTGCGCGAACATTCACCTCTTATAAAATTTAAAGGTAAGATTATTATCTAGGCAACTTAATTATGAAAAAAGCTTTTTATTATAATATAAAGTTTTTTTTTTTAATTTATTAAAATATAATTACAATCTATACAGATTTGGTATATTAAGTAATATTTACAGTGGCATAGCATGAAACTTGGTGGCCCTAGGGTCTATAAAAGTTGGAGGCCCTCTCTAGTGTAAAAATTAAACAGTGATTTTATGAGGTAAAAAAAAACGCATGTAAAGGTACCTGTATTATTTTACTGCTGATCAATTTAAAAAGACAATGACGTTAAAATATTAAGTATTATATTATATAATATAATTCAAAATTAACTTTTCTAGCCTTCACTTGAGCAAACTTGTCAACGACTTCGTCCAAATTTAATTGCTGTGCCCTCTTATTTTTGACGGAAATAATTGACAAACCACTCAGCCGTTCTTCTGACATCGTGCTCGTAAAAATTTTTTTATTATTTTTAGTTTTGAGAACGATCGCTCTGCCGTCGCAACAGTTAAACTAATTAGGTAGCGTCAAGTATAAAATAAATATGATTATAAAAAATGATTTTTTCACACATTCGGCAAGCATATCAATTATCTCATTTTGTATCGTGGGACTTAAATAACTGATTTTTTTAGGTCCTCGTTGTAAAAGTTCTGATAATACAGGATCACATTTCACGAGAAGATCAATGACTGCTAAAAAGTTACCACGGTTTTCGTTGGTGATTCAAAATTTATCATTTAGAGGCCATAATGCAAAAATCAACAGCGAAAACCGTGGTAACTTTTTAGCAATGTTACATTTATAATGCGTTTTATTACTTGTCTCCAAAATCCAACTTCTCTGTTAATTTGAGATTTTAAATCCTCAGATAATGGATTATTTTTTTCCCATCGGTCTGCAGTAAGACAAGCATTTATATGAGATAAACTTTTTTCATGCAATTAAATTTTTTCCGATATATGTTTCCAATCGTTAATACCATTAATCCACGAACTCAACGTACAAAATAACCAACATGGTCCATGGTTGACAGTAAACTAAATCAAACGATTTTGAATAACAAATCCATTTACGAAGTAAACTTACACCGCCTTGACTTTTTGTGTAATAATGTTCAGACGATTTTTATCATCAATAATTTTTTCCGGAAATGGACCATCTAGTTGGCATGGTCCTTTAGAAATAATAAAAATTTTATCTGAAGTATTCAATGGACTTGTAAATAAGGCTTTGTCATTTGAATAATCTCCTAAGGTCATCGAATGTATCGCCTCAATTACATTAACACATCTATTGTAATACTAGTTAAAAGTTATGAAAAATTTATTTAATTTAATTAATAATTTACTTACAATATCAGTTGTTTCCGCAGGCGATTTCGTAGGCGTGGTACCTACTTAAACTTGAATCATTTGAAAAAGAATCTTTATTAAGAAAAGCACTTATTCGAGGGAATGATTTTTCTTTTTCAACACTCTGTGATTTTAATTTTCTTTTTAAATTTCCACTTAAATGTACATTTTGAGACATTATTAATTGACTATTGAATATCGACGTATGTTAATTCAATAATAATTCAAAATATTATTTCAAAAAATAATAACTTATGAGTTATGACAAATAATAACATTCACGCAAGACGCAAAGGAACAACAATAATGTACTCAACTATGATCACGATTTTCGACAAGTAGTAATACTAATTACTAACATCGATTATAAAATCTTTATAATTAAAGATAATCAGAATGCAATTCGTACTGTAGACAGCAATTTGAAGTCGTCGTGGTGCTGCAATTATTACATTGAAGAGCATATTCAATTTCATCTAAAACCATTGTTACAAGTCGGTTGACCGTACCCTCGTACTTGTAGAGTTTGTAACAAACACACGTCTTTTCAGTAATAAAGTTTATTGAGTTGAACATAATATACAGACAATGAATGGCACTCTCCATTCTCCACTAACTCTCTTTCAATCTTCATGTTACTTATATCTAAATTTACCTAGGACAATCCATCTTATATAGAAAGTGCTTACTCGCAGTTTCGGGATTGTACCTGTTTATACTAATTTACAATAATCATTTCATTTCGTAATTCTACATGTCTTATAAATACTACGTTTCTAATTTGTTCACTAACTATTACATCCTTGCTTATTTCCTATGTTTAATAATACAAATTCATAACACCATCGAGCAAATAATATTAAACGATAAGCCATGATAATTTATTTTTCTAACAGCCACCAGAAACCCATTTAAAGATCTTATGAGTTATGACGCATGATTATACGCCTTCGCTGTACAATATTTTTTTTTCGTATTTTTCATAATCAAATTATTTTCAATGTACCTAAATATTATTTAATAAAAAAAAATGTTGAATATTTTTTTTTATGTAACGGTACAGGTCCTGTGGATCCCACGTGAATACGCCACTGAATATTTATTTAAGATAATAATAATATAATACAATGTATAATATACATAGCGAGACCAACAGATATTGGGAGGACACTCAGTAGTGCCACCCGACAAATTTTAAAACGAGTTTTAAGATCTATAAAAAATTTACAATTTTAAAATACTCATAACTCGCTTTAAAATTAAAATACATTAAAAAACCCATGAAGTTGCTTACATTATTATAATCTTACTTTTAGATTTTATAAGAAGTCAATTCGCTATAATTTTTTTAATAACGGAGCTACACTTGTTCATTTGAACGTAAAATTGACTATGTTATGCGCTCGTAAGACGGGGACAACCCATGAGGGTATCACATCCTCTTGATCCCTAATACGTTTAGAACTTCTAATTAGTATAGTATTATTTATATAATAGATATTGAACCTATATATTGTTAATTATGATATTAATATTTTCTTTTTAAATACATAAATCATTCATTATGATCATTTTTCAATAAATAAATAAAAATACAAGCAAACAAAATAAAATTCACAAAATGATGAAACAAAATGTTTTTCGATCAGCTAGATTTAACTTTTATGCAGAAGTCAAGATAAAATTTATAAATATTATAATATGTCTGTAAAAATCTGCATACCTGTGTCACTGCTTCAATCACATTGAAGAAACAAGAAATATAAAATAGGTATGAAATGAATCCTGTTAGCTTTTCCCGTTATGATGATGGACAAGGCTGGGCAAGTTAACTATTTTTTTTAACTCGTTAAGTTAAGTTAATATAGAAAAATGTAAGTTAAGCTTAAAGTTAAAAGTTAACTTCATTTTTTTTTTAACTTGTAAAAGTTACAAGTTAATTAGAAAATAAAAGTAACTTAACTTAGTTAAAAATAAGTTACTTTTTTTTTTAAATAAAATTAACAATTATACTTACCTACCTACCTTTTTTAAAGCTAACATAATATAACATAATAATGTCTTACAATATTTGAATAAATGTTTGTAATAAAATTAGTTACTGTAGGTACTTATATTAATTTTGTGTATTATACTTTAATTAGGTAAATAGTAAATACCACACTACTACGGGTATTATTTACATCGACGGGCCAAGTTATCATCGTAATTCTATGAATGAATAAAAATATAATAATAAGTAATGATATTAATAATGATTAGGTATAGGTTAGGTACTGAGTAAATTGTTATATTTTTCTTTGATGCGGTTACCCCTATGATATTTCCCTCTATAATATAGTTATAAAATATTTTCTGTGAATATGCAATATAAAAACTTACTATTATTATAAATTATTGTTTAATAAAATATATTTAATATTTCGGGGTTTTTTTTATGTAATTAATTTTACAAAATTGAATTAATTTTAAATAATATGTGGTTTAGGAAAAAATTAACTTAACGTGCCAATACAGATAATTAACTCGTTAAGTTACTGAATAACTTGGGGAAAAATGTAAATCGTTAAGTTAGAAGTTACTTTTAAAAAAAAAAGTAACTCGTTATTTAACTTAGTTAAAAGTAACTTAACTTTTTAACTTAACTTTAACTTATTAACTCGTTAATGCCCAGCCTTGATGATGGATAAATATAAATCCAATCAATTAGGTTTTAAACAGTTAGAACAAGTGATAACAATTTCATATTTCCTATAATTGTATTCATGATATATCGATATCAACATAATAACCAAAATGGTACCGGGTGATGTTAGGTTGCATATTTTATGTCAGCTCCAAACTAATAGCATTCAAATTACAATTTATAACAGTTTATAGTTAGGGCAATATGTAAAACACCATAATGCTTACTGTTTAGTTTATTTATTGTGTTGAGGGTTATAGCTGTCGCCTGTCGAACAAGTTGAAGATGAAATTGAAATATGAACGAAAGTCGAATTTGAATAATTTGAAAAGAAGTTGGAAGAAACTGATGAAAAAGGGAAAATAATAATCAAGTTAAACGTCAGATATTTATTATTACACATTTTCATGGTGTTTCGTATAGATGTAATCAAACAATAACTACCTTATTAAAATATCTACGGTGCAGAGTGGTGTCCTTAGTATATTTTTTTAACTAATTGATATATTTTTTATTGGATAATCATATATTTCTGGTATAACGTTTTGTTAGAAACAAATATGTAATAGAAGAAATTATAATAATTAAATTAAACACAAACTTGCGATTAAAAAATTTGGGTGAAGTATTATTTACAACTTCCACTTCCACTTCCTTTTTGTTAGCTAATAAATTAGATATCTCACCACAACAGTCACAAATCCAATCCCGAGACCTAAATTAAAAATATTTTCAATATTATTAAGTATTTTATAACAAAGTTTTCTTTTAAATACAATATGTTACTTTAGAGCCAAAAATTGTCTTTCTTCAGGAGTACATTCAAGAGCTCCCACTGAATCTAGGTCATTAGTTGTCATAAATGCAATCAATGCTAATATAGATGTTCTAATCGACCATGACGGTTGCCAAGTTTCTGGATGATAACCGGTAATGCTTAAGCATATTTTTTTATTTGTTTCCCATCGACCATTTGGCTACTCAATTAATAATATTATGTAAAATTACGGTTAAATTACACTAGTTATTACGCACAGTTAATAGTATTATGCTAGGTGGCTTCATGGGATATTCAGTTGGGAATAATATGCGACCATGATAAATACCACCATCAAACTCTGATGCATGTGGGCCACGCATAGTAAAGTGCCATTCAAATAAATTGTCTTCTAATGGATGAGCACTGTATTCATCTGTTGGCTCTGCCAACTCTTTTGCTTCACTCATTAAACGTTTCACAGCTGTAATAAAAATAAAAATAATAACTCCAAGTATTAATAAATTGTTAACATATTAATCTTTTACATAAATTACTACAATTGTATATTTAATAGCTACTATATGGTAATTATAGAAAAAAAAGCGGATAAGTGGATGTCACTCTGCTGTACAGTAGGTTACAAGTGGGTCTATGTATAATGGATTGGTGATAAACAAAACGCTAGAAATTAAAATCCCGTTTTTAATGGTTTTTCATACATCTGTCGGTAGTTTTTCCCATGGCATTGGATAGCTATTGAGAAAATTGAAAAATGACCTGTGTAAAGTACCATCTTGGTCCAATTTGCTAAAATATAAAGTACTATATGTTGATATCGAAGTACTTCTTCTGGTAGAACTTTTGGATACAGGGTAAAAAAAAAAAAAAAAATTGAACCACTAGGTAGCTTCCTTGCTCCGCTCAGAATCTAAAAAAACTTGTATTAAATATGATAAAAATGCAAATGTGGTGAGGGACAAGAGTGCAAGACACAGACCATAATTTTACATGGTCACCTCTACCGATTAGACATAGAAAGAACAAAGCTATACAAATTTCTGCTTATTGAAAAATGAATGAAAATTAAACAACTGAAGACTGCACAAAAAAAAGAAGACTACTTAAAATGTTTTAATTGAAGACAGCAATTGATACGTAAATTAAACACCTCTGGTAAATAACTAACCTGGTCCTAATGATATCTATGTAACATATTGTGTGAACATATTGTCAAATATTATTAACAATAACTTTTAATAAAATGTAATATGACATAATAGAATATTTCCCTATACTAAACAATTAAATATTGTATACACATTTTATTTATTTTGTTCAATTAGGTGAATAGTTTTGGGGGATTAAAATTTTATGAAAACAATAACATGAATATAATATTATAAACAATTAGTAGGTATTGTTTATTTCTGAACTATGATGTGCTACTCAAAATAAGTGATTTACTTACCTGTGCTTTTACTGTTGAATTCATATTCCATGTTTTTATAATGAAATAGGTATATTTTTCACTGTTATATATTTATTTCTCTTACAATATTGTATATAGTAGTGTTTAATAATGTGCAAGTTTTAATTAAATGTTATTTTGTAATTAACTATTTATTAGGAATAAGAAACAAACAAATAATAGTAATAATTTGTCATGGATATTTGTGTTTATTTTATTTAACAATATTGATAATTCCATTATTTATCATTAATATTTGATAATGAAATAACATTGTAAAAATTGTTTGGCTAAAAATGATGAGTATATACTAGATTTTTAGTTAAATAATAAAGTCAAAAAAACTGTAAAGTGAGATTGCAAAGAAAGGTGGTGGCTGGAAAGGATTAATAATTTAGTGATGGTGAATTAAAAATTTTTAGAAGTGCCTAGCAATTACAGAAATACATAATAATGAAAAACGATTATTTCTGTTTCAGTTTTTGACAAAATCTATTTTGTTTTTGATTAGTTTTTGTTTTTAGATAGGTACTTTAAAAGTCCACCAACTTTGTGTATGCAAGATAAACAATTCAAAATATTTTGACTTGGTTTTGAATTATATACAGTGAAACCTCTGAATAGCGGACACTATCGGTCGCTGAAATTTTGTCCGCTATTTAGAGGAAAACATTTTTTTTTAACAAATAAATAAATTCAATAATTTTATTTTATATTATTTTTACATTAATTGAATACACGATAAAACTAACATTTATGAAAAAAAAAAACAGTTACCTAAATTTGTATTTTAATTTTTACATTAATTAAATACATACATTTAAAAAAAATAAAAACTAACATTTCTGAAAAAAATCTGTTACTTTAGTTTGTTTTCTAATTGCAGGCGTAGTTATTTCGTATGTTAAGGAATTTTCTAATTGGACTGTGTTTGAGAACAATGAACTATTCTGTACCTCGATAGAAGAAATATATTTATTTATGTATGTCTTTTACTGCTAGCAATGCCTCTCGTAGACTTCTTATTTTTGGAATTTCTTGATCTTCGGACCCATCATTTTCTTCATCACTTTCTTCTTCATTTTGTGTAGACGTGCTCGTAGTATCAGATGAATTTTCGATATCGGCGTCGTAAGTCTACGCAATCGTCTAGTGTTATGTAGTCATTTTCCGTAATTGTATTGTAAAAATAACTAATATCAATGCCATAAAAGTGTCCGTTATTTAGAGTGTCCTGTATTTAGAGGTTTTCCTATACATAAATAGTGAAAAAGTTCCCGTCCCCGAAAAAACGTCCGCTATTTAGAAGTGTCCGTTAAGGGAGGTTTCACTCAATGTACAATTATCAACTTTTTATTTTTTATAAATGTCGAAAGAACTATTTTGTTCTAACTAAATATAATGCAACGATCCTCAAAGGTTTTTGTTGGTGTAAATTAAAAATATGCTGAGTGTACATTTCTTGTATGTATTTGAAGTTAGATTTTTGATCATTTCTTGAAAATTTGCAAATTACTTTGTAGGAAGAAATTTTTAATAATTATAATTTTTTTAAACTTTTTTTATAGACTTTGTTGCATAAAATAATTCTTTTCAGAGTGTATATAATACAAAGATGTCCTAACCTATCATGGTATAATACAATATTAAACATATTTTTTATCACACCCACATAGTGGGTATATCCCATCATTTACTTTCCCGGTTAGTATATTGCATATATAATATCAAAAAATCAGAGTCATAGTCTCGGCACTCCATATAAAATAAATCAATTTCATAGGCCCATTCAAATATAAATATGATAATATAGACATTGTTTGTTGAAAAACCTGATTTTATTACAATGCTAGGTTTTTTAGATCTATCTAGCATTCTAGAATAGCATAGAAATAAACGTCATGGATTTAAGTACATAAATATTATATTCATTTTGGATTAATAAAACTTTCACGCTTAGAGAACCATACAATTCTCATTATTGATTTTTTTTTATACCCAACTGGTAGTTAATGATAAATATTATAATAGTATACAACTATACAATTTTAAATAGCCGTATCTGTTCTCTGCCAAAACAGGCCTTGTTTATGCCAACTGTACCGTCTCTCCTAGTCATCGGATAAAATGTATGAAACATATGTATTTGAATATTCGTAATCGTCATGAAGTTGTCTTGGAGACGACTTTGACCACTTTTTTGAAAATGAACTCTTTAACCCTTAAAATTAGATTATCGGATAAATAAGTTAGTTAATATGATTGGCAAAGAATATGGGTAGGTATTTTATATAAATCCTGGTCTATTTTAATTTTTAAATAATACATTTTAAATTTAAAAAAAAAGTGGGCAAGTGGATGCCGCTCTGCTGTACAGTAGGTTTTAAGTCAGTCTCTGTAATAGTGTAATGGATGGTGTTAAATTTAATTTCAATGATATAATATCATTGTATAAGAAAAACGATTCTGAGTGAAGGCGGTCAGTCAGCCTATTAAATTACTAAGTATATTTGATGATATAATTGTGAATAAAATATATAATAATTTATATATGATCCATTTACGTGGAACCTTGTTTTAATTTTTCAATCCATAGCTATAAAAGTTGAACATTTTATACATTTTTCACTACTAATAATTATTAAATTTTGTCAAAATTCGAAATTAAAATGCTTATTAAAAAAAATTGTCAATATGTATTTTTAATATTTTTAACAGCTATTGTAGCAATATATCAGGAGCTTTGTATTACATTTCCACGCTTTTTGGCCCAACAAATTTTATTGATATTTGTAGAAAAAAAACTGATACATTTGAAATTTGAAATTGTGCGTACACTCAAAATGTTTTTAAAATTGTATGGTGTATAGAAAATGAAAATATAAACATTCAGTGAAATTTTCATGTATTTACAGTTATTCGTTATTGAATTACAACAAAACATGAGAAATCGAGTGAATATGTAATGTTGTAAAAATATGAACTTAAACACTCATAGAAATTTAATTTGACTTTTTAATAGAATTTTTTTTTTCTTGATAAAGGTACAAGGAGTCTTGTATTACATTTTCAAATCTTAAAAATTAAAAAAAAAAATGTTTTTTTATGAATTTCTAGCTCAAAATAATTTGTACATTTTCGTCGTTTTCAAGTATTTTGTCAATATTTGAACTTTAAATGCTTATAAAAAAAAACTGTAACCCGTTTTTAATATTTTTCACATACCATTTTAACAAAATATATTAGGAAAATTGTAGTACATTTTCAAGATTTTTACACAAAAATAAAATTTTATTGACTCATAGAAATAAAAATTAAAAAAATTGATACTGAAAATGTCCGTAAACAGTTCTAGCTAGCGCATATTACAATATATCGGTACTATAATTTGTACTACATAATAATAATTAAGTGATAAACACATTCACCGGTATCCAACAACTAATAAATCCAGTACCTGTAGGTACTCAATATTGCAGAGTACATAGCCGTCCCAAGGGGGGGGGGCAAATGGGGCAAGTGCCCTAGGGCGTCTAAAGTATTATGAATTTAGGGGGCGTACTAGAAATGGATGATAAAAAGAAAAATTTGGTGTTCTTATTTTAGGTATTTTTTTTTGTTTATACTGTAATATCAAAGATGAGTATCTATCAAATTGTATACTATTAAGTAGGTATACAATTATGTAAATAATGTGTTAAATCTTAATGCGACATAACTTCAATAATAATATATTGAATATTCATAAAAACAAATAAAAATATTAATACTTATAATTTATAAGATTATTAAGATTACAATAGTAATTTATTTAAGCAAATGAAATATATTTTAAATATGTATATACATCATTACAATAATTAAGTAATATACTGTATACTATATTGTAATATACTTATAAACTAAACTAATTCATATCTTTGGTACCTAGTAGTACCTTTTTTTATTTTTGTGTCTGTCATCACGTTTTAGGACAGTAAAAGTGCTTGGATTTTCTTCAACAGTATCTTTTCTGATAGGAAAGTGAATCTAGTTGGTACTTTGGGGGGTGGGGGGGGGGGTAAAAATTTCCCAGTAGTTTTCACAAGCACCGGGAAAAACAACATGACAATTAAGGAAAAACGGGAATTTTTACGCAAAATCTGTTTTCCAAAAAATCGATTTTGATTTTTGGTGTAACTCTAAAAGAAATGAACGTATATACAAGAAATTTTCACTGATTGTTTATATTTACATTTTGTATACACGATAAAATTTTCAAAATATTTTGATTAATTTTGAACTGTTTAGGGACATTTTCATTTTCCATTTTTTTTTAGTTTTTTTTTTTAAAATATCAATAAAATTGTATTTGTTGGTTAAAAAAGCTTGAAAATTAAATAGAGGGCTATTAGTATATTGTTTCAAAGGCAAATGAAAAATATTAAAAATCCTTAGTCACAATTATTTTTATAAGCATTTAATATTCAAAAATTGACAAAATATGGAAAAATCACGAAAATTAGCAAATTATTTTGAGTTAAGAATTCGTAAAAATTTTTCTTTTTAAATCTAAGATTTTAAAATGTAATACAAGATTCCTTATAAGATTATCTACCTTTATCAAAAAAAAAATGTCTATAAGAAAGTCAAATTAAATTTTTATGAGCGTTCGAAATCCGTAATATTTAAGTATAAACGAACAATTTCAAAATGTTTTAACTTAATGGATTTTTTTAAATCAACTGAGAAAAGCTAAGTTATTTCAATTGTAAATTAAACTATTTAAGTTCATAAGTTGATTAGAAAATAAACTAACTAGTTAAGTTAAAAAGTTAAAAAAAATTAACTTTTTAACTGAACTTTAACTTTTCAACTAGTTAATGCCCACCTTTGAATTTTATAATCACTTATATTCACTTGTGCAATTTACAATGTTGATTGTTATACTACACTGTTATTACACACGCAGAAACGCAGAATGTATGATTTATAATGAAATCTAGGTACTAATTTGTGAAAATAGTTATATATATTTTCTTTCTGTAATGTACGAGTGTTCCCAGAATAATGAAATCGGTGTTCAAATATAAACAAAATAAATATGATCCCAATAATAATATTTAAAAAAATAAGTAGGAACCTTTAATTAATAAGTATTAAACATATTTAAGGTATGTGGTTAATTATAAGCTAAAAATGCGAAGTCGAGATTTTTTGGTGGGAGGGTGAGGGGCGTCAAATATTGTTGCCCTAGGGCGTTATTGGTGGTTAGAGCGGCACTGGCAGAGTAGGTATTTAAGATCCTTTGCTGCTTATATTATATGATGATAAATTGTCGTAATGTTCTATACTCGAAAGACGGCAATTCGACACTCTTATATCCAGAATAAAATCCACGTAGGCACCTTGTACCTAGTATATTTTATAACCAATGATAAAACTTATTAGTTATTATTATGCATAAACAATTACGTACCAATATTGAAATACTGACATACTGACATATTATAGGTAGTTAATTTTTAAATGTATATATTAACACAACTACAGTTACAGCTAAAATAACACGTTAATGACATAAAATTCAATATTTTCAAGTAACACCAAAAGAATGGTGAAAAATTACATTTTTCATCATACACGAAAATGCACCGTCGTTTCTTTTGAAAAGTAGATATAATATATAAATTAATAAATTCAAACAATATTTTTATTTAATAAAATATGCATTTATTAGTAGGTACGCTGTTACAAACAATATAATTATCCATAAGTAAATTTTACTTTACAAAAATAAATTCATATTAATTATTATTAAGTTATCTATAATATGTTAATGTTAATAATATTGTAAACAGCCGTCTAGCTCAATAGTTCATAGACAACAATATTAAAAATATATAATATAGAATTACAGTAGCAGAATAGTTTATAGGTACGGCAAACAATATAATATTGTTATTCATATTGGTTTTTGTATTACAATAGTAGGAAGACAATTGTATCTCGGTACGCACATTTGTTTTCACGTGCACACTGCTGATTATCTAATCGTTCTGAACGAGAATAACATCTCAGATGTTAGTTTTATGACGAGGGCAGACGTTTTTACGTGCGCACATCAAGCAATCTAAGTGCCGCAGCGTTGGCACACCAACTTTTATCCCATAGCCACAATATGACCATCGGATGAAAACAAACGTGCCAACGCTGTGGCTAATTGACACTTAGACTGCCTGAAGAACGCACATAAAAACGGTTGCCCTCGGTGTAGAATTTTTTTTTGTTACAGAACCAGAAAGATTAAATTTTCTGCAGTACGCTCATGAAAACGGGTGTGTGCAGAATTAAATTACCGTTAACATAGCCGTCTAGCTCAATAGTTCATAGACAACAATATTAAAAATGCATAATATAGAATTACAGTAGCAGAATAGTTTATAGGTACGGCAAACAATATAATATTGTTATTCATATTGGTTTTTGTATTACAATAGTAGGAAGACAATTGTATCTCGGTACGCACATTTGTTTTCACGTGCACACTGCTGATTATCTAATCGTTCTGAACGAGAATAACATCTCAGATGTTAGTTTTATGACGAGGGCAGACGTTTTTACGTGCGCACATCAAGCAATCTAAGTGCCGCAGCGTTGGCACACCAACTTTTATCCCATAGCCACAATATGACCATCGGATGAAAACAAACGTGCCAACGCTGTGGCTAATTGACACTTAGACTGCCTGAAGTACGCACATAAAAACGGTTGCCCTCGGTGTAGAATTTTTTTTTGTTACAGAACCAGAAAGATTAAATTTTCTGCAGTACGCTCATGAAAACGGGTGTGTGCAGAATTAAATTACCGTTAACATAGCCGTCTACCTCAATAGTTCATAGACAACAATCAAATGTACATGATATTGAATTACTGTAGCAGAAGTTTATTCAGAGGTTCGTCGGAGTAGATTGTACTAAGGATTTCCAGAGCGAGTGCGTTGCGACGGCCCGCGGTTTGGCGGCCATCTTCAATATTCTATTCGGCCCACGATTGATCGATACAAGTCACGTGAATACTGCAAACGAATAAACAATTAATACGTTGTAAGGGATACAATACTTTAAACGATATTAATATTATATTGATAGGAAATTCCGCCACGGGGATGTCAGCGCATTATTATTTGTTCTCCGTCAGACCAACACGAGATAAAACGCTTACGCCGAAAATCGTTTTTCATGCGGTTTTTGACGTTTCCAGGTTTGACACGTATCGATTTTATATATTAATATTATTTGACTTTATATTCGACACGAAATCGATGCGACGTCATACCATCAAAAATATTACTCTCCATAACTTTTGTAACGGGTGATTTTCCTCATTAGAGATCTAATCTGCTCAGAGAAAACACAAACAGTGCACCCTCAAGTGCGAGAACGCAATATATGATTACGTTATTGAGACGACGGTAAAATAATAAAGAAAAAAAACGTGTTGTCGACGGCGACACGGAAATGAATGCCAATATAAAAGACAGACTTACTTGGTTTTGACTTTTGACCTTTGATCCTGGCATTCCCGGAAACCACCCCGACCAAGGAAGTCGTGATACAACAATCGGTTGTAAGACGACTACCCCGGTCGGATCACAATGGCAGAATTAAAATCCAAAACAGTGAACGGCAGGAGACGCCGAGACGGGCACTTGGCGTCTAGGCGGAGAGAACCGCGAAGGCGAAATGAACGCGTTCGGACTGACGTGCGTGCGTGTGATGTGCCGCCGTGCCGGTTACGTCGGACAAAGGATCGAGCCCTTTTTTTTTTGGTTATTTGTTGTTGTATATACCACGACCCCGTTAGGTTTTACTAATATTGGTATACCGGGAATACTTGAATGGGGAGACCATGAAACTCGTACGCATAAAAAAACGCCCCGAAATGAGTCGCACGATTGAACGGCCACAGGCTGCGCTGCTCACTCTTAGGGTCTCTACTTTTTAATAAAAAATCTAATTTACATAAAAAAAGTCAAGTTATATTTTTTAATTCCTTTTAAACTTTTGTATTCAAAATTGATTTTTTATCAAATGTAGAATTATATTATTTGACTTAGTATTTTTTAATTCAATTTAATTTTCATTATTAGATATAGATTTTAGTGATATTAAAAGATATTTTTATCCAAATTAGTTTTTTTTTATTAATTTATATAGAATTTTTTCTTAAAAATATAGTTTTTTGTATCGGGGTGTTATAATGTGTCATAATGAAACATGTCCATAGCTGTTAAAGTTTGGAGTTGAAAATTTCATAAAGCAAGTTGAAAATTAGTTTCAAAATATTGAAATATTTTTGTACTTTTGTAGTAGATCGGGTAAAGTCGAGGAGCCAACTTCAAAACACCCCGAAAACTGATAAACTTCAAAAATAAGTGGCCACTTCATAGTCAATAGCAACCACCTGAATGACTGGAAAATTTTGATTTGGGACTTACAAATACTTGAAAATTAAAAGCTATCGTTTGTTACCATTTTCAAAGTTTTAGGGCAACTTGGGTGGGCTAACTTCGTAACTTTGACAGCTCTTGGTGGCCACCCGAATAACTTGCAAATTCTAAAAATGGACTTGCAAATACTTGCTAGTCATAAGCTTTTGTTTGATATCTATTTGAAAATTTTGGGACAACTTGGGTGGGCCAACTTCCAAACTTCAAAGCTCATAGCAGTGGTACTGGGAACTTGCAAATTCTGGCCCATCTTTAAATTTTTTGGAGTCACGGTGAAAGTTTGGACTTGCAAATTCTAAAAATAGACTTGCAAATTAATGTCATAGATTTAAAAGAAATTGAAGTACTTAGGTGGGCCAACTTCACGTAACGCTCTCGGTGTCGCACAAATGTATTTAACGACCCCACCCATAAGGTATATACGTCACGTCAAAACTAATATGTCGTATTAATTAAGTACTAATGAATAACAATATAATAGATGTAATAATGTAACATAATATTAATTTATTCACCCGTATAAAGACATAAATAGATACGAGCCCAGGAATCCCCGATGCATTATACCTACCTACTTATTAGGTAAGTATGTAGGTACTCATTAATCATTACTTATTATTTATTAATATTTAATACCTAAAATTATTATTGTACGATAATATTGTGAATTGTGACCATTTCGATTTATATGTTATATTATATATTATAATTGTATCACAAAAATATCTACCTACCTAATACTGGTGTATATGAAGAAAAAAAAGGTGAACAAGTGGGTACCGATCTCCTGTACAGTAGTTGTCGAGTATGTCATTGTAATGGATGTGTTATATTTGAATTAAATGATAAATCATAATCATTGGATACGAAAAACGATTTTGAGCGAAGACTGTGCGTTAGAATACGCCTATCGCAGTGGTGCCGATTGCCGAACACGTATGGTAAATAACCCATAACTTTTGTATTTGATCACTGCTTAGTGCTTTAATTTCTCGTTGAATTCAATAAATTTTTTAAATGTTTTGTTATAATTAGAACATTTAGTTGTTAATCTTTTATTAAAATGTCTTATCTTAGCTATGAAAAGAAAAACATTTATGAATTTTTAACTGAAAAATAGATTACAAAATTTGAAAAATTATCATGGCTTTAAATAGCTCAAAAAGCGTTGAAATAGCTTGACAATTTGACAATTTTTAGAAAATGCTGATATATGGTAAACATTTAATGAGTCTATGATTATTCGTTTTGAAAATATAACAAAATACAAAAAAAATCGATTAATAATTTACCGCTGTATATAAAGAATATTGTCAATATCGTCTTCTTGTCTCATATTAATAATATACTAGACTGTAACAATAATTATGTTAAGTTAGTAGCTATAAAAGATAATATTCGTTACAAAACTGGTACCTAATCTTGAAGTGGGCAAGTCATAAAATATAACATTGACTAAAAGACGATAGGGAATGTTAAAATGACTAGCCAATCTATCAAATTACAACATCGTCTGATTTAGCTAGCCAATGTCATAAATATAATATGTCCATAGGCGTAAATTGGGGGGGGGGGGCTTAGGGGGGCTTAGCCCCCCTAAAAAATAGTATAGCCCCCTCATTTTAAATCTCCAAATTTCAATTTTTTGTTAGAAAAATAATTCAATTTATTACGTAATTCCTAAGCAGGAAAGCACCGATAGGTAGGTATAAGATTATATTATGATTTATGAACGTTTAAGTAATAGATTTTGTATTGTAATAAAATTAGAAATGATTGAGTTAGATCAATATTTATTATTTTATAACGACAACAATAATAACAGGTTATGTAATATGTTTACGCGAAGTTGGAAGTATATTAGATTCTTAGGCCTTAGTGTCTATTAATAACGCTTATCATATCACAATCGTCTATGTTTATGTAAAAACCCAATACAAATCACAAGCTATTACGATTACGAGTTTACGACAACTGCAGTCTGCAAAAATCATTATTGTGTATGCTACGACGTTAAACACTAAAGACTAAACAGTGAACACTGAAACTAAAAGTTATCCAGTTATAGATGAGAAGCCGGTGGTTTTTTCTGTGGTAATATTAAAAGTTTTAAAACTATTCATTGAGAAGCTAGTGTTTTTTCTGTGGTAACGTTAAAGCTTAAATAATTAACTATTAATTTTATTGTGAGTTAACGATAACGAAGAAAACGATACCAAAAATATTAATAAAGATATCATTCTTAAGCAATTCGCAGAGGAACATAAATATATTATGTTAAAGTAATATTAAGATGATGTTAATTGTTATTACTTATTAATATTTGAATTAAATTATGTATGGTTTTATTTAATAAATAATTTTGAAGTATTTATATACATGTTTTTAAATTGTAAAATTTGGATGTAGATGGTGAGGGGGAGGAAAAAGCTTGCATAGTAGGCTTGTTATAAAGTTCTAATGTTATAAATTATAAATTATAATCTTAGCGTTAGCCCCCCCTTCTAGCAAGCCAAATTTACGCCTATGAATATGTCCATTATAGATAATGACCAAGTTATAAAGGCATTACATGAAATGACTAGTCAATATCATCATTACCTGAATATATTACATTGACGGTAACATATATACCTAATATTCACCATTCATAAGTAGAAATATAGTTTTTATTTAAAAGTTTTAAATTGTTGAGTAATTTTTTTTTTTAATTATAAAATGTGTTTAACGTATTGTTTAAAGCACATTTACACACAATATTTATTTTTATATGAATATGGAGTGAAATATGAATAGAATTATAAATGATAGAGACCTACAGGTTTTAAATTATACATGTATAATAATATATATATTCATAGGTTGATACTTTCAACTCTGATAGGTACAATACTATAAAGTGATTATAACTTATTTTAATACTATTTCAATTCATTTTTTTTTTTTATATCGAATTAGCTGAACTTGTAATCGAAATTAGGTTAACAGTATTTGTTAACTTAATTTAAATTAAATTTATGTATTAAAAATGTTTATTAGCTTAACTTTTAATTTAATTGAAAAAAAAAATACTTAACTGAGTTAAAAAATATCGTTAATTTTCCTATTTTCGGATACATGTTAACTACAAAGTAAACACAGAAACAAATTTTGTAAATAATATAAGTTAAAAAAACTTTTATGTAGGATATTTTAGTTTTAAAAAATCTAATTCAAATAAAACATTTATGTAATATTGTTGAACATCATTACTACGATTCCGTTATTACCTATTTTTGGAAAATGTACCATAATCAACTTATATATAACATATTAATTAATTTAGGCGATTTGTATATACAATTATTTATAATAATAATAATATTTAACAAGATGTGCATGTGAGTTATTAATTTCTAATTTTACATTTGTAACTGCTCGAACATATGTCATATATGCATCGAGAGTCATGTGGACGCCTCAAATATCTTTGTCCCCAACCATGGACCGAGACCCGAAAGCCGGAGTGCCGTAGATTTTTTTATAGTTGTAATAATAACGGAATATATTTGGATCAGTAATATGGGTGACCAGCAATGAAATAAAAAACCTAAATTTGGGGAAAAATATATACATATTATATTATATAAGTTTATTTTATTTTAATGATAAATTATGTTGGTGCCGAGAATCCGACTGACACAAAACTCGGCCAGAGTAAAAATAATAATAATTGACACCTGTTTTCTAATAAATATTAATACACAAAATACCTACCTCACCGTTCTGACTGAGTGGTTTACCGACGGGTGAAATAAGAATAATAATTTGTAAATGTACTGTTAAATAATACGTAAAGTACCGGCCACCTCTGACCAAGTAGTTACCGGTGGGTAATATTCTAATAAACCATCTTTTATAATAATGAACAAATACACAAAAGTACCGACCACAGTGAAATAATATATATAATACAATATGTATACTTGAGTACTATGGGCGTATATATACGCCCGGATAAAGCAATCCCCACAGGCTATGGGCGTATATTTACACTTTGTTAGTTCTTACGCTACAAAAAAATAGTATAAATATGAAACCTACAGTGACCTCTAGCTTATAAAACTCCAAACTATTTAAAAAAAAAAAATTAAATTAGATAAATATCCCTGGAGTACACTGATATTTCCCGAATCACGAATTTCCGGGGTTCCCTATTTTGCTCGGGAGTGGGGCTAAGGGGGCTATAACCCCCCAACATTTCATAAGCCCCTTCAGAATTCTGTTTAGCCTCTTGTGTAAAAATTTACTGGAATGAAAAAAAGGCTCCCAAAAACCTGAGTATGCGTATCGCTGTAATTTGAAAACCACTTGTCGTATAAATTTGAAACTTGAAAACCTAAGTAAGCATTGATTGTTTTTACAAAATTATTTTTAATCACCGTAAGAATCATGACAGTGCATGAAAATGAGACTTAGAAAAAAAACTCAGTACAGATAGGTAGCAATGTAAATAATAACTTAGCACTGAAAATAAAAAAAAAAAACAAAAAAAAAATCACAATAGGTACTCGTAATGTTAAAAAAATAAAACCATACTTCGCAAAAATTGGTGCCTACTCGTTGTTCATGTTGCTGGGACGGTAAAAAATGGAATGCATTTCCTTTGCTCTGTCGGCCGATACCAGGCTTGTGGCTCGAGCCGTCACTGCATAACAATAATATAATTATTTTTTTGTGGCCCCAACTGTTTGTTTTTCGCACACAAGTGTTTTACAACATCAGCAGTTGGTTTTTTTAAGAGGGCGCTAAACGTTATGCATACCCTCATACATTCTCTCTGTCTTACATACGCATAACATACCAAATTGTACTCTTGGCAGATCACACTTCCCAGTAAACATAGCACGTGTAATCTACGTTTATAATAGAGGATAACTTTGGTTTATGTATAGTATACGTAGGTAGTTATTACCCGTATAATAATGGTATATTATTATAACGTTTATCATTCGAAATAAACTATGTCAAGCGTTTTTAATTTTTCACTATTCTTAGTGAATTTTCAAATGTTTATTGTTATACCTACCTCTTGTTTAAAATATATTTTTGTCAAAGGTCTTGGGCCCACTTCAGACATTTAAATAGTTTAGCTCATCATAGTTCATCATGACATCTATATATTGTTAAGATTAGAGATTTAATATGACTTATTGGCTTAGTTAAAATAACATTCACAATATTAATGTATTACCTAGGTATATAACAAGTTTGACAAGTTAATGTGAAGATTAATTTATAAGTTAATAGTTAATATACCTAGGTACCATATGTTTAACTTAAAATACTGTAAGTTAGCATACGAGGTACCTACCTACTAAGTAATAGGTCAAAAAAAGTGGTTATAAGCATGTAATTATGTTAAATGACGTTACACTCGATACATATGTAAGCTGTACTATATACTATACTAATATTAGCTGTAACCTATGTTACTGAATTTTATATTAATATCATGATATCATATTGTATATATTATATATTAATGTAACTAGTGCTTTACAATTATATAGATCTATAAATGTTTTAGGTAGGTACCTACTAAAAGTTAAGCATTGTAACTCAGTGGCGTGCTGAAAAGCTATTTTTTGAGACAATTGTCTCAGGGAAAATACCGGTGGGTGGGTGTCTTACTAGGTGTGCAACTTGACACTAATTCGACATTTTACATTTTAAATACCATATAAATGTAATACAATTTGTTAAAGTATCAATTGAATACGAAAAACCTGATGGTGGTAGGGTGAATGATCAAATTGTATAGCTTGCCTCAGGTCTGAAAAATGTTTTGCACTCCACTGTTGTAACTTATTTAAAGTTATTTATAGATTCTGCTCCAATATTCTGTGCCACTACAGTGCACTTGAGAGCCACACAGTTGGGTTAAAAAGAAGTTACTTAATTGTATTTTAATTATGTAAGTACTATCTTGATCACACATAATACAATATCCATTATTATTAAGATTATAAGATGATTTAAAATTGTGTTGTTGAAATTAAAGTTGTTAATAAGGGCCTTAATTAAAAAAAAGGTTTGTACGTGGATGTCGCTCTGCTGTACAGTAGGTTACAAGCGAGTCACTGTATAATGGATGCTATTAAATTTGAATTCAATGATACAATATCATTGTATAAGAAAAACGATTCTGAGCGAAGACGGTATGTCAGTCTAGGTTTAAAACAAATTATATACATATCTATGGTATTAAAAAAAAATTGACCTATAATAAATTCCAAATTAATCATATCGCAATATCCATTAGGTACTTATAACACGTTATACATCAATAACAAACCCTGATACAATCATAGATATATAATATAGTGTACTTTAGAAGTTTCAAGCAGGGCTTGAAACCGATTTCCGATACCGGTTTTGAATACCGGTTTAAACCGTTAAAAACCGAAACCGAAACCGAAATCGGAAAAAAATAATACCGGTATCCAAAACCGAAACCAAAATCGGAAAAAATCGATACCGGTATCTGAAACCGAAACCGAAAACGGAAAAAATCAATACCGGTTTCCGAAACCGAAACCGAAATCGGAAAAAATAAATACCGGTATCCGAAACCGAAACCGAAATCGGAAAACATAAATACCGATATCCAAAACCGAAACCGAAATCGGAAAACATAAATACCGATATCTGAAACCGAAAAATAATACCGTTTTTTGAAACTTAAGACGAAATCTTAAGAAATAACATGATATCCGAAACGGAAGTCGAAAAATGATAACATTAATATCTAACATTTAAAAAGTTCTACGCATTTAAAATAAACCTATAGACTATAATTGAATTTCTGTTTAAAAGCTATGAATAATATAATTTATAATGCATATGGTAGAAAATAATAAATATCGTGTATATTATGTAAATTTGTTCTATCCTTCTATCATACAATGTGATCAATATTAAATATAATATTATAACTTATAAGATATAATTATTTATTATAACATCATGTGGATGATGGCAAAGCTGGGCAAGTTAACCAATTTTTTTAACTAGTTAAAGTTAAGTTATCCTTAACTAAAAAATAACTATGCTAAGTTAAAGTTCATTAGTCTTTTATAAATTATCATATTAAATTATTAATATACTGTATTAATACGTCTGGGGTAATTGTTTACTCCGTGCTCAAAACGAAGAATTAAATTAAATTAGATTTTTTTACATGGAGTTGACATAGTATTTTTGTTGGTATATTATTAGTTTTTATAAATTATCATATAAATATTATATATTATTATTTATTTTAATAGTTTATAATATTTATATTGCCGTTTCCATGGCGCGTTTATAATAATATTATTAAAAATTATTAATTTGGTCCATTTATTAGACCTGTAGCCTAGGTCATGTGCTATGCCTTATTTTTTTTTACTTAGTTTTACTTAGTTTTTTACTGGATTCTAAAATATTAACTCGAAAGTACCTACCTATATAGATATTTATATTATTATGTATAATTTCTGAGTTCTGCAGTAATACAATTTATATTAATAATGATTAATGGTGCCTAATATATTATATTATTATAATTAATATTTTATAATTTAATAATATATTATTATGTAAGTAGGTCTAGCTGCACTGGTGCAGTAGTCTTTGTCTGCGGGCACCCGTATGTTTGCATAGGTAATTCCACAGGGTATATAAATTATTAGACGCATAATATAATATTATTATTATACGCAATATAATAATTATTTTATTTATATATTATATATTATTTTGGTAAATGGATTAATCGTATAGTCGTATTCTAAAACAGTATACGCAGAAATACGCTATAATAAAAATTGTATAACAATAATACTATTATTATTTACTATGTTATAAGCTGTCGTGTTTTTCTGCCGCCACAGACGATCAGAAGACAGAAATAACTATGTGGCATAATTTTCCGACATTAAATTAACACAATAGCCAACAATAAATTATGAAATACTGAGTTAATAATTATAGTATAGTTATAAATAATTTATATTATTTATAATTTATTATAATACATTATAAGGCCTTAACATAATATTGTCTGGGTTTCCCTAAAAGCCGTCGACTGAAAAATGTGCTCCCTACCAACCCACCATCAACCATACTCTATTGGATTAATATACCTAATCTAGATTGGTATAATATAATCAAGCTGTGATCAAATTGATTTATGTGGTGGGTGGGACACACATGAAGTTAGCCCCTCATTGAGAAAATAGTTTCAACTTATAAACGATGAAGTTACACAAACTCTTAAAAAATTAGGTCGCAAATCATTTGGAAAATGTGTTATGAAGTGGTGAGGCTGCCTATAACTAAATACGTCATAATTACGTATTCATTCCAGTGTAAATATTATCATTGATTGCAAATACTATAGTACTTGTCAGGCAACCAGACGCTAAATCGTACACCACGCAATGTTTGGCGAATGGCAAGTAGGTTCCTACGCCAGTATTTTATGTCTTTATAAATTATTATAAATAAAGGGATTATAATCGATATTCGATACTGATTTTGAATACCGGTTAAAACCGTTAAAAACCGAAATCGAAACGGAAAAAATGAATACCGGTATCCGAAACCGAAATCGAAAAAAGTCAATACCGGTATCCGAAACCGAAACCGAAATCGGAAAAAATCGATACCGGTATCCAAAACCGAAACCGAAACCGGAAAAAATCGATACCGGTATCCAAAACCGAAACCGAAATTGGAAAAAATTGATACCGGTATCCGAAACCGAAACCGGAAAAAATTTTTTCGGTTTCAAGCCCTGGTTTCAAGTACCCACGAATAGTATTATACACTCACAACAAAATAACTAAAATATTTAGGTATGCTAGGTTTTTTAATATGTAATTTCGTCCCAAATTTGAACTTAAAATGTCTGTAAAAAAAAACTGTGCTCATATATTTTTTAGATTTTTTGGCTACAGTATGAACTATTTATGAAAATCTTTTTTTTAAATTTTCAATCCTTAGCTATAAAAACTGAACATTTTATAATTTATTAATTACGATGATTGATAATTTTCGAGATTTTGATAAATTTTGTCAAAATGCGATCTTTAAATGTTGATAAAAAAAAATTGTGCTTATGTATTTTTAATATTTTTCAATTGCTATTGTAACAATATATCAGGAGCCTTGTATTAATTTTTTACACTTTTTGGCCCAACAGATAAAACTTATATTATTAGCTATGTACCTATTTATTTTTATAGTGATTTGAAAAAACAATAAAATAAAATTTTATTCAAGTTTATAGAAAAAAAAAAAACTAAAAAAATTGAAAACTGAAAATATCCGTAAACGGCTCAAAAAGAGTCAAAATATTTTCAAAATTGTAAGGTGTATAGGAAAAGCTAATATAAACATTCAGTGAGATTTTCATGTATCTACAGTAATTCGTTTTTGAATTACAAAAAAATAAGGAAATCGCCACATGAGAAATCGAGTGAATATCCAATGTTGTAAAAATTTGAATTTCAAACGCTCATAAAAATTTAATTTGACTCTCTTATAGAATTTTTTTTTTTTGATATATGTAGGAAATCTTATAAGGAATCTTGTATTATATTTTCATATCTTAGATTTAAAAAGAAATTTTTTTATGAATTTCTAACTCGAAATAATTTGCAAATTTTCGTGATTTTTCCATATTTTGTCATTTTTTGAACTTTAAATGCTTAAAAAAAAACTGTGACTAACGATTTTTAATTTTTTTCATCTGTTTTTGAAACAATATAGTAGGAGCCTTGTATTAAATTTTCAAGTATTTTTACTCAACAAATAAATTTTCATTGATATTCATAAAAAAAAAAGGTGGGTAAGTGGATGTCGCTCTGCTGTACAGTAGGTTACAAGTGGGTCACTGTATAATGGATGCTATTAAATTTGAATTCAATGATACAATATCATTGTATAAGAAAAACGATTCTGAGCGAAGACGGTATGTCAGTCTAGGTTTAAGACAAATTATATACATATCTATGGTATTAAAAAAAAAATTGACTTATAATAAATTCCAAATTAATCATATCACATTATCACAATATCCATTAGGTACTTATAACATGTTATACATCAACATCAATAACAAACCCTGATACTATCATAGATATATAATAGTACACTTTAGAAGTTTCAAGTAGGTACCCATGAATAATATTATATAATCACAACAAAATAACTAGGTTTTTTAATATGTAATTTCGTCCAAATTTGAACATAAAATGACTATAAAAGTAAACTGTGATTGTATATTTTTTAGATTTTTCGGTAAGAGAATTAACTACTTACGTGGAATCTTGTTTTAAATTTTCAATCCTTAGCTATAAAAACTGAACATTTTATAATTTATTAATTACGATGATTAATAATTTTCGAGATTTTGAAAAATTCTATCAAAATTCGATGTTAAAATGCTTATAAAAAAAAATTGTGCCTATGTATTTTTAATATTTTTCAACTGATATTGTAAAAATATATCAGGAGCCTTGTATTAAATTTTTACACTTTTTGGCCCAACAGATAAAACTTAATTGATATTTATAGAAAAAAAAAACTAAAAAAATTGAAAACTGAAAATGTCCGTAAACGGCTCATAAAGTGTCAAAATATTTTCAAAAGTGTAGAGTGTATAGGAAATGCTAATATAAACATTCAGTGAAATTTTCATGTATCTACAGTAATTCGTTTTTTAATTACAACAAAAAAAGGAAATTGCCACATGAGAAATCGAGTGAATATCCAATGTAAAAATTTGAATTTCAAACGCTCATAAAAATTTAATTTGACTTTCCGGTAGAAATTTTTTATTGATAAAGGTAGACAATCTTATGAGTAATCTTGAATTAGATTTTCAAATCTTAGATTTAAAAAGAAAAATTTTTACGAATTCTTAACTCAAAATAATTTGCTAATTTTCGTGATTTTTCCATATTTTGTCAATTTTTGAACTTTAAATGCTTATAAAAAAAAATTGTGACTAAGGATTTTTAATATTTTTCATCTGCCTTTGAAACAACATATTAGGAGCCTTCTATTAAATTTTCAAGCTTTCGCAACCAACAAATAAAATTTTATTGAAATTTTTAGAAAAAAAACTAAAAAAAAATGGAAAATGAAAATGTCCCTAAACAGTTCAAAATAAATCAAAATATTTTGAAAATGTTATCGTGTATAGAAAATGCAAATATAAACAACCAGTGAAAATTTCATGTATATACGTTCATTTGTTTTAGAGTTACACCAATAACCAAAATCGATTTTTTGGAAAATCAATTTTGCGTAAAAATTCCCGTTTTTCCTTAATTTTTATGTTGTTTTTCCCGGCGCTTGTGAAAACTACTGTGAAATTTAAATTTTGACCTCCCCAATGCACCAACGATATTCACTTTCCAATCGAACAAGATACTGAAGTCTAAAATCGAAGCATTATTTCGACTACTTATCGTGTACACAGATACAAAAAAAATAAAAAAATTAAAAAATAAAAAAATAAAAAAACACACATCATTGTAAAATCAATACATTCATCGTTTCACTCAGAATCTAAAACTAATAAAATTGGAAACTGAAAATGCCCCTAAACAGTTCAAAATAAATCAAAATATTTTGAAAATGTTATCTTGTATAGAAAATGCAAATATAAACAACCACTGAAAATTTCATGTATCTACGATCATTTGTTTTAAAGTTACACCAAAAACCAAAATCGATTTTTAGGAAAACATATTTTGCATAAAAATTCCCGTTTTTCCTAAATTTTTCTTTTGTTTTTCACGGCGCTTTTGAAAACTATTGGGAAATTTTTACTTTTGACCCCCCAAAGTACCAACTAGATTCACTTTCCTATCAGAAAAGCTACTGTTGAAGAAAATCCAAGCACTTTTGCTGTTCTAAAACGTGATGACAGACACAAAAAAAAATTAAAAAATTAAAAAAAAAAAAAAAAAACACACATCATTGTAAAATCAATACATTCATCGTTTCACTCAGAATCTTAAATGAATCTCTTTAGGTACTAAATTGATATTTCGAAGACTATGTTATAAGTAGAGCCCGGAATTATATTCTTTTAAAATAGCCAAAATAAGATGCTAATATTCTCTTAAAAAGTTGAAAATATTCTTCCAATATTCTTTAAAAATCATAATAAAATATGCCAAAAATATGCTTTTTTATTAATATATTCTCAATATGCAAAAAATATAAGCAAATAATAAAAAAAACTGATATAAATAGATACAAGGTACATAATATGCAAAATAATAAAATAATACAAAAATCTGATATAAATAATATATAAAATAGGTATACACAATAAAAAATACTTATTATTTTAAATTTTTAACTAAGAATATTTTTGGAAACAGTTGATAACTATATTTTGTTCCATGTGCTCCGGTGTCATACTTGTGCGACGGTCGGTCAAAATGTTTTTATATGTACTAAAAGAACGTTGGACGTCAACTGAAGTTACAGGAGCATATTGCAAATCAGTTATCATAGCCGGTGAAAAATTATCTATAAGTTGTACTTCATTATTCCCATTTAAAACTTTAGCTACGTTTTTTAAAATGATGAGCCCTTGATTTTTTTGTTGAAGTTGATCAATTTTAATTTTTATTTTATTTCCATTTTCTCCAGGTATTTTTTGAAGTTTACCAATTGTATTTTCAATCAGATTTATAGAATCAACAAGAGACACATTAGACTTTTCTAAACTTTTAATGGATGTTACCAGCACAAGAAAATGGGTTTTAATAAATATTAAATCGTTTTCTACGGTTTCTAAGTCAAAAACTGTTTTACATTTAAGTATAGACTGACTGGGAGAGTTTTGACCACTTAATTCTTCAATAACTTTTTTTAAACCTTGGAAATTATCACAATTAAATATAGCAGCTTCCAACCACGTTCCCCATCTGGTTAGTACTGGTTCAGGGGGTAACGGAGTATCTGGTAATATTTCTTTATACACTTGTACATGATAAATATTATTATTATTATTATATGGAGATTTTAGAAATACTTTTTTTATATTACTAATTAATTTATTTACGTCTGGATACATTTCTCTAACTCTTTCTGCAATCCTATTGAACATGTGAGCTACACATGTTACATGAATTAAATTGGGATAAAAAACTGCTAGTGACTGTCCCGTTTTCACCATGTACGGCGCAGCATCTGAGAGCATCAACAAAACTTTTTCATCATTACCGCCCAAGGGCCACAGTAATTTTAACCCATCATTCACAAATCGAGCCACAGTAGAATGATTAGTCTTTTCTAAAACTTTACATGATAAGAGAAAAGAACGACACGTAATATTTGATTTTAATATCCCAACCAATAAATTCGCCACATAACGGCCATTTATTGTCTCGTCAACAGCGAACCAAATATTATTATCTCCTATTTCATTTTTTATATTGGATAAAGTCTTATCATAACAATGTGATAGATAATTTTTTCTTAATAGACTTTCATCGGGTATATGTTTGCCAGTATATTTTTCTAAAAATGCCCGAAATTGTGGATTCTGCAATTTATACCACGGAATATTTGCAGCAACAAAACTCATACATAAATCTTCATAAAATTCATTAACATTTTTTTTAGAAGTCGATTCTGATAAAAACAATTGTTTTGAAGTGTTTAACTTACGCTTTAGAGCTTCTTGGTGTGAAGATGTATCTATATGTTGTGTTATAACTTATAACTTATAAGTCACAATATTGAAATTGTGCAGGAGAGCTATTTTAAATTTTAACTTTTTTGACACCCGCTTAACTTAAGTAATATTTAATCAATTTGTTTTTTCTAAATTGAAATTAACTTACAAATATATGTGATTTCCTTTTAATATACAAGTTGATTTCTTTAGTTTGAATATTTCTTTATTTAATTTAATGACATTTTTTAAAATTCGATTATAATCGATTATTTTATCGATTATAATCGAACTCATTAGCATTTTAAACATCTGTTTTTTTTTTTTAATAAATATACAACTCTATTCATGTACAAACAAATAGTAATACCACATATTTTTAAAAATTAAAATAATTTCTTTTGTATAAACATCCATATCAAATAGAACACTATGCATTTTACATTTCCAAATATTTTTTCTCATATTTTCCAAAAAAAGTTTGTTTAACGCCAATTGTGTTGCAATTTCAATAAAGTTTTCTTCATCTTGAGCAATAGTATTAGTAATCCCTAAAGTGGTTAACTGTGAAGCCGTTACACGAGATGTATATGTATCTCCAGGTAATGTTACTACTGGAACTCCTGCCCATAATGCATCCAAGCAAGATCTGTGGCCATTGTGTAAATGTGTGTCCAAATATACATCAGCCAACTGAATTCGATTTATGTGTTGACTTATAGGAATAAAGTCAGCAAAAATGATGCGTGATGTATCAAAGCTTAAATCATTAGCATATTTTCTTAAGTTATTTTCAGCAGTATCATTGAAATGTAGAAGCCATAATACAGAGTTGGGAACATTATTTAAAATAGTTAGCCACATACGTAGAGTAAACGGATCTATTTTATATAATTTACTGAAATTACAAAAAACAACAACGTTTTCTGGTAAGTTGAACTTTGGTCTCGAGTAATATTTCATGAATGTAGGGAGTTCTTCTTCAATGCATACATTTTTAACTGATCCAACTGATTCATTAACATCGTCTCCATAAAGATCAATGCTATTATGTATAATATTATTTGTACTATCTATGACTTCTTTGTGCTGAGGTAAATTAGAAAGCACCCGCTTGTGATCACCAGAAAAAATAGTTTGATTTGTATAAACTAATTTTTCAGTGCATAAACTTTGAAGTTCAGGAGGAAAACTTATGTTTTTATCTGTAATTAAGTAATCCAAGAATGTATCAACACTGGTACTAGGATAACCAAGCCATGAAACTTGAATTGGAGCTGGTCTCAAAGCAAATATTTCAGTTTGAACACCATTTGTATAACCACTCAGGTCAACCAGTATATGGATTCCATCACTATTTATAAATTTAGCAGCATCGATAGTTGTGAGTTGTGACAAATCTCTATGGTGTTTAATGAGTTTATACGTGAAGCTAAAAAAAAATGGTTTTACATAATTAATATTATAATCAATAATAATAGGTGACTGATTTAATAATAGTTAAATGAGTTTAGTGGTAAAGTTAAATACATAATTTAATACTAAACAACTGAGCGATATCAAAGAATTTAGTTGATCTTTACATTAAATTACAAATCATAGGTAATTACAAGGCATTTGCTTCTAACAAATCAGAAATAATATACTAATAAAATCCTTGTTGTTTTAATTTTTTTTTTTTTGTAAGTTTAACAATTTATTGAAAAAGGTCTAAAGGTATAAGCCATATTTTTACTTTTATTTATTGAAATAATTAAAAATCAAATATTTACCAGGGTAGAATATTGCCAGATGAAGATATAGAATAACAAATTACATCTATATGGTAGTTGTATATCTTGGATAAGGATTCCATAAACGTTGATATTGGGTGTTTACCAAAGTCGACTGATACAAAACCAATCCTTAGTTTTCCATTCGAAGATATTATAGATTTTGGATGAATAAATGGTTTAGATGTTTCAATTGAGTTTTTAAACTTCTCAACACAATGGTTTGCATACTTAGTAGCAATATTTATTTGTAGTTCTAATGATAGTGGAAACATCAACAAATCATGAGGCACAAAGAACGAGACTTTGTCATTAGTGAGATGTTTGTTAAATATTTCTTTTAAGATAATCACGTGAGAATCATAATCTGACCAGTCACAAACTTTTTGTAAACTTTGTACTAATTCCCAATACACTTTTGGAAAATCTGGTTTTAGTTTTAATACAACTTCATATGTACGAAAAACATTATCACTTTCATTTTGATCATGCTGAATTGCCTTATAAAAACAATGTAATGCTTCTTTATTCATGTTTAACTCTTTAAATATACTACCCATATCTATATAAATATTGACAGATTTATTGTCATCCGTCAAAGCGTTTTCATAATGAACAAGGGCACCATCAAGATTCTTATTTTTCTTGCAAAAAATATTTGCTAAATTCAAATGGACATCAAAAGCATCAGAGATATTGATTTTTAAAATTCTATGATAGATGTCAACGATATCATCAAGTTTGCCCAATTTTTGTTTTAGAATTGATAAATTAATTATAGTACTTAGATGATCTGGTTGAAACTGAAGAGCCATTGTATAACATTCTAGAGCCTTTTCAAAATTATCTTCATGTTCGTAAATGATTGCAATATCACAGTAAATATTAGTAAAGCTTGGTTGCAATTGAATAGCTTTTCTATACCTGTTGAAAAATGAATTATGATATAGTTAATAGTATATAGATATATTTTAAAAGAGTAATAATATAAATTAACTAAATCAATTACTATATTGTTTATATAATGGGAAACCAAAATTAATAACAAAGAAGTAAATAAATAATAATAGTCAACATCTATAAGTCACAGTATCTTAAATTGAATTTAGACATTGGATTCATTGAATTGAATATTCTAAGATAAAATTAAAGCGCTGTAATTTATTAATATCTAACATTTAAAAAATAGCCAAAATTAAATAAATGCATGTATATGTATATACTGAAAGTATGAAACATGCGAAGATGAAAATTGTCAAATATAAATATCGGAACTTTACCAAACAAACAAAATTTGCTCAATTTAATTTCATAACTTTATCAATGTCTTATGAATCAGGGATATAGAAAATGTATATCAAATCTTCAAGTCCCTAGCCTTGGATTTAATTTTAACATTGCAAACATTAAGTGATTTTTTCAACTGACATAGGATTTACAAACCCAACGTAATATGTTTTCAGTATTTCAGGTAAGGGTAATTTTTATTTTGAAATTTATAATGTAATCCTAAAATGAATCCGGGTTACGCCATTTATTATAGGTTATACAAATTTTTATATATATTTTAACCATGACTTCTAAAGTTAAGATGGAATAACAGACAATAGACATATTATAAGGAATTCAAAGCAAAATATACAAACTTAAAATAATCAATTATGTAAATTAAACGACAAATTATAAGAGTAGGTACTCACTAATAACAAGTAAACAGCTAGGGAAGGAAAAAATGTACCCAAAATAAATATGAAGTGTATGACAAGTAAAGAATAAAAGCCAACAGAGGGGATAAGTGGATAAGGTGTAATTATAAATATTATGAGTAACTAGAATGGAGAAAATAATTAATTTTTTTAATAATGTATTTTCATTGTAATGGAAAACTTTCCTAAAATGTTAATTGTTTTAACTTATGTTTCCTAAGTCACCATACATAACCAGTAAATTATTATAAGACAAACATTAACGACTACTATGTAATTAAACAATAAAACCTATAATAATACCTGATTAAAGCCATATCATAATGACCCAGCTTATGCATAACAAGTCCAACTTTCCAATGACCAATTGCATTCTCAGGATTGAATTGTATAGCAGAAATATATGCATCTTTTGCATTTTCATGGTCATCACTTTCCATATATAAGTCGCCCAATGAAATGCAAGCATCTGATGCATTTATATATTTGTCTGACTTTGCGTATACTTTATACAGAAGCTTAAATACATCCTTTCTTTGGTTATTAAACTTGATACATTTTTGTAAATGGAGTTCTGCTTCTTCTGAATTGTTGATTCGTAAGTATATAACAGCCAATTCAAAATTAACATCTTCATTATTCGGCTGAAGTTTCAAACATTTTAAGAAGGTTTCAATAGACAATTGTAATTTATTTTCATAATAAAAAACAAAAGCTAAATATCTTAAAACATCAAAATCTTCTGGATTTACATTCAATATTTTTTGAAATACAGCATATGCTTTTTGAAACTCTGATTCTTTAAAATAAGAAAGTCCTAAATACTTCAAAATACTTTCCATATTAGGATTTACTTCTAATAGTTTCTCATAATATAAAATAGCTTTACTAAATTTAGCTGTCTTAAAATATGCATTTCCTAAGCTATTCAAATTTGTTTGCCAATATGGCACACTTTTCTGTACTATCTTAAATTGCTTTTTAGCTTTTTTTATTTCATTTAAACGTAAAAGTAGATGGCCATACTCACTACGTGCGGTTAATAATGTAGGATCTAATAACAAAACTCGTTCATACACTAGTTCAGCTAGTTTTAGATCGTTTGTCTTAACTAACACATCTGCGTAATTCATCCAAGCATAAACACAAAAAGGTTCTAGTTGACAAGATATAAAAAAGTAAAGTTTGGCTACATCAATTTCTGATTTTAGCCAATGAATCAGTCCCAAGTTATTATAAACTTTAAAACAGTTGAGATTAATATTTTTCGCTTTTACCAAACAATCAATAGATTTTCCATAATTTCCGCACTTGAAAAATAAATCAGCATTCAGTAATATAATATTTAAGTCTTTTGGCTTATGCTTTTTTAATTCTTCACAAATTTGCTGAGTATTGATAAAATGTCCACTTTGAATTTCAAATATTGCAAATTCTTGAAGAAAATCTAAAAAAAAAATATTTATTTACATTTTAGAACATTAATTAATAATTAGTAATATTCAGTAGTAAATTAATTATGTAATAACAATTTGATTCAAATGGAGTTTCATTCGATGAAAAAATGCAATAGAACGGACACTAAAATACTCTAATCTAGTAAAGAGATTTGCAGAAAATCCACAAAATATTAAGACTATGTAGATGAGGTCCAACGAAAGAACACACTAACTCTATTCTTATAGACTGATGGATAAGACCTAATTTTCCTTCCAGTAGAACCACTTTGCTGGGTGTCCCGCAGACCAATCAGATTTTTGTCGGCCCTCAGTGCATTATCTTGCTAGATGGAGAATAATTTGAGGTTGGTAAATTTTAAATGTATAATCTTACAGAAAAACTATAAAGAACGAACAATTTAGTGTAGTATGGACAAAACTTCAGAATCAATTTTAGTCTTAATAATGATGTTTACTACAATTATTGAAATAAAAATAGATAATGTTGCATGTTTATAGGATTCTGGACTATAAATTACTCAAAATGTGTAAAATTATTTTTAAATTTATACTATGTATAGAAAATGTAAATAAAACGTAAATTTAAATACTTGGTGGATAATTCTAATTTATTGAATAATATACTTATCATTGTCTACGAAAAGCAATTCTCAGCAGAGGTTTGTCAGCGAATATAAAGTATATATTTTAATCATACCCTTTTTGATATTGCTATTTAAGTACTTATACCTACAGAATTTACTGTTAGTATAACGCTAGGCCAGGGGGAAACCAACTTTTTGAACCACGCAGGCCATATTTTTTTTCAAATGTTCATCAAGGGCCACATAAAAAAAAAATTTACATAATATATATATAATATTAGTAATTGTATTGCTATTATATTTGATTATTTTACATAGAAATATAAGTGTAATAAAATACAAATGTTACTAGAAAAAATTGATTTAAAAAAAAAAATGTAATTGAATAAAAAATTGTAAATTTGTAATTAACGAGATTTCTGTGCCTGCAGTTTATTAGTTAAATATTCGATATAATACTACGGTGTAATACTAATCGCTACAAACGCAAAGTAACTATGACTGAGTAGTGCAGCCATCATTATCTTCGACTCCAATTAGATATCTAATAATAACAATTTTATAGATTAAACTGACTTTATAACTATATAGAATAAACATAAACTATTAAGGATTACATTAGATTTTATTTATAAAAAAAAGAGAATTAAATAATTTGAAATTTTTAATTGTATGAAAAATTTTATTGAACAAAAATAAAACACAATAATTAACCACCTTTGTGCGGGCCAAATTTTTTCCGAAAACATGTCTTTTATCATAATATTAATATTTAATTATGATAATAGTGTATCTACCTATATTATGTACCTACCAAAAGTACCACATTATTATTATTGACTTTTTAGGCAATGCCACCTTACCGTAGAACCATCTGAATAGATTCAAGGAATAAATTGGTAATAGCTTAAAATTAATCTAAATATTTTTAAAATGTTGTTGTATAGGTATAGCATAAAATACTAATAGTCTAAGTCTCCATGAATAATGATTTGAATCATAGAAAAATAACTTACATCGGTATTATTTGTTTGAATATCTAATTTTCTCCAAATTTGAAGTCAAATGTCTATAAACAATCTTTGTAGGTACTTACACCTATATACTTTTTTAAATTAATTGGTCATAATATTATATAAATAATTTATAAGAAATTTGCCAACATTTTATCTTCAAATGTTTATAAAAAAATTCATACAGTTGATGTGTCTTTAATATATTTTTAAATTGCTTAACAATAGATTTCTATGTGCATATAATAAAATAAAAATTTTGTGAGAATTTTATGTATCTATGATTATTTATTTTTGAATTCCAACAAAAATAAAATATTTGTAATGATAATTCATATCAAAATGCAATTTTACCGACGAATAATAAATCCATGAAACTGTCATAAAACAATATTATAAAAACAAACATAAAATCATGGAAAAACTTTTTTTTTGGAGGAATTTTGTTTTAAATTTTAAATAATAGATGAGGTAAGGAAATTTTTTTATGAATTTCTGTCAACAACTAGTTCATATGTTTTTGCGATTTTGACGAATTTCTTGAATATTCTAACTTTGGACACTCGTAAAATATTATTGTGTAATGACATTTGACTTATTTTTTTGACACTAGAACAACTTAGACAGCATTTTGAAATGATGATATTATTTATTTAAAATCAACGGGCCAAAGCCCTTTAACAAAGAAAGAAAAACATTACATAAAAGTATCATAAGCGTGAGTAAACTTCAATTTCGGTCGAGCTTGGAACAATGAGTGCCCCAATACTAGGACAGTCACCCTAATTTTTTAAAATACGTTCTAATATTGTACATTTTATTTAAATATAATCAAGTCGTATGTTCACACAAAGTTAAGGTGCTAATTTCTAGACATTTATTTTTGAAGTTATAAATAAAATTTTAAATTCTTCAAAAATCAAATTATATAAATACAAATATGTATAAAAAGAAGAAAACACATTACCCAAAATTTAAAATAAAGTTTGGTCCAACAAAAAAAAATAGTTTATACATATTATATTAATACATAATGTATAATATATATGTATCTGCATATATGTATAGTAATGTATACATGTGTAATTATCTAATAATTTAAAATTAAAGAAGAATTATAAATTAATTCTCTTATTTCCTATAATTTTTAATTTGTCAATCAGTGTGTCACCATTTTAACATGTTAATAATAGATGTTAGTTCCGGTTCAGTAAATATTAATAATAAACTATTAGGCCCGTCTTGGTGCATAGTACTTCTTAAATTACTTTTTTACTATTGTTAATATTTTTAAAATAACCCATTCGTAAGAACAACTTGTATCTAGTACTACACTGAATAATTTCAACACCGTGAAAAATCTATTAAATGATTTTATCTAAGTATTGGTTTTCCGAGCCACAAACTGATATATTCATTACCAGTATTAGTATCTTGTTTAACATCGGTAGCTATGTATAGAACCATGTATTTATATTTTATGTATAACCAACCTATTAATGTCTTTAGTCATAAATCTTAATGCATACTTTGTCCACAATGTTTTTGTTAGATGAATAAAATTGATGTAGTGGTACACACAAGTATTTTTTATTTTATTTCACTATCACGACAAATAAAAATATGTTCAAACATATTGTTATAATAAATATATACATACATTTTACTATGCCACTCAAAAAAATTCCGGTCGAGCCTCGTGAGCACTCCCACTATGAAAATTATTATAATAACGATATATACTAATATAATCACGAATCATATTATTATAATGTTATAATACAATTTTTAAACAAAAAATATGCTGTCTGGGAACTTAACAGGAATTTTGTATTACATTTTAATGTTTTTTGACTGAGCAATAGATTAATTATTGATAATAACTCAAAAAAAAATTCATTTTTTTTAATAGTATATTCAAAACTTATGAGGAACCTTTTAATACATTTTCAATCAATTTTTGATAGATCCGATAATTCTTTCAAAATATTAAAAAAAACCAAATACAATCAAAACTTGCTCATGCCTAAAAATAGTCCAAAAAAATTCATAAACAACGATTCAATATCTTATCTAAGTAGTGATAGGGTGGGTGTTTTGTGGCCAAATGGCAGAATACATAATAATGTACTTTTTCTTTTAACAGACGCTTCACCGTATATGTGTAAGTATTGGACACATTTCATCCAAGAATGGTACATTCAACTTGTCTAGTACATGGTTTCCATCGTGTAGCAGAAACAATTAGATTTCGATTTTCTGAGGTTGATTCATTAGTTTTCAACGTAAAAAACACATTTTTAAAAGCCCCAAGACGTGTACAAACATTTAAAGATATGTGTCCGAAATTAATCCTGTCTGTTATAACTCGGATGGGTACATGGCTATCAGCTGTAATATATTATTCAAATAACTTTTAAAAGGTTAAAAATGTTGTTTTAAATTTAGATTTCAATGCTGTAATGGCAATTACAAAAAACTATTGAGCTTGTAGAAAGTAAAAATTAGTTAAGCAATTTAGCATTTATTTCCACTAATTTAAAATTTAATTCAAAACTACAAAATATTTTGGAAAAAAACCTAAGATTTAATGTTGTAATTTCGATAAGGGATAAACTATTAAACAAAACTCCAAAAAATAATTTGGAAATAGAGTACACTCCAAAAGAATTAACGTGTATGAAGTATTCAATTAAATTGTCAGTTGATATGAAAAGGTCATTCAGCCATTATATGGCAACTTTAAGACCAAATCGTTGTCATTTTAAATTTGAAAATTTCAAGTTATAATAATATTATGTTGTTTCTAACTAAACCTCATGAAGACAATTTAGATAGTTCAGAATAAAAATGTTTAATATACAATATTTTGTATTTTGTATTATTTATAATAAATTATACCTTTTTTAAATTTAAATATTTAAATATTGTAAATTTATAAATATATATTTATTAAGTAATAGACAGTTTATTATATATTTAAATATTTTCAATTTTATACTAAATTAAAATCCGTTCCCTTGTAATAATAGACAGAAAGACAAAAAAATAAAATAACACATCATTGTACAATGAATAATTTCATTGTTCAATCTAAAATTTCCTTTAAATTATATTAATAACACTAGTGTTTTTGGTAACTCAATAATCTTTCATCTCTTTCAACTTTTTGTCAGCCTATGACCTGGTATTATAGTCGATTTTACACAATTAAAGAAAATAAAGTACTAAATAATTTAAACTTATTATGATTTTATGTTATGAGAATTTAAGCAGTGATTTGTCTGTATGTATCACACACCAATTTTATAATATCAAGGAATTTGGAGTTGTTTGTGATGTACACAATTTAGGTATCAATAAATAAAAATGATGTTATAAGGGTTTTGAATAGATATAATATTATTTTTATTGTGATGTCAACTTAATTAAGATCAAATTCTCAATTTTTTGATTTTATTCCCATAAAATCACACCAAAGTGCCAAAGTTAAAAAAAAAATGGAGAGTTGATAATTTAAGTAGACTACATGACAAACCTAAATCCTTATTGAGTTACTAGCCTGATGTTATGTTTCATAAAGTACAAACAGAGCCATGCAAAAAGAGGGCAAAGGGACAGTCCACTAAGGTGCCAAAATAAAACATACATTTAGACATTTAAATTATGAGCATATTATTATGTATATAGATTTATGTGTTAAATTTTGATTTTTTTTCTGATATGGAAAAACAGAGTTGAAAGTTTAATTTAGTAAAGCCAATCATTCAATTTAAAAATATTTTTCTAACAAAACTAAAAAATAGGATAATATCTGTGTACGGCAAAAAATGTTTAATAACCAGTGCCGGATAAGACCGATCATATCCCTCGGCAAAATTTTTTTGTATAGCCCATTGTAAAAAAACAAAAAACCAACAAAAACAAAACTATAAACATGTTTAGTTTTATTTATTTTACAGCTTTTTTATTGCTTTTTAAGGCAGAAGTTCATTTATTAAATCATTTTAACTCAATAGAATTCAATATTCATTTTCAATATTTAATAAAGCTAAAGCGTTTAACCTTTCCCCAGACATAGAAGACCGTAAGTAATTTTTTACTAGTTTTAATACTGAAAATGCCCGTTCCCCGGTACAATTTGCCACAGCTGTACTAAGAAACATTCTCAGGACTATATGAAGATTTGGAAAAACGTCATCAAGCTCTTTACTTTTAATGTAAGATGACATTGTAAATGTCACTGTATTTTCAATCGATGTAAATAATTGTTCTTCTGTTTTCATTAATTCTTTAAAATTAAGACACTCATCCAATAATACTTCTGAGCTTTGAATATCCGCCGGAAATTCTTTTGCAATAGATTGACAACAACTGTTTTTGATACTTTCAACTGAATCTGAATGATAATTATCATGAACAGTATCAATTATCAAAGCAGCCGCATTTCCTGTACTGCTGCGGCGAATTGCACTTGTCCGAAAAATTATAAGACTTAATTAAAAACCATATTAAGATTTAAGTAATTCTTCGCCTTGGACTGGCACGAACTTCCACAGTCACAGTGCCCCTATAAAAAAAAAAAATAGCCCCCTCTGATGGCAACTTTTATCTAGCCCTAGGCACGTGCCTACCCTGCCTATATGTTAATCCGGCACTGTGAATAACTTATTCAACCAAATAGCATGAATGATTTAATTAAAACATATTAATTAATTATTTTTTAGGTACTATAGTTGTGTTATTTTATTTAGAAATACTATTATATTGAAAATATAAGTCATTATTTGTTTTGAATAATTATTATAATTATATTATTTTGAATAATATTTATTGTTTATTGATAAAATAAAATTATGTGTTGAAATATGGATAATGTAATTGTTTTCCATGAGAAAAGAGTAATAAAATTTGAGAGCAACGATTTAAATGTATGTAAAATCTTAGCTCCTCTATAATTAAACGATATCAAATGTCAAGCAGAATTTAAATCAAATTTAATTGCATCAGAGCTCCAATGGTAGTTAGCAGGGTACTAAGTACAACTATAAATTTCTATATTATATTATATGTCATACAAGAAACAGCCCATAAAAAATGAATAACCTAAATCGGGAATTGTAAACAGCGCCCAAATTGTAATCTGTTTTAAAAAGATTTAATGTATATTGAGACCATTTTCATTACCTATCACCATAATTGTTTAAAAAATATACAACTTTGAATTTATGACAGACAACTTAAGTTAATTATTACCTATTATATTTTTTTAATATACTTAAGAGATTCCTAATATTATGATTTATGATATTTACAGCTCTTTTAACCCGTCAGTGGTCGCGATGTGAGGGTGGCGCTCACCTCGTTAGTATTTTGAGAGCCATTCGTTTATTTATTACTTGATTCATCTGATACTATTTATACCTTCAATCGACACATATTTAAGTATACTTTTGCAAATATAAAAATTGTATAAATAATTCTTGATTAGATATTGACATGCAATGTTGTTAATATCCATAAATTCAGCGTTTCACTCACTCAATAGGTCAACCAAATACTTTTTCGTAAACTCAGAAATATTTTTAAGTAGCACCCAACATTTATATGTGTACTGTATAATAATCAGCAAAATATTCCAGACCACTAAGGCAAAGATGAATGATAATGATTATCTTATTATATAATTATGTATAAAAAATTATAAATTAATTTTTAGTGGTTAACAATTTATAATCGAGAAAAATTGTAAGAACATTTTTTGTAAAAGATTAAACTATAAATAATTCGTTGTTGGTTTCAATATTTTATGTTCATTATATAATAAGTAATGATGAAAAAACAACAAGGTGAGCGCAGCGCTCACTCAATACCAATGGCGGGACTTTACATAGCGATACCAACGACGGGTTTAAACTACTTAATTCAACAAGGTATCTATTTAGTTTTAATTTTTCTACGATACAAAAATATTAAGACAAGTTGAATAGAGACTAGAATTAAAACAATATTATTATATAGGCTTATCTATATTTAGCATAATAGAATTTAATAATATTGACAATAATGGTTACTGATAAATGACAATTACTTACCAAGGCATTCACTAAGTATCTAAAAAGAAAAAAAAACAAATTAAAAATTAAAAATAATCTAAACATTTTTGAATGTTACTAGTTTTTACCTCAATTGCTCTATTAAGCAGCATTAAAGAATCTCCACATAATTTTATTGAACTGGCTTTTTCAATGGTTAATCTTGCCAAATCCTTTATTTTTTTAATTCCTAATTTGTCAAATTCATTGGAGATTTGTTCAAATCTTTAAAAAATAATTAAATAAATTATAAAGAAAATATGGTAATAACAAGTTGAGTAAGCAAACATATAAATATATAACATTGGTGTTACAATATTAAATTTGAAAGTAATAATAAATCATTGCATTGAAAAAAGATTGAGGCTACATTAAACTTTTGATGTACTCTCGCTTCATAGTGCCGGACAGTGGTGGTTTGCCCAGGAATTTTTAATTGGGAGAATATGTTTTAAGCAGAGCGCAGATTGTTACGGGAGATGGTCAATTAACCGACAACCAAAATCCTGACAGGACAATCGACCAAAAAAATATATGAACTATATTGTAGAAGTACATAATCTAACAGAATTTTTAATTTATATCCTTATTAAAAATCTATTTATAGTGAATATTGACAATGTTAAATACTACTAATACAATAATTGTAAAGACTATTTTAATAATTGGTGTGAATTAGATAAGCCACCCTAATAGATACGTTGGATGCGCAACAAAGTTATGTGTCTCATATTATTATGTAGTACATTAAAGTAATGCTTAGAGTATCTTCGAGGAATTTCTCAAAACATAATTATATAATATATTATATAACTGTAAGATCTACATTCTACAACCTACAATCGTATTTTTATAAATTACTTTTAGACTCTTTTGTATTTTGTTATTTTACGAATACATAATGTATTATTATAAATATATTGCTATCAATATTATTAACATTGTCAATATTTACAATGGGTAAATTGTTAAAAGAAGAATATAAATTTAAAACTATATTAAACGACCACATTATACATTATTGTTGGTCAATTGTCCTGTCGGTCAATAGACCCAGAACAAATTTGTACGCACTAAAAAGTATCACAATATGCATTTAACTAATAATATTCAGTAAAAATCGTGAAAATATTCAACAAATATGCATACAAAATTTAAACAATAACAATAGGTAATGGTAAAAAAGTTAACATAATTGAATCTTTTATTTGATAGGTAACAATTAATTTGTTTAGTATAAAAATAATTCAAAAGCTGAATTAGTTACCTATTCCAAAACAAATAATTTTCTTATTAAAATTGCTTAATATGTTTTTCATGTTGAAAACGATAACATTTTTATTAGTTTACCAAAATGTGATAGATATTATTAGAATTATTAGATTTGTATTATTAGAATTTTCAATTCTCTAATCAACAAGATATTATTTTACACCTTTATTAGATACGATATTAGATTTTGAAAACAATTTATAATTAAATTTATTCAATATTATGCAATTAATATTACATTTTGTCAAAATATACAAAAATATACAATAATCATCCAATATGCAGAATTATGTAAAAAAAACTGTTTGTGGAAGCTTGAAACGATTATAATTAGTACAGATTACGGACAAAAATACTTAACTGTATAAAAATCCATGCTATAGTTAGTCATAAATTTTAGCAAATATTGGGAGGTTATACCAAAGACACAGATGTTAGGGCTTTAGTGGTTACATTTTTAATTTAGCTTACAATCATAGACTAAGATATAAGTACATCTTAGCCCGTACTCATAATTGTATAATATGTAAAAAGGTATATTTCATCTTTGTCTGTGTTGTGTATATAAGTATTAAGGTACATTTTCCTTGCAGCGTCAGTCAGTCAAGACGCACACCATTTACTTTATCAGTGTTCACACTAGTCATGGATCTCTAATGAATATGACTACGAAAAAAAAAGAATTCAAAACCTATGTATAAATGCTGCAGAAAATATTTTTAATAATAATGTTACTAAAATACTAATAACTCAAATTATAGTGATGAAGATGACCAACATTTTTTACGATAATTTTTAAAAATCCAGTGACTAATTTTATTAAAATGTATTGAATATCGAGTATTTAGTATCGCGATACTCTAGAACTAAGTATCGAGTATCTAGTATCTCGATACTCCAAATCCAAGTATCTAGTATCTCGATACTGATTTTTAAGTATCTTGCTCATCCCTGAATGCATCATGCATTAAAAATCCTTACAAAATATATAAATAAAAATGTACCTTAACCAACCAAAAAATTCAAGTTAGCATGTACTTTAACAAATAATAATAATAAGTACATAATAATGAAAAAAATTGTTATTTATTTATATATTAAAATTGAATTATAAATATTATAATTAAAATGAGGTAAATATATATTTTTTCACTTTAGAAATCAATTAATATTAATATTATTTTTTTTTTTTTACAATAAGCAGTTAAAATTTAGTAGCAAGAATGGATCCACATCAAATAAACATAAACTGGGGATAGATATTTTGCACAGAACTTAAATAAATAATATGCATTGCCTATTAAAAATACTCATGCATTATACTCTTCATTTATACAAGTACAGTAGAACACTGATTATCTGAACTAATTAATTTCTAGGATGGATCAGATATTTAGATGTCCGGATAATTGAGCATACATTTTTACATCTACAATACATACCGAAATACATTGTGACAATAGCCAATAATCAGCATTCAATAATAATAAAATTGTATGAAATAATTTTTGTATAGTATAAATGTTATACATACGTCATACTAAAACAATTACAATTTATTAAGAGGATGTCAGCGCACTATTTGTTTTCTCTCTCTGGCCCACCTGCAATATAGACAAACCGCTTTTACGCAGAATCATTTTTTCTAGGTTTTTAAGTAATCTTAGAGTAAAATCATCCATTACAAAAAATAAAGAGAATTATCTTTTGAGGGAATGACATATTAATTTGTCTAAGTATTGTCTCAAAACTATTTAAACATAATTTAAATGTACAACATTTTTTTGTTTATTTTGTAGGTCGAATACTAAGTCAAATAACAATAAAATATAAAATAGATATCATTTTCTCAAAAATATTATTCTCTATCTTTTTTGAAATGGGTGATTTTACTCTAAGATTACTTAAAAACATAGAAAAAATGATTCTGCGTTAATGCACGTGGGCCAGAGAGTGAAAACAAATAGTTCACTGACATCCTCTTAAAAGATCCTCCCTTTAATTTGCTTGTCCGGACAATTGGATAATTGGAAGTTCGGTTAATTGATGTTGGGATAATCAGTGTTCTAATTAACTTGGATGAAAAAAAAAAAGAAATCTATACCCTTATAAACAAAAATATTACTAACTAAAAATTATTTACTTTAAAGCATCATTTGCTGATAAAATTGTTGCAATAAATGATATTGGTGTTTCACAATCTGAAGCTTTTGGACAAATAAAATCCTGTAAGTATTATAATTATTAGTTAATATAATATATATAATTAATAAAATAAGTTTTACTGGCTTATCAAAAATCTGAAAATGAAATAAGCTTTATCTTTATAAAAATCGTAAAATGATTTTCAAAAGTAGCATTTTTAGACAGATAACTTATTTAATAGGACATCACACACCCATTTGTTGTCAGATTTAGCTTTATTAATTTTCTGTTATATACTGGTAATTTTAAGAAAATAAATGAAGGTGCGGTGTCCTTTTAATTGTAACATATTGCAATAACAAATATACTAAAAGAATAAGTTTATATTACAAATCTCAAATTTTGATGAACGATTTATGAGTTTCCTAATAAAGGGTGTCATGCCAGCGTCTGAAAATCTCAATAATTGTTCCGAATCAAAATAGGAGTCTTAAAGGACAAATAAAAATCTAATTTTCATTAAAATTCCAAACAATAAGTACTTATCAATTCTGTTATTGGAACCCTTAAAAATATCAAATTGCAAAATAAGATTTTACCATTGATTATCAATACTATATATTGCTCAATGGACAGTTTTTCGGTTGGCACAAAATACTTACTACTGATAGATGGTGAGGCGATGTGACTACTAGCGATCACTACATTACTAACCGCAAGCCCGCACTCAATAATACGAACCCACGGATGATTAATGTCAGAAAACGTTGTAATCGCTAGTAGCTACGTCGCCTACCATCTACCAGGAGTAAATATTTTGTGCCACCAAAAAACCAGCAAGTGAGCAATCTATAGTATTTATAATCAATGATTTCACTGATTAACATTATATCTTCCTCATAGTTCATACAAATACACCACGAACAATCAATAATTATAGGTGAATTACTAATATATTACTTACAAATGGTAACGAATTCATAGTTTAAACTAATATACACCATACACGTGTGATCCACATAAACTTATGTCTAGACTGTTGACAATGAACTGCAAAAATATATATATTTTTTTTAATTGTACTGATTACACTAATAAACAAATCATTTTAAAAAAATAGGTAGATATATAATATAATAATATATAACTGTTTTACAATGACCACTAAAGACAGTCAGGGAAATGTTGTTTGTCCATGTCACATTTTTTAAAAAATATCTCCAAGTTACCTAGTAATTAGGGAGTGTATATAATTTGAATATTAAAATATTACGTATTGCTTTTAAAAGATAAGGGGATCAAAAATAACTGGTTTGCCTACTATTTCAAAAATGGCCTATCAGGAAAAATATAAATACCATTAGCTGAACTGGTGAAATTTGATCTTTGGTGTTTTGAAGGCTACAAATTGTAATAAAAATTATATCTTTTAAATTAGTACACGTGCAGCTGCTAGAAACAAGAAAGTAGGCAATTTGTTCTTCCCAATTGTAGTTTATAACTTTGATCATAAGAACCCAAACATATTTAGCATGAAATCCAGTTACAATATCTTTAGAATTTCAGATACATTATAAAAAATATTTGTTTTTAAAGCCATTTCATCAGCACATAGAATACAATCTAAAGCTTCAGATTTAAAACCACTAATTTTGAAAGATAAAAAGTAAAATCATTTAGACCAGAATTAAGTTTATATTTACTCACACATTTCTTAAGGGTTGACTAGTAGGAAGAGATTACGCATTTTGTAGTAATTTGTGAGCTTTAGGACCTAGAAAATAAATATTAAAAGAATATTTTAAGAATTAACCAACATAAATAATATGTACTTTAAATTTTGCTGACACACCTTAAGACAATAATCTACCAAATATCATTCAGCAACTCTAAGCATAAGGTGTTAACTTTATATAACAAATGCTTTCCTCTGTCTTCAGAGACTATCGTCAATTTAAATAAATTTCTTCGTCTAGCCTTTCACAAGGCTTAAGTTTCTGGGAGTATTTGATGACTTATACTACTCATTGATATTTCAGGCGATGTCGATGCAACTGATATGGTTACTGATGTGTTAATAGTAGACAAGTATAAGATAAAAAAAAAATAAAATTAATATTTTAAGTTTTATTTAATTTAATAGTTATTGTAATATTAATTAGTGTTTCGCAATCTTCTTTTTTTATACAATCTCAATTAAAGGAAAAAAACTATATAGGTTGTACATGTTTAAAAATATATACAACAATCTGTAAAACTATATAGATAAGAGCTAGACCAAGTAGATATTTAAGATAAGTTATAACTTTGAAAGACGTTGTCAATTCAATAGACGTTGAAATATGTAGTACAGTTCTTAATAAGTCTATTACTAATAAAATTGATTTAAAAAATATTACTGAAAGACGCTGAGCTATCCGATGCAAGTCTTGATCAAAAAGAAAACAACAAAAACCCACCTGCTACTTACCCAAGACCTTTAGTATCATAGGACAACTTAATCAATAGTATAAATTTATTTTCAAATATAGTGGGAAAATTTTTAAAAAATCAAATACATCTATTGGTAACTTTAAAGATGAAAGCACCCAAATATATCAAAATACTTTACTAAATTTTTACGATTCAATTGCTTCTCACGATAACTCAAAACATGTATATCAGAAAACATGGCTTAACAAAAATAACTTAAAAAATTGTCAATCTTAATTTCTAATTTAAATACAAATTCTATTTCATCCCCACAAAATACACCAAACAAAAGGAGAATAAATGTAAAAACTCTAATGATTAAACCAGATCATTTGAATGGGGCTGAGGGTGTTAGGACTTTTTTTAAGAAATATAACAAGGAAAGCAACATTAATGAATAAAATGAAAACGACAAATTAAAATACTTTTAAATTTTTTTAAAAGGCACAGCCAATACTTTTATAGAAAACCTTTAAAACCAAAAAGAAAATTGGTCATGGAAAGATTCATGGACTGAGTTAAAACTACTACAATAAGGAACGCGAGTACTAAAATAACAGTCCTTACCCATCAAAGTCATTTAGAAATATAATAATTATATACATTTTAATAAAATATGGTAAGACCAAAAATTAAATAAAACCATTATTAATAAAAACCTAGATATAAGTGAAACAAAAATTGAAACTATATATTTAAAAAATAACCCGGAATCAGAGTAAGAATTTTAAACTTTTTATACAGCAATAATACAAATGATACGCAAGTCTTTGACTATTTAGACGTACCGGAGATATATTTTCACTAGACAAAAACTTGGCAATGTCTCACAATGACCCGGGAATAGCGTTATAATTTAAAAACAAATTTAATAATATAAAACAGTTATTAATCAAAATAAAAATACTAACAAAATAGCTTACCTAGAATCAGTTATCAGTGGTTATTATATCTGATTATAATGATAAACGTAAGTTTCCTAATATTTTCAAAACCTTAGAAAATATAAAATAATTTTTCCAGAAGAAAAAAGAGAAAACCTTTAACTATGAAAATACTTATATATCCAATTAATGACAATTCAACGATTGGAACTAATTAACTAAAAGACAAATATTTAAATAACACAATCGACAATGAGCCAATTGTATCAAATTACAATATAAATATACCATCAAAAAATAAAATAAATATTAAAAACGTTGACATAATATCAAATAATATAATAGATTCAAGTTACGTAATAGGTCTAATTGAACGGTTAAGTAAAAACAAGTTTTTAGTATTAGAATCATCTATTGTTAACAATGTAAAGTTAATAACATTCTATAATCAAATATATTGAAAGGATAATATTATGATACTTACAGTGTCATAAATATTACTATGCAGCGAGTCCCCAACAATTTAATATTTTTGGCAATCGACTAGGTAGCTTTGTCAAAAATATCTTGAATGTTTAATCTGAAAAACGAAAAACACTAATATAAATTAAGCAATTAAATACATACATGCATTTATAATACTTTCACAATAACATTTTTTCAGAATATGAACATCTGGAAAAATTCATAAATATTATTTTCAGTTAACTGTGGACGGATTTGACGCGATGGAAGCGACCAAGCTGGTATCTCACAGAGATGGACAATAAATTGCAACACCCAATAAAGTGTATAAAAACCTTTAGGTTTTGTTGCCGTTCCTGTACTGAATAATAATAATAGGTAATAATAATATTCATAATAAGATCGACCAGTCTCTAAAAACCTTAATGTACCTAGTCAAGTCGTTCTTCAGTTGTTATTGATTGCAAATTTGAACCTCTTAACTGTATATTGTAATTGTTAATATTTGTATCGAATAGAAGTAATTCTAAAATAGGTATAGGTACCTTGTTCGAATATTAAAGTTGTGCAGACTCAAGTTAGTTTCCAACGAGGTTTCCAAAAAAAAAAAAAAAAACCAAGCAAGAAAACGGCTTTATCAAAAATCAATATTCCGTAAATTATGATAATGAATTATTAAGTTTAACCATGGTTCGGTTTCTAAGAGGTAACCAATTTATTACGTAAAAAAAAAAACACGTATCATTATTATTATTCACACAGGCCATAGGCGTGCCCAAACTTGGGCGTGGGGTTCCCTTAAAAGGCCCCTTATAAAGGTCTGAACCAGAGATTGTTGTACTGACGGCTACCGTGAAATGGGATGACTTCGGACATGTAGTGTTTCCGGATAACCCCATGTATTTTTAATCATATTATAATTTTAGAATACACGTTTAGTAAAAGTTGAAAACTGATACTCCACGTTAATATGTTAAACCTATCTATTATAACTTTCATAGAAAATAAAATGTATTGATGACAATAGTATAATACAATAGTACTAACATAAAATGTACCTCCATAACAGTTGAGGAGGTAAATACTGCAAAATATTATATTTTTTGATTTTTAAATTATATCGAATTAATAAAAATATTGCATTTATTCATAGATATATTCTATACTATGAGATTAAAATTTGGCTTCACTTTTTCATGAAAAATGTAAAAATGTCTAGTAAAGAGATATCTATGCATTAACTAAAGAAAAAGTCAGAGGTCGAAAATTCTATAATATAGTCATATATTATAGGCACAATGATCATATTTACTGGCTCATTTTTCATAAAAATTACCCACATGAGTAGGTACATGACCATTTACTTATAAGACGTTTACCTATAACTTTTAATATACATACTACATAGGTAGATATAATACCTAATATTATGTTTTACAATTTCCATTAAAAGTTTCACAAAAATTCCGTTATTAAAAGTATAGGCACATTTTGTCTTCAAAAGAACATATTAACAGAATGACTAACATCAAACATTATTTGTAACAAGTATATTATAAAAAAATTTAGTCAAATATAAGGAAAATTTAAATTATAATCACATTTTTTATAGGTCTTATCCATTCCGTCTTATTTTATAAATGTTTAGAACATTTTCGGGATTTTGATGAATACATTTTTAAAATTTAAAATTCATAAATTTTTATGTCAACATTTGAACTATAATTTATAAATGCATATAAAAAAAATTATGCAAATAATTTATTTATTTTTTTTTTTTTTGTTAACAGTAGAAAACTTTTGGAGACTATTGTATTAAATGTTCATATCTTAGATATAAAAATAAAACATTAATTTATGAATATATAATTGCTACGAAGCCGCCGATGTTCTAGACGCGGTCATTTTGAACACGGAATTCGATTTCGTGTGTGAGCAGAAAATATGAAGCCGAAATAGATTCAATGGTCGAATTGACTTTCGGTAAATCTCCGGTTTTAACCGTCGACGACATAGACCTTAAAAAAAGTATGGTCAACGAGCTATTCATTCAACAGCCACCTGAGCCACCACGGCATGTGTTACTGTTACCGTAGATGAGTTTACTTGGGACATTTGGCCCAAATGATTTGGGTAACTTGTATACAAATGATATAGTTATAAAACCATGTTGAAACTTAGTCTACACACGCCTAGCTATTAGTTGAATGTAGAAAAATTTCGAGGAAATCGAAATATGACCATTCTAAAGTACCATCTTGATCCAATTCGCTAAAAGATATGTTGAAACCGAAGCACTCCTTCTGGTAGATATTTTGTATACAGGATATATAAAAAAAAAAAAAACAAACACCATTGTAAAATCACTAGCTTCCTTGCTCTGCTCAGAATCTAAAAAAATTAATTTTGTTGTTTAATCTAAAATAGGTTAATAAACAGAGGAGTGTAGAACCATATCGGCCCAACCCACAAAAAATCAAATTCCGTTTTTATTCGAAAATATGATACAGAATTATATTTTATTCCGTGCCAAACTGGCCCAACCTTTCAAAAAACTTCTTCCGCAAGATAGCAGCACATAATTGTTTAGGCGGCTAACCTAACACAATATAATTTCAAAACTTTAAATGACCGTCCTGCACAGTTACACTTTTGTGAGTTGGGCTATTATGGTTCTACACTCTGTTATAAAAATTTTAAATTTTAATGTTTTAATAGCGGTTTTTGAAACGAAGTTTTTTATGTCACAATGTGGGGCTAGTAGGAAAAAACGTTCCTGACAAAACACTATTTTAAATTCTGAGTGACAAGATGAATGTATTGATTTTACAATGATGTGTGTTTTTTTTTATTTTTTTTTTATGTCTGTCATCACGTTTTAGGACAGTAAAAGTGCATGGATTTTCTTCAACAGTAGCTTTTCTGATAGGAAAGTGAATCTAGTTGGTACTTTGGGAGGTCAAAAGTGAAAATTTCAAAGTAGTTTTCAAAAGAGGCGTGAAAAACAAAATAAAAATTAAGGAAAAACGGGAGTTTTTACACTAAAATCTGATTTCGAAAAAATCGATTTTGGTTTTCAGTGCAACTCTTAATCAAATGACCGTAGGTACATGAAATTTTAACATGATGTTTATATTAGCATTTTTTATACACGATAACATTTTCAAAATGTTTTGATTTATTTTAAACTGTTTAGGCACATTTTCATTTTTCATTTCCTTTTGGTTTTTTTTTTAAATCTAATAAAATTGTATTTGTTTGTTAAAAAAGCTTGAAAATGTAATAAAAGGCTCCTACTATATTGTTACAATAGCATTTGAAAAATATTAAAAATCCTTAGTCACAGTTTTTTTTTAAGCATTTAAAGTTCAAAAATTGACCAAATATGGTAAAATCACTAAAATTAGCAAATTATTTTGAGTTAAGAATTCGTAAAAATTTTTCTTTTTACATCTAAGGTTTTAAAATGTAAAACAAGATTTCTTATAAGATTATCTACCTTTATCAAAAAAAAAAAATGTCTATAAGAAAGTCAAATTAAATTTTTATGAGCGTTTGAAATTCAAATTTTTACAACATTGGATATTCACTCGATTTTTATGTAGCGATTTCCTTATTTTGTTGTAATTCAAAAACGAATAACTATAGATACATGAACATTTCACTGAATATTTATATTAAAATTTCCTATACACCATACAATTATGAAAATATTTTGACTCTTTGTGAGTTGTTTACGGACATTTACAGTTTCCAATTTTTTTTTATAAATATTCAAAAATCGAATTTTGACAAAATGTATCAAATATAAAATTGAATAATTATTTTGTAGTTAAAAATTTATAAAATGTTCAACTTTTATATCTAAGGATTGAAAATGTAAAACAAGATTCCACGTAAGTAGTTAATTCTGTTACCAAAAATCTAAAAATACATAAGCACAGTTTATTTTTATAGTCATTTTAAGTTCAACTTTGGACAAAATTACATAATAAAAACCTAGAATAACTATTTTATTTATTTTGTTGTGATTGTGTAATATTATTCGTGGGTACTTGAAACATCTAAAGTACACTATTATATATCTATGATAGTATCAGTGTTTGTTGTTGTTGTGTAACGCGTTATAAGTACCTAATGGATATTGTGATATGATTAATTTGGAATTTATTATAGGTACCTACCTATTTTAGGTAAATTTTTTTTAATACGATAGATAAGTATATAATATTTCTTATACATAGACTGATATTCCGTCTCCGCTCAGAATCGTTTTTCTTATACAATGATATTATATCATTGAATTCAAATTTAATACCATCCATTACACAGTGACCCAGTTGTAACCTACTGTACAGCAGAGCACCTTTTTTATAATATATTAAAGTATTAAACAGTTATTTTAAGCCTAAACCACCAATTTTCATTCCATCATACTGCAGATCGATCTAGTAATGCGATAATACTTTTTAAAACAGATTTTAATTCATTATTTTGTCGACTTGAGATTGGTCAGTACACTTTTCCCAATTTAAGCAATCCTCCCCCCCTACAACCTCTAATAATTTAACTTGAATATTTTGAAATTTCGGAATTTTCAAACTTTGATTATTCTGGATTTATTCGGAATTTAAAGCAGAAATCTTAAAATTTGGACCGATCGAACTCTAATAGAAATTCTAACGAATTCAGATCGGAAATATTATCTCATTATTAGATCGATTTATAGGATGGAACAAAAAAAAAGTAAGTTTTAGTGACGGTCGGCGATTGATTATAATTTATAATTTATAAATATCTTGCGTATATTGTTAACATAATAAAATAATTGATTTAAATTTTGATCTCCCCAATGCACCAATGATATTCACTTTCCAATCGAACAAGTACTGAAGTTGAAAATCGAAGGATTATTTCGACTGCTTATCGTGTACACAGGCACAAAAAGGTACCTATACCTTTTTAGTAAAAAAATATAATTTTTGTAAAATATTCTAAATTCAATAAACGAAGCAAAACTAAATTTAAAAAAAAACGCAATTTGAACAAAAAACACCATTCGTTTGTGCTTTTAACCACGTCATTTGTGCTCAACCAATTCCAAAGTTATCCAACTTTGAAAGTTGGCGGTTAAAGTGTAATCTCAGGTATATACTCCCTTTGTCTTGCGAATCTAATCAAAACTGTCCACATAATCATTT